>CM076572.1:1462569953-1462734838 GCA_034641835.2 Pinus albicaulis | reverse complement strand
TTTTATGTAATGCTCTTGCTACCTTCATGCGTGAGATGAAAGATGTGTTGTGGCCATTTCTTGATGAGATTATCATAGTCTACTTAGATGATATCTTGATTTTCAGTAAATCACTTGATGAACATGTCATGCATGTAAGAAAAGTACTTGATTTCTTAAGGAACGAACAATTGCTTATGAAGATGTCAAAATGTGAGTTTGGTAAAAATTCTTTGGTGTACTTGGTGCATATTTTTGGAGGAGGTGAGTTGAAGATAGACCCCTCTAAGGTTGAGGTCATTGTGAATTGGCCAACGCCAGAGACATTCACTGAGGTAAGAAGCTTTTTGGAGCAACCCAACATTGGAGATAGTTTATTGCTAACTTCTCTTCTATCGCAGCTCCATTACATGCATTGACTAGTGTGAAAAATTTATTCCAGTGGGGAGGCAAGCAAAAAAAAGCATTTGATTCTTTGAAAGGAAATATCAGTTCAACCCCAACACTTGCACTAGTGGACTTGAGATAGCCCTTTGATATTAAAATTGATGCGAGCGACTATGCCATGGGCGCAATCCCTATGCAACATGGTAAGTCCATTTCATTTCATTCAAAAACTTTCAATGGTGCAGTCATTAAATATACTACTTATGACAAGGAGCTTTATGCATTGGTTCAAAGTGTAAAAAAATGGAAACACTACTTGATGAGAAAGGAAACCATAATCATACACATCGACCACCAACCATTGCAATACTTGCAATCACAAACTAAGTTGCAACAATCAAGGCACTATCGATGGATGGGTTTCCTACAACAATTCCAATTGGTCATCAAGTATAAGAAATGTATATATATAACAAAGTTGTTGATATGCTTTCTAGGCCTATTGTTACTGCAACTACTTTACTAAAGCATAATTCAGTTTTGCATGAAAGTTATTTTGAGAAATATGAATTTGATAATTACTTTCAATATGTTTATGCAAACTTGAGTCAAGGCAACAAAGTAGAGGAATTGGATAACCATATACATAATAACTTGTTGTATCATTTGGGCAGGATTTTTATTCCATAGGGAGAGAGTCAATGTCATAAGGGAAGCACACACTTTTCTTATTGCTGGAAATTTCAGTGTAAGAAAAACAATGTCACATGTTTAGAGGTATTGATATTGGCCTCATATGCTTGAAAGTGTGTCACATTTCATTAAAGGTTGTTCATTGTGTGCGTTGAACCTCAGAATTTTCCTTTCTCTGACATCCTTTCTCATCACTTTTCCTTATCTTTTCATAAATCCATAAACTCCGATCAATGATAAATGACATGTTTTATCTCAGGGAATGCATTTGAATGATCTCTATGTTATATTTTGATGTTCTTGTTATTTGAATGGATTTTTGTAACTCAACTACGTAACACATCCTATTCTACAGCTAATTGTTGTTTCCACAGCTAATTTAATGGTTTGATAGGTTCCAAGGAGAAAATCAATGAATGAGTCACATGTGCATCTTCATAATGATGCACATATGGATCTCGTCCTATCCACCTGGTCGAATTCAATAGAAAAAGGTGCCTATGCTTGTAGTAAAAGTGCGGTCAAAGGATGTGATCCGAGAAGGAAGAACTCTCGATTTTATCTGACGTAGAAAATCAAGAGTTAACCACTTAGAATTTTCTTCTATGTTTCAGTTGTAATCACCATCTGTAGGCGGAATTATCTCCTAACAGTTACATTTAATTTTTTTTAAATATCGGTTGTTTGAAAACCAAAGACAATCTTAATTTTGTGAACGCTGTGTATGCTTTAAGACTTCGTCCTTTTTAATAATACGAAGACTATGTTCGTGGTTGCAGTTTCTTAATGCGTGTATAGTCTGCTAGGATCTCAACCTATTCTGTCGCAGAGGGCCCCTGCACAAGAGGCGGTTTTCATTAGTTGTTTTAGTTTAATTTCCTTAGCTCTGTTTTTTCAATTCACAAGTTAGATTTATATTGCTTTGCAACTATTTTTTAGATTAAATTGTTTATCATTTCATAGTTTAAATTTATGAGTTATTTCTTAATATTAGTTTTAGAATGGCTGTGTAATATTTTGCTTACCTAGAACATCTCAAGAAAGTAGATTCTTCTATTTTCCAAATTGGATTATGTTTGAGGCATTAGAGCACACAATTGTCTTAGTTTCTTTACATGCTTTTACACTGATTTCTTAGATTAAAACCTCAATTAGATGCTTGTAAATCATGCCAAGAAGATGACTTTGTCATTCTTCCAAATTGGATGCTTGAGTATTTAAAATATACAGTAATTGAGTTTTCCTTTACATGCCTTTACGTTGCTTTTCTAGATCAGATGCTCAATTAAATGTATAATTAGATGCATGTAAATCATGTCAAGGGGGTGGCTATGTCATACTTTCATATTGAATGATTGAGTATTTAAAATACACAATAATTGAGATTTCCTTTATATGCTTTTAAAATACTTTCTTATATTAAATATTTAAACTAAAGTGTAATCAATTGCTTGTAAATCATGTCAAGAGGGTGACTTTGTCATACTTCCATATTGAATGATTGAGTAGTTGGTCATGCATTAGTTTCTTTTTCCTTTGAATTTTATTTCATTTAGATTAGCATTGTCATTTCAATTCTTAGTCATAAGATTCATATTTCAATCCATGGAGTAGAACTAAATTAAGATAGATTAGAATTAAGTTTAATTTCCAAAAATATCAAAGTCATTAAAATAGATACTTTGTGTTTGGATAAGATTCTAACAATTTAAAGTTTGATTCATTTTGATGCAAATTAGAATAGTTAAAGAAAACTTCCTTTTCTTCCTTCTTTCAAAATTAGTTTTAACATTTAAACTTCATTAGATTTAGTTGATTCATTCATAGTTCTCATTTTTTAAAATTATCCTTTAGACATAAAGAACAAAACCCCTCAAAACAACAAAAAAACATACACAATGAAGTAAGAAGAAGGTTAACTAAGCATATATAGTGCACCACACTTCATCATATTACTAACCTCGGTTGATGATTTATGTTAAGAAATTTAAGAAATTAAATTGGCTAAACATTTTTGCGCCATTGTCGGGGAAGTGTAATTATGTAACCTCATTTCTTACATCTAAAAAAAAAAAATATATGTGTAGAGAAAGATATTATAGGGGTAGATTCATAGTTAGCGGCAGAAGTTTAATTCCAAAAACACCACTCAATCCACCTAGACCATGTAGTTCTACACCACCATATCAAACTTATATTCCATAATTTACTAGACATAGACTTCCTGAAGTCTTAAGGTTAGAAATCCAATCAGGAGGATCTCCTACTTCATCCACTAAGGCAGTCTTAGAGGAAGAAGATCCTAGATCTCCAACAGAAGGAGTAACCTTTTTCATCTCTACAAGAGAACACATTCTAACTGAAGAGTTAGAAATTCCCAGTGGGGAAGAAGAAGAAGAACCTTTCTTCAATATCCCATTGATAGAAGAACCTGAGAAAGATCAATTAACTTTACAGTTAGAACCTTATATTAGCTCTGAGGAATCTACAATGGCAGGAGAAGGAGAAGGAGAAGGAGAAATTTTAAATGGAGAAAATTTACTGTTTGGTGGAGGACGAGGTAGAGGGAACAAAGGAGGAGGAGGTGAAGGAAACATAAGAAACAGGGAAAATGATAATTCTTTTGTATTTCCTATAATTGATGGGGATATAAATGCCACAATGAAAAATATTTCACTTTCCATTCTTCCAAATTTCCATGGATTAAAGAGTGAAGATCCTGAAACCTTTTTGTTTGAATTTTAAGTTTTGTATAGATCTTATGATTACTTACAAGAATCTAAAAAATGAAAGCTATTTCCTACAACACTGAAAGGAGCAGCTTTAAAATGGTTCATGGGTTTAGTCACATAGTATATTAGGACATGGAATGATATGAAAAGAGAATTTTTAGAAATATATTTGTATTATTGCATACCTATTAATCGGAAGGGTGAAGTATTCAAGATGATGCAAAGAAAGGATGAGAATCTCGAGAATCTAATTGAAAGATTCAATTATAACATCAAAAGAGTTAAAATGGAAAACTTAGATTAAGATACTTTAAAAACTCTTTTTTTAAAAGCCATTAGAGATGATTGGATAGACATTATCAACATGATGGAGAAGGGAGATATCTCTCAACTCACATTACCTAACATTGCTAAATTATGTATTCATCTCTCAAGTGGAAAATAAAAAACGGGGAAAAGTCCAAGAGATCATTCTCTTTCTAGAGTGAATAAATTTGCAATTGGAATAATAAGTAGGGAAGAAATTGGAAATATTCTTGATGAATTTAAAACATATATTTTAGGGAGTCTTACTAAATAGATAGACATCCTTAAATTACAAAACAAGAAGAAAGCCGAAACTGATGCCTTAGTTATTTTCTGTCCTAAATGCATAAAGAAGCATGCTTTAAGAGAATTTCCTCTTGATGTAAAATTCATAGAGACCTGTGTGATTTACTCAGAAAATCATGAAACTAAAATTTTCCCTTCAATTCCAAGTCTTAAGGCTGTTTTTCAAGAAGAAGTAACTTCAAATCCAACAGAATATCTTTGCTTTATCTCTAGAAGACCATGGCAGGGGCCACAAACTCAAGGTTTTAACAACCAAATGTATACTCAGCCCCCACCAAATAATTGGAATTCTTGGCAAAAACCTTGGTCCCAACCTCAATCTTAGGCAAAAGGAATGTAAAATCCCTATGGTAGATATTCCCAATACTACCAATATCCTCCATCCTATCCAAACTATCCTCCCCAACAAATTCCTCAACAGAATCATCAACCCCAACTCCATAACCAAAACCCACAACTTTCAATACCATTTCCACAAAGACCAAATCAACTACCTGTCCAACCATTGTCAAACTCCAATAATAAAAACCCTAAAAATTCTTACATTATAGAAGGACAACAATTTCCAACTTACATGATTGCTCAATTAGATCTTAATGATTTTAAACTTAGATATGGTAGAATATTAGAAAGGAAAAATCCTTCTGTAGTTATTCAAGAACAAGATAATTTTGAGGAAGATTCTCTACAACCAAATAAATTTTTTGAAGAAGGAACATCTCTTCAAAACCAGAATTCTGAAAATGAAAAACAAAAAGAACCAATAAACTCAACTCCTATCATAGAGCAACCATCAATATCTATTTCTAACCCTCCTTTTCCTGAAAGATTACAAATTGATAGAGGGATAGAAAAACATATAATGTTGCCCAATTATGATTTTCTAGATGAATTAAAAGATGTCTGTATCAAAATTCCTTTGCTACAGGCCATTAAAGAGATTCCAATTCTAGTGAAAACAATTAAAGAGTTGAGCATGATGAAACCAAGAAGAAAAACAAAAGAAATAAAAAGAATTCAATTAGTAGGAAAAATTGCATTCATTATGATGGGAAAAATCGCCATACAAAAATATTTAGATCCACGAAGTCCAGTTGTAAAAACACATATCAATGGTATTGAAATTCCAAATACATTGATTGATTTAGGAGCAGCTATAAACATCATGAGCAAACAAACCATGGAACAAATCAAGCTTCCTAATCTTCAGTATACACCTACATTACTGCAATTAGCAGACATATCTGTAATCAAGCCAGATGGCATATTAGAATATATCTCAGTATCCTTGGATTCTTAGGAGTATCCTGTCGATTTTATGATTTTAACTCCCAAGAACAATCTAGGAGGACATTCACTAATATTAGGAAGACCTTGGTTGGCTACAACCTATGCTTTCATTAGCTATAGATCTGGTGACATGTATACCTCTGATGGTAACTCAACAAAGAAATTCACTCTATATCCTCCAACAAAAACAATCACAGAGTTAGAAGTTGAAGAATGGATTGATGATGACAATGATATACAACCTCTCTTTACTATTTCAAGCATTAGTGAAGATAGTCAGATCTTAAATTCAATAGAAAATTTTGAATCATCTTCAGAATATGAACATGACCAATTTCAAGAACAACACAATATTGAATATTTGTCATCCATATAGATGTCTCTATACTCTATGGAAAATTTTGGTAACTCTACAGTTGAAATCTTTCCGAGAAAATTTTTGAACATAAACAAAAACTTGGAAAGATTACAACAGGAAAAGGTAAACAAAACATTGCAACAACATTCTTCTGCATATGCATGGGAATACACTGACATGAAAGGAATTAGTCCTAAGACTTGTATACATCACATCTACATTGAAGAAAATTTTAAACATACTAGACAACCTCAAAGAAGGATGAATCCAAATCTTAGGAAAATTGTGAAAGAAGAATTGCAAAAATTGTTGAATGTAAACTTCATTACCCAATTTCAGACAGTCAGTGGGTTTCTCCCTTAGTGATTGTACCTAAAAATAATGGTAAGTGGAGGGTATGCATTAAGATCATTTTCTTTTGCCTTTTATAGATCAAGTATTTGATACATTAGCAGGTAAGAAGTATTCTCATTCTTGGATGGTTTTAGTGGTTACAATCAGATTCAGGTAGCACCTGAAAACCAAGATAAAACCACATTTACCTGTCCATGGAGAACTTATGCCTACCGAGTAATTCCTTTTGGTTTATGCAACGCACCTGCAACATTCCAAAGGGCAATACTTGGGAATTTTTTCTGATCTAATACATGATTGTGTAGAGGTATATATGGATGATTTTGTAGTTGATGGGAATTCATTTGAAGAAAATTTAGAGAATTTGGAAAAGGTTCTTAAAATATGTAAAGAAGCAAATCTTTCATCAAGTCATGAAAAATGTTTTATGATGTTTACTGAAGGAATTGTTTTAGGACATCACATTTCAGGAGATGGAATTAAAGTTGATTCATCTAAAGTTGAATCCATCTCCAAATTATCAATTCCAAGTTGTCAAAAGGATGTTAGAAGTTTTATAGGATTCATAGGGTATTATAAAATATTTATAGAAAATTTCACTAAAATAGCATCCCCGCTCTTCAAATTAATTACCAAAAATTGTGAATTTAGTTGGAATCTTGATTGTCAATTAGCATTTGAAACTTTAAAAACAAAAATTTCTGAAGCACCCATCTTAAGAGGTCCAAATTGGAAACTACCTTTTCACATTTCAACAGATGCTTCATATACTTCTCTAGGAGTTGTATCAGGAAACAAAATATTTGATCCCTTATGCCATATATTACACAAGCAAAAATTTGACTCTTGCTTAGTTAAATTACACTATAATTCAAAAAGAATTCCTAGCTGTTGTTCATGCTATCAACAAATTTAAACATATATCACCAGCTATGAAACCTTTATTCATACAGATCACTTTGAAATTAGATATTTAATGAATAAATCTGTTACTAATGGCAAAGTCACAATATGGTTATTACTCCTGCAAGAATTCAATATCACCATTCTAGACCGACCTGGAAAACAAAACACAATTGTTGATTTCTTGTCTAGAATTCAAAATGTCAAAAATGATACTCCAGTTGAGGATAATTTTCCTTATGAATATATTTTTTCAATAACTACTAAAACTCCTTGGTTTTCAGATCTTGCTAATTACTTAGTCACAAGAAAGTTACCTGCACACTTGTTTCCTAGGGAGAAAAGAAGAATTATTCAAACAAGTGCACTTTACTCATGGATTAATGATGAATTGTATAAAGCAGGTCCAGATATCATTATTAGAATATGTGTTCGAGAAGATAAAATTCCTGAGATTATTAAGGCATGCCATGATGAACGTTGTGGTGGAAACTTTTTCGATAAGAGGACAACCTATAAAATCCTTCATTTGGGATATTTTTGGCCATCCATATTTAAAGATACCAGGGAGTATGTCAAAAGGTATGACAACTATCAAAGAATGTGGAAATATATTCCTACATATGAAATTCTATTACAACCTCAGGTACTCATAGAACCCTTTGAAAAATGGGCCTTGGATTTTTTTAGACCAATCAATCCACCATCTAATCAAAAGAGATATATTCTGGCATGTACTGATTATGTCACTAAATGGGTAGATGCTAAAGCACTTTCTTTAGCTAATGAAAATTCTGTATTTAAATTTCTTTTTGATGATATCTTCACTCGTTTTGGTGTCCCAAGAGAAATTGTGATAGATTAGGGATCCCATTTTACATCCAAGTTGGTGGAAAATCTCATGGAGAACTACAAGATCAAGCATATAAAATCCACTCCTTATCATCCACAAGCAAATGGTCAAGTGGAGTCTACCAATAAAGTGATCGAAGGAATTCTCACTAATATTGTACATCTACACAGGAGAGATTGGGCAGAGAGGCTTCCTGAGGCCTTATGGGCCTACCTGACCACATGGAGGAATACAACAGGACATACTCCCTACGAACTTGTTTATGGGAAGCAAGTCATATTTCCTATAGAATTTCAGATCCAAACATTCAAGATAGCAGTCTAATTGGGGCTTGACTTATCAGAAGCTCAGAAACATAGGTTGGAGAAACTTAATGAGCTTGATGAAATCAGGCAAGATGCAGTTCAAATAACCAGTATAGTCTAGAAGCAGAGGTCCAAATGGCATGATAAATATATCAAGGATAAAAAGTTTCAAGTAGGGGATTGGGCACTTTTGTTTGATTCAAAGTTCAAAAACTTTCAAGGAAAGTTTCAAACTCATTGGCTTGGGCCTTATGAGATTGAAAAAGTATTTGAAAATGGAGCAGTCAGGATAAGGAAAATTGATGAAGAAAAGGTACTTCTTCTTGTGAATGGACATCGATTGAAAGTCTATCATAAGCCAATTTCAAGAGAAGATTTTATCAAAAATTTCCAAGATAATATTGATATGAAGTTACTGAAGAAGAATCATTCTTCTTCCCCAACTTAGTCTTTTTATTTTTCCTATATATATTATTCAAAAAAATAAATTGTATAAGTGTGAAAACTAAAGAATGATTGGCATCCTTATACAGAAAATATAGGATGAAAATCGGAGTTATGACATCTTATATTTTCCATTTAATTCCTAAAAATTCCAAAAGTTTTGTTCCCTTTCTTTTCTAAAAAGCAATAAAATGTAGTACAAAACTGCTTCCATTCTGTAGCTGATTCGACGTTCTGCATCTATGTCACATTTTTACAACCTACTGAAGCAAGAAAATTGAGCACTTGAAATTGAAGAACTACATTTGAATATCATCATGCTAAAGGATAACCGAAGAATCAACATCAAGGAAATAGAAACAAAAGGTTAGTTCTAAAGGTAAGATACATAAATTTATTTAAATAACAAGGTCAAAAACATTAACATGCATGACGTATATGATCACACGCTGCCTCAACATGTCATCATTTGATTTGATTTGGAATCCTATCATGTCATAGATCGTCCATATCATCTACATCATATTTCATAACGGTCGACAATGGACTCCCCCATTTATGATTAAACGGTCATGTCCTATTATCGTAACCTATCCATCTACATTTCTTAAAACCCCATCAAATATCCATCTCATTCATTCCTAAAAGCCTTCGACATCCTTCATTAGATCCGCAAGTCAATTCATTTCATACAGAGAAGGATAATTCTGAAGGCTAGACTCTTCACGACAGAATACATGGGTTTGATAATCAGGACTGAGCCGGTGGGAGCTAAATACATGGAGGGTTATCCTCAGATCAAAGAGATGTTGCAGAAGGCTAAGTGGCTCAATTTTATAGAAAAATTTGATGGTTTCCACAAAGATATCACTAAGTCTTTTGCGAGGTCTTTTGATGGAACAAAATTCGAAATAGGAGACATCAAATTTTCAGTGATCGAGGCATTCATAGTTGAAGCCACGGAGCTCCCAAGAGTTGGAAAAATGTGGTTCAAAAACAAATAATTTCACAGTGAAGCATGGAGAGTTGTCCTAAAAAATCCAAGTATGGATACTTCTATTTACAGAAAGGGCATTCCTAACTCAGCACTCAAGAACAAATGGAGGAACATGCTTTTAATTTTGCAGAATTTTATCACTTGTGAAGGAATATTTGGTTGCATGTATGTGTATCATATTCGGTTGTTGATGAAATTTTTGGAGGATGGTGAAATAAATCTTCCTTATTTTTATTGAATAGCTTAAAAATAATGTCTACAAATGTACAAAAGAGAATTCAGTTTATAGACAACACTGTGCACCATCATGGGTTGGTAAGAATAATTCCTGAATTTCATTTAAAAAGTATAGGAGATTCTTGGGAGAATTTTCTGATCAGAAACCATTTCCAAGATGAGCCAAAGCAGCATAGGGAAGACAAGACTAGGAAAAGTAGAAGAAAGAAGATTGATACATGCATTGAAGGCAGACCTACACCTCCACTACAAAAAAGTGATGAGGAACTCATCCTTGTAGAACTGATGAGGAACAAGAAGCAGGGTAGAGTTAAGATAGGAGATAAAAAAGAAAAGAAGAGAAAGGTTACAACTGAAGAAAACTTAAACCCTCTACAGCTGAGGAGAAGCTCTAGACTCTGAGGGCCAATGAAGAAGACACTACCACAAGAAACAAAGTTTATGAATTTAGAGGAAGAACCTCCAGTACCATCTCCCATCAATATCTCTCCTCCACACAGCCCTGTAAATTCTCCTATAGATTATTTTGAAGGCGGTCCCAGCAGAAGATCTTCAGGCATAGATCCAATACAAAAAGATATATATGACTGCATAGATTCATTAGAGAAAAGAAATGCAGTAGTGAATCCAAAACCACTTATCAATCCACAAGAACCTCTAGTCGACATCCTTAAACAAAAAATCTATGAGTTAGAGATATTGAATATGCATATTAAATAGGAGAATGAAGGTTTAAATTAACATAATCAATTGGAGAAATTCGTTAGCGATAACACCATCCTGCACTTGGGATTGTGGTAAAAAAGAACAGAAAGTTAAAAAGAAAGAATAAATCACTGAACAAGGCAGTCATAAATCTAAAATACAAACTCCTTATGAGGAAACCCAGGATGGAAGTCACTTCAATGAAAAGTGGGAAGAGAAACTAGATGTATTGTGTTAGGTCCTTATATTACTAGTATAGTCCCTTATTGTTGTTATTTTATCCCACTTATTGTTATTGTTGTACCCCTGTAACCCCCATATTTTAATTATTGTGCCCTTACATTATTATTGTTAGGTCGGCTAGGATTACATTGTGGCCCCACTAGGATTATATTGTGGCCCCATGGACTCCTATATATAGAAGGAGGTTTTGGTCATTGGTATCATCCAAGAATTATTCATTCATGTAATGTATTGGAGGTTTCCCCCTTGAAGTGGCTTATTTCTAAGGCGTTGAAATCTCTTTTCTTCTATTTTTTGAGCTGGTTTCATAAAATTTGGTATCAGACCTTTGGATTCTAGGGTTTCGTTGCTCCAAACAAGTCATCGTGGAATTTTCGATATAAATTTTTTATACGAAGGCTTAAAGGCTGAAATTTTTAGAGAACAAAGCCAAAATCCTGAGGAACATCATCGCAAAATTTTAGAGCTTGGTTAACAATATTCTCAAAGATATGATCTATGGAAGTTAGGGAATTTTGCAGGCTCTTGAATTTAACCTAAACAAGTCATCGCGAAATTTTCGCTATAAATTTTTTCTATGAAGGTTCAGAAGCTGAAATTTTTAGAGCGCGAAGCCGAACTCCTTAGGAACATCTTCAAAAAAATTCAGATCTTGGTTCGCAATATTTTCGGAGATATGGTCTGTGGAAATTAGATCTTTTTCAGCCTCTCGAATTTCATCTCAAAGAGGTGATCGTGGGAAAATATTCATAACTCTCTCTCTGAGCATAGGATTAGAATTCTGTAAAAAGTGGATGCAATTACATGGATTGTAGTTTCCTGTCTATCAATTTCAGAGCCGAAGGAGGAAACAGTGACATGTGGAAATTCATACAATTTCGCTCTACTGAACCAATCCATAATTAGGTCATTGTAGGATATTAGGCACAACTTTATCTTCAGGAATCCAAATCAGGTCAGACCTGTGGCATTCAAAAGATAATTCAGAGGGCTACCTCAGGGCCAAATTTCAGATATTGAAGATCCGAAATCACAGAGATAATTCAGTTTCAATATCAAGCTCCTCAAAAGCAAGAAAAAGGTGTGTTATTTTTTGAATTACATAAGTCTCATTTGAAATAAAATAGTTTGAATTTATTCCAAGGGAATATTGAAGAATAGATATCAGTATTGGGTTCTAAAATGCCCCGTAAAAATAATTCAACACCCATTAAGCCTTCAGAAGGCTCCACTATGACTCATGAAGACGAAGAAACACAACATGAGATATCAAAATTACAAGAGCAAGTGCACCAAATTTCGCTATCGCAAAGAGCAACAAAAAATGAAATGGAAGTTTTGAAGAAATGCGTGGAAACTAAGATGGATGGTTTGAAGAAAGGCATGGAAGTTGTTGTTCACGTCAACCCCTCATCCAAATTTGTGGTCTTCAATTCCCCTTAAACCTTCAAGTTCCCTATCCTGGCTCAATGCATTCATTTTTGCTGACTGTTGCCTATCCCGCCCCCTGAAAACGCATCAGAAAATACTACGGGCGCGTGTCCGAGATCATAAGAGGTCTAGCCCCTTTAGCTGCAGCCCCCTGTATCTTACTGCCCACATAACCAGGGCTCACGACCATGGGTTAGGTCCCAAAGGCGCTTAAACGCATATGTTCATCGCGCGCGCCCGGGACCGTTGGATCACAACACAGATCAACGGTGCGGAGCTCATCCGCCTTGTGGACCCCGTCGCGCCTTACCACTGCTTAAAACCGGCTGATTATTTCGCACCGCTTATCCAGGGCAAGCGGTATTCTGCAAATCGCAACGATTCCATACGATGATCGCCGCGTGTCCCGGTGTACGATTCAAAACCGCTTCCATTTTGCGCGTTATTGTTCGGTCAATGGACGTGCAGCGAAATCTACATGATCCGTCCGATTTACAAAGCATCATCCAATGATCGTCGTGCTCAGAAGTTGTGCATGAGTTAAGCCTAGTGTATCGCGCCCATGGCCCACCGTTCCATTTCCCTCGATGCATTGGTAGCCGTAGATCATACTTTGAAATTGAACGGTTGGTATTGAAATTCCTCGGTTGACCCAGTCCACCTCCACGTCACCCCTTCCGTATGGTCTCTCGTGCGTCCGCGTGTCATTCACGTTCACCTCCATCTCTTCATGCACGTTTACATGTCTTTGTATGTCTCCGCCGTCCACACCCCCCCGTGTTTTTCGTTGCCACCCCACCCCTCCGTCACCCTCGCTCCCAATCGTTTCACTCAATCCATATCATCACTCCGATGTCACAATTTCCTCATTCATTACCCCGGTGCCTGGTTTTCTTTAACCATTTTGTGGGTTTTGCAGGTTTACGGCGATGGAGAACCATCAGAATTCACGTCCACCACCATAGAAGTCGAGTACGCTCCAGAGGACCAATTATCAAATGCAGAATTATGGAGCAAGGATTCGGGATGATATGCTGACATGACATCCATTAAAAAGCCAGGGATTAAATCTATCAAACCCTCCAAGGTCATTTAAATGCACAGGTTGAGCGGATGAAGAATTAATGGCGCAGATCAAAAATATCAGCGAAGAGCAGGGAATTCAAGAAACGTATTTAAGGACTTTGAGGCTCTTACATACCCTTTTTAAGGCAAAGTACCAGATCGAAGACCCTACAGATTACTAGAAAGATTTTTTCACAGAAAACAGTGTCCTCAGGGTTTATTTCAGCCAAATTCTTTTCAGGAAAGTACAGAATTTTACATATTTTATTCCTCATATCTTATCCTCGGAGAAATTGACACTCACAGCATTTACTCCCTGGAGCAGCCCCAAAGTACCTTCAGCATCCTAGAGCCGTCAAATAGTATGGGCACGAAATGTTTCCGCCATTTTGTTTTAATGTAATAAATAATTGTTTTCACCTACCTCTTTTATTAGCTTCTTTACTCCCTCTTCTATAAAAGGGAGGAAGAAAGGCATTGCAATGGTTCGAGATTTTTATCAGAAAATTGTGCAGCGAAAGGCATTTTTGTATACATTTTGTAAAAGATTTTGTATGAAGGCTCAGAGCCCGTAGGGTCTCAGTGAGGAGGAGTTCTATCTATAATGAGGATTCTGGTCTTTGGTATTTCACAGTATGTAACCTTCTCTTATGTGATTAATACAACACTTCATTTCATATATCTTCTTGTACCATGTACTGGAATGCGAGTGGCTCACTGATTTTAGGTAAGGATTCATCCTAGTTGATGCCCATACTTGGATCAGTCAAGCGCTTTAAATATGGCTCAGGCATGATATAATTTTTCATGTTCATTTCATTCATCTTTCTGCTATATTAGTTGTTTTGGGAGGGTGATTTTAAAACGCCATTGTCATGTATGGATTCTTAGAATGATAAGACCATATGTGGTTCTGTTGTGTATCTGGGTATTAGACCAAAGTTAACTAATATCCTCTTATATTTCTTTCTCTGCATACACCCTCTGATAACTTGATCTCTGTGGCATATTATTTGAATCAGCCCTCTTTACAGTAAATTGTCTCTTAACTGTCTGATGCTTTTATACTGGAGTTTTGCATCTTGTCTCTGCAACATTACTTTCCTTGTAGCAGTTTTTATAAGTTCTTGTCCCATTCAAAATCAATTTCCTTGTTTACAAGAGATAGCAGGTGAGTCTTTGGATTGACACCCAAGCTTTATTATAACCTCCCTGCTATGCTAAGATGTCCTAGGCACTGGTCTATGGTAACTCTAGGCTGTCTCTAGGGGGACAATAATTGTCGACAACAGAAGCTAAGATGAATGGTTTGGAAGCTAAGATGGATGGCATGGAAGTGGGCATGGAAGCTAAGATGGATTTTGTGATGAAGCTAAGATGGATGACATGGAAGCTAAGATCGATGAAAAAATGAAAGACAACATGGAAAACATGAAGAAAGATCTAAAAGTAGACATCGAAGGTTTGGGAAAGTTGATACAAGAAATGTTTCTTAATGGTGAAAAGATAGTAGAGGAAACTCATGATGAGAACAAAATAAATGTTAATCGTGATTTCATAAACTCTAATGTTGGCGGGAAGAACCACCATATTCCAAAAATGGATATGAGGAAGTTTGATGGAAAGGATCTTGTAACATGGATACTACAGATGGAGCAATATTTTGATCTCCATAATGTGAAAAACAAATAAAAGGTACGCATTGCAAGTTTACATTTAGAACAAAATACATTTTTATGGTATCGAAGGCTTTGCTCCCGTAAAAAAATTGTCACTTGGTCAATTTTTACGGAGGAAATGATAGCACATTATGAGGATACAAAGAGCAACACCTTCTTTAGCCAATTGATAAATCTCAAACAAAAGGGTTTAGTGGTGGAACAAATTAAGGACTTCCAAAAATTGAATATAAGGGTAACTGATATTCCAAAGGAACACATGATTGATATCTTCATAAGGACTTTAAAGGATAACATCCAACATGAAGTTCGCGTTTGGGTACCTGATTCATTGGAGAAGGCATTCAGGTTGGAAAGAAAAATTGAATGTAAAATTATGGCGACAAGGAATTCTACCACTCACATCTATAAAAATGGAAGTGTTGCTACTTCTAGACTTCCACAACCTACAAAGTTGACACCACAAAAATTGGAAGAAAAAAGAGCAAAAGGGCTTTGCTATAGTTGTGATAGATATTACACTAAAGGTCATAAGTGTGCTGAAATGAAATTATTTTACATAGATTGTGAAGAGGAGGAAGAAAATTAACAAGAAACTTCAAATGAAGAGGATATACACCACGAACCAACCCTAGAAGAAGAAGAAATGTGTCCGGCCATATCGTTTAATGCATTGGCATGAATTACCACTCAAACTCTCAAGATAGAAGGACATATCAAGAAGAAAAAGGTAATAGTGTTGATTGATTCGGGTAGTACCCATAATTTTATTCATTGCAAGGTAGCCAAGGAATTGAATTGTTTCCTATACCCAGCACCAGAATGTCAAGTGATGGTTGCAAATGGAGGAACTATAAATTGCTCTGGAAAATGCCATAATATCAAGCTAACCATGTGGGAATATGTATTGAATATTCCAATGCTTTCCATTCCTATGGGAGGTGCTGATGTTGTACTAGGAGTACAATGGTTACAATCTTTGGGTATGGTAGCTTTTAATTTTCAAGAACTTTTCTTGAATTTTTTTTCAGAAGGAAAGGATGTTGAATTACGGGGAATTGGAAGGAAGCTGGGCAAGATAATAAGCTCTAATGTCATGACAAAGATTCTAAAGAAATAACAACGAGGCATAATTGGACAATTATGCTCACTAGAAGTTCCAACATCAAAATCATCTATTTCTGCATATCTCCAACAAGTCTTGGAAAATCATTCCAAGGTGTTTCAAACTCCCAAAGGGCTCCCACCTATTCATGATCATGATCATGTTATTCATTTGATTCCAGGAAGTGTTCCTCCAAACATCCAGCCTTATAGATATCCTTATGTCAAAAAGAGTGAAATTGAATGTATGATTGCAGAAATGTTAGAAGAAGGTATAATTCAACCTAGTCAAAGTTCTTTCTCTTCTTCGGTAGTATTGGTGCACAAGAAGGATGGATCATGGCGCATGTGTCCGGATTATAGGGAGCTCAATAAGCTCACTATTAAAGATAAATTTACCATTCATGTGATTGATGAATTATTGGATGAATTACATGGAGCAATTTATTTTTCCAAGTTGGATCTTCGTTCAGGATATCATCATATTAGAATGAAGACTGAATATATTCTGAAAACAACATTTCGAACTCATAAGGGTCATTATGAATTTTTGGTCATGCCTTTTGGTCTTACCAATGCACCTTCTACATTTCAAGGGTAGATGAATTCCATTTTAAAACCCTTTCTTAGAAAATTTGTGCTAGTATTTTTTGATGATATACTAATCTATAGTAGGTCTTGGAAGGATCATGTTCAACATGTTGACATGGTGCTCAAACTATTGGAAGAGAAACAATTATATGAAAAAACATCCAAATGTTTCTTTGGAGTACAAGAGGTGGAATATTTGGGTCATATTTTATCTCACGAGGGTGTTAATGTAGACCCTAACAAAATTAAATCCATTAAGGAATGTAAAGTCCCCACAACCATAAAGCAGTTGCATGGATTTCTCGGGTTAACATGGTATTATCGCAAGTTTGTTAAGGATTATGGGAGAATAGCAGCACCTCTAACAACATTATTGAAGAAAGATGCATTTTCATGGACTCCTGAAGCAACTAAGGCATTTGAACCTCTTAAAGAGCCAATGTGCCTAGAACCAGTCTTAGCTACGCCAAACTTCACAAAAGCCTTTATTTTGGAATGTGATGCCTCGGGAAATGGAATTGGTGTTGTTTTAATGCAAGAAGGAAGACCCATTTCTTTTGAAAGTCGTTCAATCAAAGGAAAGTATTTACAAAAGGCTATTTATGATAAGGAAATGTTGGCAATACTACATGCACTAAAGAAATGGAGACCTTACCTAATGGGAAGACACTTCAAGGTAAAAACTGATCATGATAGTCTTAAACACTTTTTGGAACAAAGACTATCTTCAGAAGAGCAGCAAAAATGGGTCACAAAGATGTTGTGTTATGACTTTGAAATAATCTACAAAAAAGGAAAGCTTAATGTTGTTGCAGATGCACTCTCAAGAAAGAATGAAGAGGTGGAAGCATTTCTTTGTGCCATTTCTATTATCCAACCAGATTGGATAACCGAAGCAAGAGATGAATGGAAGAAGGACGAAGAATTGTGGACACTCATTCAAAAGTTGCAGCAAGATCCTAGTACATCTGATACATTTAGTTGGAAAAATGATTCCTTATGGTACAAATATCGCTTATATCTTTGTAAGAATTCCCAACTAAAACAAAATATTCTTTTGGAATTGCACACTTCTCCTTTAGGAGGACACTCCAGATTTTTAAAAACTTACCACAGGGTGAAGAAAGAATTTTTTTGGGATGGCCTTAAATCTGATATTCAAAAGTTTGTGGCAGAATGTTTGGTTTTCCAGCAAAATAAAGTTGAGACAATTAAGACTCTGGGTCTTCTACAACCTTTATCCATTCCAAGTCAACGTTGGGAGGAGATTTCAATGGATTTTATCACAGGTTTACCTAAGTCCGAAGGAAAGAGTGTCATCATGGTGGTAGTTGATAGACTTACCAAGTATGCACACCTTTGTGCATTATCTCATCCATTTAAAGCAAGTACAGTTGCTACTACATTTATGGATAGAATTCAAAAGCTACATGGAAGCCCAAGGGTTATTGTGAGCGACAGAGATCCCATTTTTACTGGAAATTTTTGGACGGAGTTATTTTCTTGTTTGGGTACTCAATTAGCTCATAGCTCATCTTATCATCCTCAATCTGATGGTCAAACTGAGATAGTAAATAAATGTTTGGAAGGATATCTTCGTTGTTTTGTATCTGATAAACAAACACAAAGGGTCAAGTGGTTACCTCTCGCTGAATGGTGGTATAACACTTCCTTCCATACTGCAGCAAAAATGACCCCATTTATGGCACTTTATGGATATCATCCACCATCCATCACATCTTATTTAAGGGAAAATTCTAGGGTTCAAGAAGTGGAGGATCACATCGAGCATCAACAAGAAGTTCTCCAACTCTTAAAGGATAACCTAAATTTGGCACAAAATCGAATGAAACAACAAAAAAGTGACGAAACATCGCAAAGGAGAGAATTTTTGATGTGGGATACCGGCTATTTTTACGCCTATAAACTCCGTGTATGTATCAAATAGTTCTCGGGCAGTCACATAGACAGTAAATTACTCACCGTGCGACTATGGTCCTTACAAGGTGTTGCAAAATATTGGTACTATGGCATACAAATTGGAGCTTCCTACTTCTTCACGAGTGCATCCAGTTTTCCATGTTTTATGCTTAAAAAAGGTTATAGGGGACAAACTTCAAAATCGATCAATTTTAGAGTATCTCATCAAATGGAAGAACTTACCCACTGAAGTTCTACATGGGAGGATGAGAATTTTATACAGAAGCACCCGAAGTTACTCAAGCGTTGAGGACAACAATTTTTTGAAGGAGAGGAGCATGTTGGGTCCTTATATTACTAGTATAGTCCCTTATTGTTGTTATTTTAACCCCCTTATTTTTATTGGTGTACCCTTGTAACCCCCATATTGTTATTATTGTGCCCTTACATTATTATTGTTAGGTCAGCTAGGATTACATTGTGGCCCCACTAGGATTACATTGTGGTCCCATGGACTCCTATATATGGAAAGGAGGCTTTGTCATTTTTATCATCCAAGAATTGTTCGTTCATGTAATGTATTGGAGGTTGCCCCCTCGAAGTGGCTTATTTCGAAGGAATTGATATCTCTTTTCTTCTATTTTTGGAGCCAGTTTCATAACATATTGGCAGAAGTGTCTGGAGAAATGCAATAGGATAAGGAAGTTCACATTTTTTGATAAATTGCATGAGGACATGCAATGGCTTCTTAGTGGGGGTATGTATAACCTCAGAATTGTCCTTTCTCTGACATCCTTTCTCATCACTTTTCCTTACCTTTTCATAAATCCATACACTCCAATCAATGATAAATGTCATGTTTTATCTTAGAGAATGCATTTGAATGATTTCTATGTTATATTCTGATGTTCCTGTTATTTGAATGGATTTTTGTAACTCGGCTACATAACTCAGCCTATTCTGCAGCTAAATGTTGTTTCCGTAGCTACTTTTATGGTTTGATAGGTTCCAAGGAGAAGATAAAGGAACGAGCCACATGGGCATCTCCAGAATGATCCATATATGGATTTCGTCCTATGCACTTGGTCGAAATCGACAGAAACAGGTGCCTGTGATCATGGTCAAAGTCTGGTCAAAGGACGTAAGTCGAGAGCGAAGAACTCTTGGTTTGCTCTAACGTAGAAAATCAAGAGTTAACCATTTATAATTTACTTCTATGTTTTGGTTGTAATCCCCATCTGTAGACGAAATTAGCTCTTGAGAGTTACATTTTATTTTTTTTAAATACCGGTTGTGTGAAGACCGAAGACAGTCTTAAATTCTGAAAACGTTGTGTATGCTTTAGACTCTGTCTTTTTCATAATATGAAGATCATGTATGTGGTTCTAGTTTCTCTTAATGTGCGTATAGTCTGTTAGGATCTCGACCTATTCTGTCGTAGAGGACCCCTGCACAAGAGGAGGTTTTTCATTAGTTGTTTTAGTTTAAATTCATTTGCTCTGTTTTGTCAATTCAAAAATAGATTCATATTGCGTTGCAGCTTTTAGATTAATATCATAGATCAAATTTATGAATTTTTTCTTAGTATTATTTTTAGAATGACTGTGTAATATTTGCTTCCCTAGAACATCTCAAGAAAGTATATTCTTCTATTTTTCAATTGAATTATGTTTGAGGGAATAGAGCTCATAGTTGTTTAGTTTCTTTTCATGTTCTTGCACTGCTTTCTTAGATCAGATCCTCAATTAGATGTATAATTGGATGCTTGTAAATCATGACAAGAAGGTGACTCTGTCATACTTCCAAATTGGATGCTTGAATGCTTAACCTATTCAATAATTGAGTTTTCCTTTACATGCCTTTACACTACTTTCCTAGATTGGATCCTCAGTTAAATGTACAATTGAATCCTTGTAAATCATGCCAAGAAGATGACTCTATCATACTTCCAAATTGGATGCTCAAGTATTTAACCTATACAGTAATTGAGTTTTTCTTTACATGTTATTTAAATACTTTATTAGATTAAATTTTCAAAACTGAAGTGTAATCGATTGCTTGTAAATCATGTCAAGAGGGTGACTATGTCTTACTTCCATATTGAATGCTTGGGTCATTGATCATAGAATAGTTGTTTTTTTCCTTTGAATCTATTTTCATTTAGATTAGAATTACTATTTCAATTCTCGGTCATAAGAATCATATTTCAATCCATGGAGTAGAACTAAGTTAAGATAGATTAGAATTAACTTTAATTTTCAAAAGCTCAAAGTCATTAGAATAGATACTCTGTTTTTAGATTAGATTCTAACCATCCAAAGTTTGATTCATTTTTATGCCAATTAGAATAGTTCAATAACACTTCCTTTTCTTCCTTCTTTCAAAATTAGTTTTTAACACTTAAATTTCATTAGATTCAGTTGATTCATTTCATATTTTTCATTTCTTAAAATTAACATTTAGACATAAAGAAAAATATCCCCCAAAACAACATAAAAATACATACAACGAAGTAAGAAGAAGGTTAACTAAGCATATATAGTGCACCACACTTCATCAGATTACAAACCTCGGTTGATAATTTATGTTGAAAATTTTAAGACATTAAATTAGCTAAACAAGAGGTACGCATTTTCTCAACAGAACGATTGAAGCATTGACTGAGGAATTCCAGATCCATCACAAGAAGACTACCCCTTATCACCCACAAGCAAATGGCACACCAGAAGCATTCAACAGAATTTTGGAGCATGCCCTTACAAAGTTCTGCAATACTAACCAGGACGATTGGGATGTGCACATCCCTTCTGTACTATGGGCCTACAGGACAACATGCAAAAAGTTGACAGTAAAGACACCATTCAGGATTGTCTATGGGCTGGAAGCCATAATGCCAATGGAGTATATTGTCCCAAGTATATGCATTGTAGCCTTCACTAACATTGTCGAGCCTGACATTATGGAGGAACGGTTGGCGTAACTCGTTGCCTTGGAAGAAGATCACTTCATTTCTAACTTCCACCAGCATGTGCAGAAGGCATGTGAGAAAGCCTGGCATGATAGACACATCAGGAAGAAGGTATTCAAGGAGGAAGATTTGGTGTTACTCTATGATAGTCAGTTTTCGCACCACCTAGGTAGGTTTAGAAAGCATTGGTTCGGGCCATATGCTGTAAAGGAGATCACTGATGGCAGTGCGGTGTGCTTGGCCACGTTGTTCAGAGATGACCTTCCCGGATACTTCAATGGGAGCTGCCTGAAGCCGTATAGAGACAATACAATGCCTACCAAATTACTATATGGCTGGAGCATCAGAATCAAAGGGCCTACGCACAACAAAGGGGAAGGGCGCAGGCAGGTGCACCAACAGCGCTGGGGTGATGCGCAAGTCAGGAACTAGCTATTGGAACAGTGCAACAGGGTGAAAAAATTAAATTGTTGTTGAGTGGAGAAGATTTTTTGTATTTAATGCATCAATATCGAAATAATTTTTACCATTCCCTTGAAGGTAATGGGAATTTATGATAATCCGACCGTTTTTACTATGGGTGACTTATAAGAAGGGGGTCGTGGGTCTCACTTGGATCCATTATTATTTCAACATTTGGTACCCTATGCTCATTTGTAATCTCTATCATCCTGCCATATGTGAATTCTACATGTCTGGTAGCGAATCCCCTTCCGACGGTGGTAACCCCGATTTCATATTCCAAGCGGGAATAACGGCCACCAACCCTACAGAAGAGCATTCAATGCCCCTCATGGTGTCTATAGAGGAAGGATCAGATGAGGTCAGATAGGTAGTCCCAAACATGGAAGAAGTTGAATCCACTCCATCGAAAGAGAAAGGCAAGGGAAAGGTGTCGAAATGGACTACTACTAAACCACACACCTCTCTGAGGAATGTTCCGTCCCCTAGACAAGCTTCCAAGGAGCGATCCCCCATTGGTGACCCGTCTAAGCGGCCGATGACTGCTGGGAAAGAGGCACTACTTGTAAAATCAGTTTCTTGGAGACCACCCTATGTTAAGTCGCGAAAGCCATCGGCGCGCAAGTCACAGAACATTGATGCAGTGCGGAAATACTTGAAGATTCCATTGCGCCCTTAGGATGTCCCCGTGGTCGGCGAAATGCACGGCAAGCTCCCTCAAGTGAAGTTTTATGATTATGATCTCGCCAACGAAATAACATTCCAAGAGCTTGCCCCAGAAAATTACTTGGATCGGGTGATGTACGATGATGTACTGAAGGTAGATCCGATGCCCTGGGCGCACAGGTTGCACAACGCGGGAGTCCTCAATCTACTGAGGATCCCCTATTTTGGGTGTTACCCCATCACAAGCATGCGCATTCGCCAATTCTTGACCTTGGTCCATGACGACGCATTCTGGATTCAAGGGAGAATCCATATAAATGTCGCGCTGATCCATTGGATCACCGACCTGCCCATGAGGGGGGCCCATCCAATGACGGAATTTGGGAAAAGTACTGAATTGAAGGTAGCAATGGAGGTAAAGGAAACGTACAAGGTAGAACGGGATAATCAAGGCTTTCTGGTAAAGACCATTGATGACCAGGTGGTGTGCATGGGCACCCTTGTCCTTGGATGTAAGCTTATGCAGAAATTTCTACCGAAGACAGTCTCGGCGCATGTCATTTCCTATGCAGGGTAGTGCGAAAAAGGGGTGTTGTATAACTGGTTGCAATTTCTATGTGAGAAGCTTTTAGATAACGTGCATGAATCCCAGGAAATGGGGAAGCAGTTCTGCTCTTCATGGCTTTTATTGTTGATTACGCTGGTAGCATGGGAGAACCCAGATGATGCAATCCTTCCCGACATTGAGCCAGGCATCTCCGAGGGGGCACGCGACGCAAATTTTTGGGACTCATCGAATGCCAAGCGAGTCAAAGAAAATAAAATTTTATGGGTTCTTTTTTAAGGCGTGTAAGAGCCCCAATTTGTACCCCTTACCCTACATGGTCACGGAAGCGAAGGTTGACCATGTTGTCACAACATGGCTGAAGTCGTGGAAGATTGGGCTTGGCTCCACAAAGCTCGTTACACCATCCACATCCGAGAAAGAAACAACTCCGAAAGAAACAAATCTGAAAGAGACAGCTCTGACTCTGAAAGTGTTAAAATTGGACAACTAGGTCCAAACTCCATGTTGTGATGCTCAGATGAAGATACCAATATTTTTATTGGGTTCCTCTTTCGGAGAGGTGTAAGATCGATCTAAAATTGATCTTAATCCGATGAGTAGAACATTTATTTTGAATTTATTTTTAATAATTTCATATATGTGAAGGTCAGCCTTAAGGTTTTACACCCCCAGCAAATGTGTCACACACCTCATTGATTGATATAAATAGAGTCAACGTTGGAGGACATTTCACTCATCTCATTCTCACACATCATCTCTCCTCATATGATCAGTTCAAGCTCCTTGGAGCCCTAATTTATAGCAATCACCGAAGAAGAAAATGGGTTCCACAAACTATGGCTTTAAGGAGGATGACAAGTTGACTAGGAAGGATGACTTCCATGCTTGGAAGATGATATTGGATCTTAAATTGGAAGACCAAGATGTCATGGACTATGCGCAGGGTAAAATCCAAGAACCTCCATCCACTGCTACTGTTTCTGCCAAAACAAAGTACAAGAAGGGGGAGATCAAAGCAAATCTGATGATCAGGGAATCCATTCATAAAAGTTTGGTGGCCTACATCTCTGGGTTGGGTACATCCAAAGAGATGTATGATAAGCTAATCCAAATGTTCAGGCCAACAATGCAAATCAAGTGCTATTCTTCAAGAATCAATTGAAGAATCTGAAGAAAGGCAGGGATGAGTCTGTCCAATCATACTTTCTGAAGCTGATCAAGATCAGGAACAATCTGCTGGCTATTGGGGAGACAATAGCTGATCGAGAGATGGTACTCACCGCACTTTGAGGGCTCCCATCCGAATGGCATGTGTTCAACACTAACATTCTCAATAATAATGTGATACCTGACTTTGACGAGGTACTGTTGAGATGCGTTCAAGAAGAGACAAGAATGAAGGTGTATGAAAATGAAGGGAATGTTGCCTACACTGCTCATTCTAGAAAGAAGAACTTTGGTGGTCCAAAGAACAAAGGAAGAGCAGGGGCACAAGGAAAGAAGGGAAAGTGTTACAACTGTCATAGGCCAGGTCACTTTGCTAGAGAATGCCCTTTCAAGAAGGATTCTCCTGATGATGACAACAACAACGACAACCAGAGGGATGGAAATCAAAGGAACAACAGGTTCCATGGAAAGAGGAAGGCTCCTTCCAGCGGAAATTATCAACCTTTCAAAAGGTCAAGAAATTCCAAGTATGAGGAATCAAATGTTGTTGATAAAAGAAATGAATTCATTCTTGTATCTTCCCTCTCTGCTGCATCTCCACCCGACACTATGGATGTTTGGTTGATAGATAATGGTGCCTCAAGGCACATCACTAGGTTCAAGGAAGCACTCTCTGATATGGTTGAGAAGGATACTAATCTGGAAATTATCCTTGGAGATAATGCCACATATCCCGTGAAAGGGACAGGGACTGTGACCCTCCACTTGTCTCAAGGTTAAGTCCTCTGCTTGCAGGATGTACTCTATGTACCTAATTTGAAGAAGAACCTTGTGTCTATATCAGCCATGGAAGACAAAGGTTTCAATGTGGCATTCAGTGATGTAAAGGTGTGCATGTGGAAGAAGAGCTTCAAGGAAGCTATCACGTTTGGGTCTAGAATTGATACACTCTACCAGGTTGGAGGAAGTCCACTGGGAGCAATGAAATGAGATGCTATCCGACAAACCGACAATGGCACTCAATATGAGACGAACGAGTTCAAGAACTTTTGCAGAGGAGCTAGCATCAAGAGGGAGACCACAATGTTTGTGGGCTACAGCGAAACTTCGAAGGCCTATAGATTATATGTGCCTGGTCAAAGGGAAGTGGAGATATGCCACGATGTCACCTTTGATGAAGATACTTCCCTGAGGAAAGTAGTCAATCTTCCGAGATCTGAGGAAGATCATGAAGCAAGGCCTGGAAATCAAGAAGAACCGAAGGATCAAATAATGCCTGATGTTGAAGGACCGATGGACCCGATTAATCCACCTCCTTCACTGGGAAAGAGACCATCATGGCTCAGGGACACTCTCAAGGATGCTGAGGGACATGCAGCCCAAAGGGGGACATTCCGTGAAAGCAAGAAGCCGAGTAGATACCAAGGGTATCTAGCAGCCATGAGTACTATTGTACAATCTGAGCCTGGATCCTTTGAGGAAGTCGTAAAGCATCAAGTCTGGAAGGATGCTATGCACGAAGAGTATGAGTCCATTATGAAGAATGATGTTTGGGATGTGGTTCCAAGACCGAAGGACAAAGCAATTGTCACCTTGAAATGGCTCTACAAGATCAAGCATGGATCTGATGGAAGTGCTGAAAAATTCAAGGCAAGATTCATTGCCTTTGGATTCTCTCAAAATGAAGGCATATATTATGATGACATATTTGCACCTGTGGCCCGATACACCACCATTCGATCTATTATAGCCCTTGCTGCTACGCAAGGATGGAGTCTTCATCAGATGGATGTGAAGACCGCATTTCTGCATGGTGCGATAAAGGAAGAGGTATATGTGGAGAACCCTCTGGGGTTCGAAGTCCAGGATCAGGACACCCATGTCTGCAGGTTGAAGAAAGTCCTCTATGGGCTAAAGCAAGAACCCAGAGCTTGGTATAAGAGGATAGATAGCTACTTGATGAAGCTGGGCTTCACTCGAAGTAATGTTGATCCGAACCTTTACTTCTAGGTTGTCAAAGGGAAGCCTCTCATTCTAGTGTTGTATGTGGATGACCTCTTCCTGACAGGTGCTGACCCTCTCATTCATCAGTGCAAGATGGAGCTCGCTGTTGAGTTCAAGATGAAGGACCTAGGATTGATGCTCTATTTCCTAGGCCTGGAGGTATGGCAGAGACCTAGCAATATTTTTTTTTCTCAAGGAAAATACATTATGAAGCTTCTGGAAAGATTTAGTATGGTGGACTGTAAGTCTGGGTCAACACCAATGGAGCTCAACTTTAAGAAGTTGAGTGGCAGCGCTGCTGGGCCCATGCTAGCAAATCCTAATGAGTATCTTCAACTCGTAGGGGCCCTGATGTTCTTAGTGAACACCCGTCCAAATGTATGTTGTGCAATGAACACTTTGAGTCAACACATGGTTGATCATAACATTCACTAGGTTGGTGCCAAGAAACTCTTGAGATATCTCTGGAGCACGATAGACCATGGGCTGAGATACACTGCTAGGAGAATGAGAATGACACTCCTTGGATATACTAATTCCGATTGGGCTGGCAGTGTGGTGGATCAGAAGAGTACATCTGGATGCTACTTCACACGTAGATCTGCTTCGAGCAAGAAACAAAATTCAGTAGCCTTGAGCACAACTGAGGCCGAATACATTGCAACATGTATGGCCTGTTGTGAATTCACTTGGTTGCGAAAGCTCTTCAGTGAGTTGTTTGAGCATGTGCTAGATGCCACCGTTATCCTTTGTGATAACTTGAGGAGGATTTGATTGTCATAGAATCCCGTGTTCCACGAATGATCCAAGCATGTTGATGGCTGGTACCACTTTATCTGGGATATGGTATAGCGAGGCACTATAAGGCTCGATCATATAGGAACTGATGAGCAGGTCACAGATATTCTCACAATGGCCTTGGGGAAGGTCATGTTCCTAACCTTCCATGAGAATCTTGGAATCGTGGAACGACCCTATTCTGAGCGTCCTGTTGGACGATGAGCTCTGGGAGCTCTGGGGGGGCCTTGGGGATAGTTCCTCAAATTTATAAGCACACACGGGGCTAGGCTTACCAAACCTTGTGGTGCTTCTGCCCCAACTTTATGATATTTGAGTAGGTTCACCTCTCATAATCTGTGCCCCATATGCATCCTACCCACTGAGTTTTGGACTCATGGGAAGTACCTCTCATTTGGCCAATGAGGTGGGAAAAGCTAGAGACTAGTAGCAAATACTGATGGTCGCATCAGAGATTGTCGTACTCTCTATCTAGGATGGCACGTGTCCAACCACTTGATCTGGGATCAAGTCTAGTGAGGTTTCGGACCTCCTACTGACTTCGGGTCAGATGAACCAACTTTGAGTTGGTATGTGACTCTTTGAGTCCATGTGAGGTTTCAGACCTCCAACTGACTTCGGGTTAGTGAGACTAACTTCGGGTTAGTATATATGACTCTCTTGAGTCCAAGTGAGGTTTCGGACCTCCTACTAACTTCGGGTCAGATAAACAAACTTCAGGTTGGTATGAGACTATTTGTGAGTCCTATAGAGGTTTCAGACCTATGGGCTAAATTTGTCAGCCGAGAATGATGTCTTTGTGACTGACCCATTACTGTTCTGAAATAAAGAGACCAGCAAAGCAAGTTACAACGGGATGACGCACGATGTTTGATTGCACAGGTGGATGGACTTCTCCCTAGTTGAGAGGGAGTGTTAAAATTGGACAACTAGGTCCAAACTCCATGTTGTGATGCTCATATGAAGATACCAATATTTTTATTTGGTTCCTCTTTCGGAGAGGTGTAAAATCGATCTAAAATTGATCTTAATCCGATGAGCAGAACATTTATTTTGAATTTATTTTTAGTAATTTAAAATATGTGTAGGTCGGCCTTAAGGTTTTACACCCCCAGCAAATGTGTCACACACCTCAGTGATTGATATAAATAGAGTCAACGTTGGAGGACATTTCACTCATCTCATTCTAACACATCATCTCTCCTCTTCTGATTGGTTCGAGCTCCTTGGAGGCAGTTTCAGTTCACATGTGGGAAATAAGGACGAAGAGGAAGTTGATATAGCTAGGGTTTCCACGCAAGTTTGACCAGCATTGACTTTGGTCAACGCATGGTCCAAAGGAGCTGATTTTTGGTGGAGACTTCGATCTTGGAAGGCCGTACATTTTGGCACAAGAACCGAGGTCAAAGGTTGACCGTAGACCGTGCTGCGTTGACTTTTACTTGTTGCTGTTGTCGTTGCTGGTGTTGTTGCTGGTGTTGCCGCTGTTGATGTCGTTGCTGCCGTTGGGGCAGCGTTGAATTTTCTGGGGTTGACTTTGAGTTGACCGTGTGGCTGTTTTGAGGGCTGTTGTGACACATGCTGGGTTAGATGTCCAAGGAGACTTTGCTGGTTGAAGCATCCTGTTGACCGTCGTAACGCACCACCACATTTTTCTATTTCTGGTTTGTCTTCTATAGATCCACTGGTATGTTATATCAGCATTTTACTTGAGTATTTATGTGATTGTTGTGGTGAAAAGTAAAGTTGCATCAAGCATAGAACATCTACATAAATTTACAGAAAGACACAACGCTGAAAGATATGACCGAGAAGTGCACGACAACAAGTGGAAAAGATAAGGAAGCTAAAGCAAACAAAGACCCGAACGTAGAAAAAGACGCAGAAACATACAAAGACCAGGAGTTAGGAGGTGACCACGAGGAGGTGGACCTCAGCGGGTTGGATGGGCTTGATGGAGATGGTGCAGAATCACCGCGCGACACCAAGTGTGGAGGAGAAACATCTAAGGGGCCGCGTAAGAAGAGGAAGGGGTCCAAAGCAGGCAGAGAAGAGGAGGTTACTCTGATTGAAGAGGACCTTGACAAAATTTCTGATGCAGTTGCTTCGGCGTCTGAAAACCGATGGAGCACCATGGAGGCCCAACACAAGGCCGCGGTGGAAGCCTTGTAATCCAGCTTACATGTTCTGCAGCTAAAGGCTGATACCTTGCAAGCGAGCATGGATCAAGCGAGGCTAGTGCAAGTGAGCCTACCGTCTATAACGATCGTCGCAACCACAGGAAGCAGAATCTGCACCCTCCCGGGTGCAGCAGTATCTCTAGATCCAGCAGAGTTATGCACGGAAATCCAAGCCTGCTCCGAGGTCGGCCTCGACCTTGCCAAGCTACTAAGTGGGCAAATCCACGCGTTACATATCTTCATCTCAGCCAAACTTCAAGATAGGGAGGCGCGCTCCCAACAACAGGTCATCAAGGCTGAGCAAATTGCAGCAGCAAAAACGACAGAGTCTAATCAGGCTCAGCCAACACAACAGGAAACCTTAGCTGAGCGAGCGGAGTTGGAAAGTGTCATTAACAAGCTATGCAGCAAGATTCCAAACATCGCTATCCCAGCCTCTGCCACACTGCAAGCTAAATTTTAGGGCCTAGTTGCAACTCTCAAAGCCTCCAGGTCAGAAATTCGGTCCGTGCAGGCATATTTTGAGCAGCAGATTGTTAGGTTGTAGGCACAACTGTAGCCTAAGACTCCCCCAGAAGTGCGCGCACAACGAACAACTACTATCCAGAGCGCCTCGGCTAGCATTTCAGCATATGTCACGTATGGCTCCACCTTGCTCGACAAAGCCATGGGCTTATGGACCTCTGTACAAACCAACCCTTTATTTAAGAAAATCAATCAGGAACTGCGAGCAAAGGAGCAGGAGTTCGACGACTTACATGAGGCTTTACTTACCCTTGTCCTTGCTCAAAGAATGGCATGCCTTCAGACCAGCCAGGCGCTGTGGAATAAAGTAGAGGAGCTCCGCCTTAGGAAGCAAATCGTTACAGATCACATGAAACCTTGGGCGGATGAGGCCATGAATCTCTCTCAGGAACTTGATGCTACTGTCCGCAGCCTGAACTAGACGATGCATAATATCACTTTGGTCATTGAATAACCAGCATCAGAAAAGCTGGTAGAGACCGTTCAGAGTGCCGTAGACCAAAGTGTAGGTATCTTGCCACCATTTTCTACTACCATTGACGTACTCAAGCTCAAAATGAAGACCCCACTACCAGTGTGACTCGAGACGAGTAAAAAGATTGTGTTGGGGGCTGTTGGAGCAGGGTCCCCTAAGTCTGATAATTTTGATATATTTTGTAACAATTTATTCTTGCGCAGGGGTTTTGGGGCGGGTCAAAACCCCTCACGAAATTTAATGGATCAAAGGGTAGATTAAGGGACTACAAACCATGGTTTGTGGACCATAGGATAGCACAGGCTAAATAGTATAAATAAATGAATAGATTGAGTCTAAGAAGTCAGTTTTTGGATAAGTTTGAACGTGGGGGATAGATTTGGATACTTAGTGATTGATTTTCTGGATTTTTCTGGGTAGAAGGCTCCTGCTGGCTGTGTGTGCGGAGACCTTAGTCCTACTATGTGCGGAACCCACTGGATGTGTGCATGGGCTGTTGAAGTGTTTTGTAAGAAGGATTTGAATTGATAGTAATAAAGGAAGATTGTTGTGAATATCTTAGATATATATGCATATGTTGGTTATGTTATGAATGTTGCTGCATATTGCTTCCAATTCCTGTACTGTTTGAAAATAGATCTTGTTGGGGCCCTTGTTTTGAATACTTGTTTTGAATATTTTGAATTTTGAATAAAGGACAGATTTTGGGTTGCGGAACGACACATGGCAGTCACAACCAAGTCGCAACTACAATGAGTAGCGGAGCTACCAAGGTGGCGAAGAAGCAAGAGATAGCTGAAGAAAGCAGAAGCATAAGTGCAAACGGAGAAAAGACACAGCGGAAGACAGAAAGCAGAACTCATAGATAACAAGAGAGAAGACGGAAGCCGCTGAAGAAGAACACAAGAGGAACTAACAGTTGCGAGGGCGAGTGAATAAATAGCAGTCACCCGGCCGAAAGAAGAAATGAATGTGACAGAAGAGACGAATGCAGAGCAACTAAAGAGGATTGAGCAGATGCTGCAACGGGACTCCATTCCGAGCATGATATCTTTGTAGTTCCTAGGCTTCTCTTATCTATCTTTCTGTCCTATAAGATGTCTGTGAAAAACTTGTAAAGATCTTGCTATGGAAGCGATGTAACTATGGATTTGGTTGAAGATTATTAATATACCTGCAGGTTACTGTCTGATCTTATGAGTTACATGCATGCATGATGTCTGTGATGCTTTAAAATTTTATTTGCTTAATACCTAGTTGATATTCCGAATGTTCTTGCATATATATGATGTTGATGCAATCAATTCTATGTTAATCATGAGTTGCGGATCCCTCCATCACCATTGATCTCTTCCCCTCTTGCATGCGGTCGCGGCACGCCTCAGGTGAGACTCTCTGCTCTCCGGAGTAGAGTGATAATGCTGGCGTCGTTCTAGACTACAGCAGATACCCTTGTTGGCTCCAACCTCTGAACCTGGGTCTTGCCTGCGAGACCTGTTTCTTCGCCAACAGATCTCTTGCGCTACTGTGATTGGGTTTATATGAATGCTTATTGGACATATATGGTGGTACAAGGATCTAATATGATATAGGGTATTACTTGATTTACAATTGCTTTGTTAACTTGGGCAAGATCTTCTCCATATTTAAATCATGAACTTATTGCATTTGAATCATGAACTTATTACTTGAGTTAGAAGCTTGGGAATCATGAACTTATTACATTTGAATGACATAAAATTACATATGAAAACCAAAATTTCATGCTAAAACAAGATTTTTTCTTCACAAATCATCTTCATATAATGAAGAGATGTTATTGGATCACCCTTTACTTGCTGGTCTTATGCAGTGGAAATGAAGTTTTATTGGACCATGGAAACCCTAATGACCTAATGGCAGCCTTGAAAAACCATAAAAGATCTAATGAGACCTTGAAGGACTGAATTTCAAGATGGCATGACTAATATTGACTTTATTAATGGTGTACAGTCAGCAAGGTATGAAACTATGCCAACAAGTAATCAAATTTGAGGAAGAGTGATGTTTTTGGACTAGGGCTATCATCAGTGACTAAATTTTTGCATGACCTAGTGGAATGATAAAAAAAATTTGAGTGGGACCCTTAAAATGATATGAAAAGAGGATTTTTGATCACTGATGGCGAGATGCAAATAATGACACTAACAGGTTTGATCTATACTGCGCACCAACAAAACCCTTGATCACTGGCCCTTTCGACAATGATCTGTAAGCAGATTGCAGTCTCACCTGAAGTGACTATGGGAGGATGCAAAACCAGGTTTCTGCAACCTTGAGGGACAAGGAGATGTGGTATTATTATGTTATCTTGTTCTTAGTACTCATAAATCACTTCGCCGCATTCGATTAATCATTTAAACATGCGATATAAAACCATAAACCATCATTGTGCTTAAGTAAAATACAATTGTAATAATTGTTACTCTACAACATATAATAAGCAAATATACACATCAATCACATAAGAACACCAAATTACCATGGTTCACCCCAATGTAGGCTACATCCATAAGAATTGTTGCTTAATATAATGAATCCTTGAACAACAAACAATTCTTAGCCCGCACACTAAATTGTTGCGGGCTGGCTATGCACTCAGTTGCAGACTCTTCTCTAGGCCTCTGCGTGCTTAGCTACAGAGCTTCTCCTTCGCTATAAAATTACATATCACAATAATTTACTCATAGCACTAATCTGTATCACAAACTTATTATTCTCTTCTTATTATTTTACCCTATATACTATTACATTGTAGGGTTACATCATCAAAAATACCATGGTCCAAATACCATGAACTCCTTAAAACAATAAACTATGGCCCCAAAACCATTGATCTGTTACAAAATTACGCGCTTTTACAAAAAGGAGGGATTTCGACCCACCCCGAAGCCCTTACGACACAACACGGTATATTTAATTCCTCAAACTACGATCTACTGCGCGTTTTTCCCCACAAAGTGTAGAGTATTTTCCAAAATCTAGGCCAAGTTGGGCTACGCCCAACACCTATACAAGGAAACTGACAAGAAAGAAATTCACCAGAAACTGAAAAGATGAGAAAAACAAAACTCTTCGTAACTCATTGTTTCTTGTTTATGAAGAAGAATGATGGTGTTCTCCCTATAGAATTGTTGGGCTTCTCTACGAACACTACAATTATGTTTCATTCTACTTTTGATGCTACACTCTAATTGTGCTTCATTTTATTTGAGACATAGTTGATCATAACTTATGCTTCATTCTACTTTTGATGCTACACTCTAATTATGCTTCATTCTATTTGAGACATAGTTGATCATAACTAAAAGTCTATTATCATGATTATGATTAAAGTTCTAGTTGTGGTCGCAATTTTCAGAGGGACTTGATTTTAGCTTTCAAAACTTTAATAACAAACTCTCACATTTTTATTTTTAAATATATTATAAATTTTTTGCTATTATTATTATTATTATTATTCAGTGCAGAACCTAACTCCAAAGACATCTAGGAGAATTCTCCCTATAATCTCCCATAAACAAAATATTTTTAGCAACAAGAATTTGACCAATTAAATTAATGCTCAAGACTATACTAACTCAATCACTTTATATAAACTTGTTATATAAATTTCAAAAATAAATATATATTTTATTCTTAATTTTTCAATTAAAAAAAACACACCAAAAAATTATCTTTTAAATTTAAAATAGTGTATTTGCATAGTTTTTGCTACAAAAACTAATTTATGGAGGTCACGTAATTCAACCTGGTAAAAATTAATTTAAAAACTAATTTAAAACTGTCATGAAATTCAAAATGTTAAAACTTTTTTCCCTTTTCTTTGCGTTGCTCGTGGTTCACTGGATTTTAAGAATAATAATTGTCTGCCGAGCGGCTTCCCGGAAGATGAATTTTTAAATCACAATAAACAAAATTTACAGCAGCGCCCATTTTCTTATAATCAATTTAAAAAAAATTTATTTTACATTTTCCAAAAACAATTATTATTTTTTAAGTGATGATGTTTGTTTTGCATTCTGTGTAATTTCGCTGAGGGGTTTATTGAGACACATTCACAAATTATACAATATTCAAAAATTAGATTTATTTTTATTTTTATAAATTAAATTTATAATGTTTTTGTAAAGCTGGGCAGAATTTTATAAAAATTTATTTTATTTTTTATTATATTCAAAATATTACATTCAATGTGACCGAGAATTAAATTAGTGGCTTCATTTCAAAAAATACATGATTACAGTTTATTCAATATCTTCACAAAACACTTAATCACCATCTATCTTAAAATAGTAAACAAATTTATAATTTCTTAAACATTAATATTATTTTTAAAATAAAAATATTACATCTCAATTTATTTTAATAATATTTTTGAAATAAACAGCGTTACATCTCAATTCATTTTAAAAATGATAGGAACAACTTGAATGATAAAAAAAAAAAATATTTAAATTCTTTAATCGTAGTTGAAATGCTAAAAAAAAAAAAAAAACATTCCAGTGCACAAGGATGATGGTTTTAATATAGGAGTTGTCTTTAGTGCGACTTTTTGAAGTTTTAGGCGCTGGAATCAGGGGAAAATTTTTGAGGTAAAACCTTAGTTTTTGTTATTCAAACTGGTTTTTTGACTCTTTATATGGATTCAGCACCCTCAAAAACCTCTAGGGCACTTCAATTGTGCAAAATTAGCAATCAAACTTCTCTTTTCAATAAATTCCTGTTGGAATTTAGAGAAATTACACCACAAAAAATCACCGTAAAAGCCTTCAAAAAATCGCACTAAAAACTACTCGTTTAATATATATCAAACTTTTTTTTTAAAGAATTAAATGGCAATAGCAACTAGGCTAAGGATTGCAGTAGTGGCCACTGCTTCTTGTGGGTTAGGGAGGTATCCTGCCAACAGTGTCATAATTTCATACTGGGACTCAAATTCCTCACTGTTCCTGGCAATAAAAAAATATTGAAACCCTATCGAAGAGTACCACAAATGATACTGGGACTCAAATTCCTCACTGTTCCTGGCTATCCCGACAAACAGATACATGCTACAATTTAAAGCAGAATTGTTCTTCTTCTATACTCTGGATTATAGAAGGCCTTCTTCTTCTTCATTTCCGTCGCTGAAAGACGAGGGCATTTCCAATTCTTTGATTTCACGGCCTTCTCCACACAGCGTCTGGGCCCTAAGGGCCTCAACTTCCCAATCAGTCCTCAGAACCACAAACAGGATAGAAAATGCACACGCAATCTGAGCAACAAGCAGGCCATACCATAACCCTTGGAAGCCAATGTTCAACCAGAAGGCCAGGGCAACCGCAACCGGAGTCCCTAGAAAATAGAATGAGGCGAGGTTAATTCTAGCCCCTATGTCAGGCCTAGCACTGCCTCTAAGCACACCGGAAGCAGTAGTCTGAGGACAGTTGCCCAGCTCACACAGACCAATTATAGGCATAGCTGCAGCAGTCAAGGTCAGAACGCTCTTATCATCCGTGAAAACCTTACCCCATTCATCTTTGAGCAACGTGGTCCATGTTACCCCAATAAAAGCTATGAAAATGGAGCAGCCAAGGGCTACAATGGTGGCGAGGCGGGCCCTTTCAGGCCTACAAGCTCCGAGCTCGTTGCCCACACGAGTGGATACAGAGGAACTGAGTGCCATTGGAAGAGTGTACATGAGGCTGGTGGTTTGAATAAGGATTGCAGTAGTGGCCACCGCTTCTTGTGGGTTGGGGAGGTATCCTGCTAACAGTGTCATAATTTCATACCACCACCATTCTAGACAAATGGCAACACAGCTTGGCAGGGCCAATTTGAGCAGAGTCCACCATTCCCTCGGTGCAACAACTGACCAGCCCTTCCAGGTTCTCTTGTACACTCCAGACAAATAGAGATACCCAACCAACAGTAACACCATGTTGAGATTAGTGAGCACTGCAGCTATTGCAACTCCTGGAACACCCCAATGGAGAACAAAGACTAGAAGTATGTTTAGAGGCACATGGGCAACCACAGCAATAACCGAACACCACATCATAGGATTTGTAATCCCCTGGGATCGAAGATAAACTCTCAAGGGCTGTAATATGCTATTCGTAACAAGATCCGGAAGCGAAAATAAGCAATATGTAGCGGCAACTGCTGCGATTCTCACATCTTGGCCCATCCAAGACATGATGTTCTCGAGATTCACCCAAAAGAAACTGATTGGAACGCAGGCTGTTAACAATATCAGTATTGTTCTCTGCAATGAGAGACTGATGAGTTCCCAGTTCTTGGAACCGAAGGCTTGGCTACAAACAGGGTCCATTCCTGACGCAAGGCCGAACAAAACAGAGTAACCTGTAATGTTTGTGAAGCCAATGGAGAGCCCTCCTCCTGCTAATTCTAGGGCTCCCAATCTTCCCAGGACTAAAACGGACACCAGGGCTCTGACGTAGACCACGCAATTCATTGCTGCTGTGGGGATTAAAATGCTGCCCAGCTCTTTCAGTTCTTTCACAACCTGCACAGATCACTAATTGAATCAATCTAATGGGGATCGATCAACTCTAATTTAATTTATGTGTGTTTAACCGATCAATCAGTATTTGTGCTTAAAAATGCAGTCATGCATTATATATAAAATAGTGAGTAGATATTCATCTAAACCTCTGTTTCATATTAACCTCCAGCAACTTTAGAGGCTCATATTAAAGCCAAGCTTCACAACTCTCTTGAAGATGGATTATATCTGACAGATCTCCACCATGTTTTAAGCATTCAGTTTATATATATATATATATATATATAGCTGGGGACTCTCATTACAAGTTATAATGTGCAGCATCTGGGGTATGGAGATAAACTTTGCAGAAATCTACCCTGGCTTAAGAGAGAGTCAAGGAATACCTTCCCCTCCAAACATAAGACTTTATGGACGGAGTGAAATACCCTGGATTTCGCCTCAAAAATAACAACTCAAATCAAGTTTGGTTGTGGCTCTATCAAAAGGTGGAAAGGAGGATTTCCTTAAGAGAAAGGGGGACTCTCCTCAAAAATAGAGGCTATACCAATATTTTCGGATGACAATAGCTTATATCCTGAAAGGAATTCTGCATATGATCAGCAAGACAGCTATAAGGTACCTTTGGACTGACAAGCAAGAAAAGATGAGCATGCCGCTGGTAAAATTGCAGTGAATCACAAGTTCAAAGGGGGAAGGGGGTTCAGGTATAAACGATCTGCCTACATATTCCAGAGCACTGGCTGCCAAAGGAATATGAAAAATATTCTCCACAGAACGTTTAGGGCAGGATATCATGACCATTTCCCTCCTCAACAAGGACTGGATGAGGATGCCTAAGAAGAGTATGGGAGAGGCTAATAGAATGGAAAGCAATGATAGATGCCTACCCATTGATGGAAAGCAATGATAGATTCTTGGGTCAATATGAATGGAGAACAGGTAAGGATAGGAAGTGACCCATGGATAGGATGAGTGGGGAGGATGCCCCTAGACTATCTCGACTTTGTAAATGACATTCACTTTGATGCCACAGGCTAGAGAACCTGCAACTTAAATTCAACACACTTTCATTTCGCCGAAAACAAATACGTATATACTTGCCCTTCTTGAATTCGTTAACCCCTTTCTCCTATACAGGTTTTTGGTCAATTCCACGCAGGTTCGTGCTTTACTTTCATAGGGTAACTTGCTGGAAAGCCATGGTGGAGATCAAAGAAATGGTATTTCACGTGGAAGAATGAAGCCCCTCTGAATTCAGTCCTAAATGACAAAATCCTCACATTTGACCATTTACAGAGGAGGTTGTAGCGGGTGCGTAACAGATGTTCTCTTTGTCTAGAATCAACAGAAAGTGTCAATTACATCTTCACTTCATCAAAGAGATTTGGACCGGAAGTAAAGGCGGCAGCTGGGAAGGATCCTCTGTAGAAAAAGGACTGCAAAGTTGGCTAAGGTACTGTGTAGTAAACATAGCTAGTTTTCAGGTGGCAGAGATAACAAGAGACTTTAGGACGATCACATTTGCAGAGAATTTAATGATGGAGGTGATGAGGTGTCCAAGCAAGCTTGTTCACTGCTAATCGGAGTTAGCAGGGGTGCAGGATTCATTCATTGAGCTGTAAAGGCTTTTCTAGCATACGAAAGTCTCTGGTGAAACACATTTTAGGTTTTGTATAAATCATGATTTGGAATACTATTTTTGAGGGTCCCAGTTACCTAAATTTATGTTGATTGATTGCAGGTTTGAGGAATATCTCAGAATCTTATGGATGGTGGGTCAATGAATCTTCTGTTCGTAAAATTTCAAAATATTCATAAAATCTGCAGGATAACTATAAAAATGACTCTAGCCTCTACCTATCTCTGGTAATGGCTCACAATCACTTATCCTGCAGGTTTGAGGAATATCTCAGAATCTTATGGATGGTGGGTCAATGAATCTTCTGTTAGTAAAATTTCAAAATATTCATAAAATCTGCAGGATAACTATAAAAATGACTCTAGCCTCTACCTATCTCTGGTAATGGCTCACAATCACTTATGTCAGCCTAAGGGTCTCTGGATCTTGTTAAAAGGTTACCAACTTTTTCTTGGTAAAAAAATACATTGAGTACAGATAACAAAGAAATGAAATGACTAATTCTGACAGCACACACACCACACCTGAAGTCCAGAGGGAATCTTCCAAAGATTCTCCTGCGTCTCTTCGTCGTTGCAGATATGGCTGGTCGTCCTTACCGTGCCAAATTCCTCCATGCTCTCGGGTGTTAATTGTTACACTGAACACCCGCTATTTTCTTCCGATCAGTCACACTCAATGAAAAGGACGGTAGAGATGAGGATGAAGAGATGGGCGTTGCTCTGTGAACAATATAGTAACAGAAACAGAAATCGAAACCGAGGGAAACAAAGTACTATGGCCGAGATAGGTAGTATTACGTAAATGAAGAATATAGTAACAGAAACATACGACTCTGGCCTCCAAATGAGATCCGCTCGTACCAACAGTTATCCGAGGAGGTTGAAGAAGAAGAAGAATAGAGCAGGCAGCCCATGGTCTGGTCGTGTTGAGACTGCATTTATTTGACATTTGACTACAGAATCAATTGCACCTCACCGACAACCCACAGGTCCCTCTTCTCTTCATCTGTGCCTCTCAATTTCCAAGTGTTTGAATTCTTATGTTTGGTAGTTTCATTACCAATGTAAAATATATATATATATAATTCATTCATATATATATAAAATACTAATAATTTCATTAAGTTTATTTGATGCTAAAATATCTCATGTTTAATCCATAAATTTATTATTTGATGCTCAAATATCTCATGTTTAATCGATGTATTATAATTTATTAAGTTATTCTGATGATTATAAAAAAATAATTCATTTTATGTATTTTAGTTTACAGTGTAATTTTTATATTTATGAAAATATAATTTATTATTATAATTTAAATTTAATATTAAATTTATATTTTCTTATATTCTTAAGAAATGTAATTAATTAAATAACAACCAATTGATTATATTTTTATTTTCTTTTTTAATTTTTTAATTATAATGACATTTATCATTATTATTATTTTGTTTAATTTAGAATTTAGTGAATTTTTTTTATAAATTTGAATTTTTTTTAATGATTATAAAAAATATGAGTATTTTTAATGAAAGCTAACTAATCATCATATTCTTTATAAATGTTATAATGATGTTTATTATTTATTTGTACTAATATGGAGCAAAAGGACACTAAAGGTCCCGCCATGCGAATGGACAGCAGCGCAGTACCGTAAAGCACAGGTATGGGCACGAATGACATGGTCTTGTACGCGGTTTTCAAAGAGGTTGCCAAGTGTCAAATTTTGATAGGATAGAAGGGCAAATCTGGAGCAAAGGTGGAGCATAGGGATTGACTAGGATGAACAGTGTTTCCCAGTAAATCCCATAAAAGAACACCTTCAGTGTAATTACTAAATCAATTTCTTATATGTAATATTTTTATAAACAAATCAAATATTAATAAATATATGTATTCTCCCAACAATTGAGTTGAGAATTATTGTAAGATGAAGTATTGTGCAAACTAAGAGATCTAAATATTAAGTTTTATTTTTTTTATGCATCATAGCTCATTACCCAACTTTAATTTTTGACAAAGACAATTCACTTTAAAAACAACCATCCAATTCTACATTTCAATTTTCTATAAATAAAAAATATTAATTATATTAATTATATCACAACTCATTCAATCTTAATCTTCGTGAAAGACTCAAATTTTAAAAATTAAAGTTAATTATTGTATCACAATTCATTATTTAACTTTGACCTTAATGTGAAACCCAATTCCCCCTCTAGGTTAGTCATTCACCATGATTTTCATCCATATATTTTATTTTTTTAAATTCACAGGAAATACAACCATCTTATCCACACTCAACTAATTATCATGTTTTATACATGTGAATTTTGAGATTAATTTTTTATATAAATATTTTCATTTATAAATTAAGCATCTTATATTAAATAATAATCATAAATATGAAAAAAAATTATCATTTATTAATCTAAACATTTTATAAATATGAAAAATATGAATTATTTTATTTAGATATTAAAATTAATTTATATTATAATTATGATTTATATTATTAATTATTCTTTTTGGTAACTCAGTACAAAAAGATTTGTATTAATATAAAAAGTTTTACATTGATAACATATGATGACCATGTGATAGAACTAGCTTGAAGATGGCCATAGACATAACATGCCTAAGGATGACCATGAAACAATGTAGAGAACACATATAGAAAATGAAAAACAAAACCATTGGAATTACTTAGCTTGGGGCTAATCACTAATGCGTCCTTTATTTCTTTTCTTCTTTATTACTTTGGTGCAACCTTCTAGAGGTGTTGCTACCAAAGCTATCTTAAGATTGTTCTGAAAATCTAAGGAAACATCCTTGTCAGAGTCCGAGGACGCTGATTTTGTAGAAATTTTAATACAAATTATGTATTACCTGGATTCTCCTGATCTAACAATTATATGCCACTGTTAAATATATAAGCGCTTCTACAAAAATCTTGTGGAATTTAAAACACGATCGCTAATTGCAATATCAAGAAGAAAGATCAATCACACATAACACATATGTTTTTTTGCCGGAAAAACATAAAGCTAAAAACCTCACTATCATATATTATGTATATATCATGGATCATGAAACATTCTCATACAAAACTCTAATCCAAGAGCTCTCAGTACAATATACAATCGTCTCACACTATCATACAAAAATTGGCAATTCATGTGCCAATTTACTACCTCCAGACAACCTGCCTCCACTGCGCAATTCCTGATGGTCAAGAACCTTTGAATGAATCAACCTTGCCTGCCTTGACTGCGCAATACTCATAGGCGCATCCAATGTGTGTGTGGTTGCATGTGTTCACCCACTAATGTCACAACTAATAGTCAAATTGTCCCTTTCACCTACATCTCAACTGGCTCTGATATGCATGTAGTTAACAGTAGTAAATCTTCAGTTTCATGTGAAACCATTGATTGTGAATTAATTCACTGATCTCTCACTAGTGTATATTTAGTTACAACTAGCACAACTAAGTTTAACTCACTTAACTAAGTTAAACTACTTTACAACTCACATAACTACACATCCAACTTTGTTACAACTTCGAATCACTCAGTTACAACTAAGTCCACTTTCATGTCCCACCAACCAACCTTTGAACTCGAATTTCCTATAGCTAATTGATTTTCCACTTCAGTTAACTATTTCCAAGTGCTCATTGAGAATAGATTATTGTTTATTGTCCAACTATTACTGAGGGATAATAATAGTCAACATGCATCTATAAATAGACATGCAATCTATAAATAGAACTTGCATATACATCTATAAATAGACATGCATCTATAAATAGACATCCACCTAAAAATAGCTTGTGTGGGCCCCACCTAGTGTAGGCGCTTAATTTTCACTAGGATCAAGGATGTTGTTTCCGGATGCTAATTTCATTGTTTCTTGTTGCAAACTTCAACACTCCCTCTCAACAAGAAAGGAATGTCTTTGCATGTGCCATGCAACTCCATGCATGCACCCTGCAACCTTTGCATGTGCCCTGCAACTCTTGTATGCAACACTTCTCTAATGTTTCTCGCACATGCAACACTTGCATGCAACATTTTTGAAACTGAATAGCCTAAAACAACTGAATCAGTATAATGCATTTGTCATCAAAGTATTCTCACTTCTACTGGTACCAATTGCACATGTCTTATGGATCCATTGCATTGTTGACCTCTGCATCCATGCACTCTACACTTGTTGTCAGCTCTGATCCGTGTAGAAATTTGCTGAATAATGAAGATTTATTCACTGAGATTATCCTGGTCACACACTAATTCGAATTCATGCATAACACATAACCTCTTCTACAATTGATCATCAATATGCGGAAATAGAAACAGTCGCATGCGCATAAAAACACAATAGTCGAACACACATAAACACAGTATGTAATGGGGAAAGCAATAGCTGAAAACCCCCAACTATCTGTATAATATAATGATGGAGAACATGTAACAATACATAACACAATAGCTCTCACAGCTCTCAGCACTATCTCACATGCTACACACAAACTAGCACGGAAGATGAACAAGTCTCGGGTTCAAATCTCCTCCACAAGTCTGCCTGCCTCTACTGCGTAATCAAAGATGGTAATTAATGAGATCCAAGTTCGAATCCACCTGGCTTCAACTGTGCAATCCTCATTGGCAATCTCAATCAATGAGTGTGTGCAAATCTCATGCACAACTGATAGTCACAACCACCCTTTCACCCACCTCTAACACTGGTCTCCACTGAACTGTACATGCACTAAGTTAACTAATGTGTTCTTTAGTTGAATATTGAGTTAATAATTAGTGAATTAAATAATATTTAATTCACATCAACTCATCACTAGTGTATTTTTCAGTTTAACTAAATACAACTAGTTCAACTAAGTTAAACCGAACACAACTCCACCAACTATCTCATCAACTCCACAAAACTCCGCCACTTGAGTCCTGACTGAAGTCAACCATGCAATAGCTCAACTAACCCATAGGAAAAGCGTATTTCCTTCTGCCACCTGCATGTGCCACATCCGTAGCTCAAACTGAAGTGCTCCAAGAGGAAAAGATAATGTTTATAGTCTAAATATTATTAAGGGTTAATAATATTCGACTGTTCTATTTTTAGCTCGACAGTCTAAAAATAGAAACCGCCCAATGTCTAAAAATAGAGGTCCATCTATTTTTACCAACTCGACCAATCATCCAAGAATAGCATCCCGTCAAACTCATAGACCATGATCCATATGTCTAAAAATAGACATAGTCTAAAAATAGACTTTGCGCCAAAAATAGCCTGCGGGCCCACTTAGTGAAGGCAACTTCATTTCACTAAGCTCCATCATCTTGTTGTATTTTCAACAATCCGTGCTCCAGTATCCGAGACTGTCACTTTGATTTGATGTCCCCACGACATCTGACTGCATCAATCCAACTGATCCTACTACTGCTACTCTATGGGCTCCTCGTAGCCAAGTTTGATTCATGAGATCCACACCATCTCAATGAATCCTACTCATAAATTTCTTGTTGGGATTATCCATGCATGTTTCCCCACCTCTCACCTGGTGGTATAGCTACATGCACTCCCTTTGCCCATCTGGCTCGAAATTTCTCTGCATGAGTTTTTGATCCCACTCCATCATCCTCATCTTGTGGTTGCTCCACATCCTGAGGTTCACTCTTACTTGCATGCAAATCCAGCTCCCTCTCAAGAGTCAATTGCATGGCTTTCTCACACTTCCCAATAGTAGGAAGCTCTATAGAAATCCCATCTACATTAATTCTATAGAGATTCTTAACTCGAATCCCAACCTTCTTGGCTTGCCCTGTTGCTTTGTGTCGTAGGAAAACATCTCCTTCACTAAAGACAACATCATAACTTATATCCTCTAACATTGCGACTAAGACTAAATTTTTCTTCAAACCTGGTACTTGCATTACATCTTTTACATGAAAGATTTTACCTGATGCCCTCTGAAAGGTAATGGTACCAATGTAGTCGCACTGTATTACCCATCGTTGCCCAACTCAATATGCATCTGGAGATATTTCTCCTCCAAGTCACTGAAAAGTTTCTTATCTCCCGTCATGTGAAAGGAAGCACCACTATCCAAGTACCACCCCGATCCCAATGAACTTGACACCATGCATGCGATCAATGAGAATTCAATCTCAAATTGCGAGGCAAGAGCCTCACCAGCTGCAACTCCATCAGCCATCTTATTCTTCTTTTTTTGTGGACAATTTGTCGCAATATGTCCATGCTCGTGACAGTGAAAACACTTCACCTTGGACATGTTGTGCTCCTTGCCATCTTCATCGGCCTCAGATTTAGAATGGAATTTCTTCCCCTTCCCCTTCTTCGCCTTGGCATCCAAAGCACAATCCTCTTCATGATCAAGCTTTGATGAAGAGCCATCTCTGGTATTCCGCCTGAACTCCTCCTGCACTAGATTCGACCACAGTCGTTCCCAATCCGGTAGTTTTTCCTGTCCATTGACAGAGTCTTCATAACTGTGCCAACTCTTAGGAAGTCCCAAGAGAGCCAAACTCACCAAATCATCATCAACAACACTTATTCCTACACTCTCAAGCTCATCCCTATATTGGACAAACTTTGTTAAGTATATCAGAATAGTGTCGTTCTTTTCCATCTTGATCTTCTTGAGTTTATCTTTGAGCGCCAATTTCCTATGGTCGTTGCTACTATGGAATAGATCCATCAAATCCTTTCACATAGCATATGGTGTGGCTTTCCCATGAAGTCTTTAGACAATGTGGTCTCGTACTCCTTCCAACAGAAACCTCCTCACCTTCGCCACTTTCTTTTGCCATGCATCAAGTAATGCAACATCCGTCGAAGTGGGCTTAGGAACATCACTATCGATGAATTACTTCAAGCCATTATCTTCAAGCACCGCCTCCATCCCCTCCTTCCAAGCAACGTAGTTTGAGCTGCCCTTAAGTGCATACTCTAGCTGCAAGCCATTGAAAGCCATTTCGATGTTTACTCAGCTGTAGCACCAAAAAAATCTTTCTGCAAATTTGAATTCTTTCCACCAACAAGCTCGGCTCCTGCTTCAAAATTGCAATCTTCTGTGCTCTGATACCATGTAGAAATTTTAATACAACTTATGTATTTCCTGGATTCTCCTGTTCTAACAATTATATGCCATTGTTAAATACAGAATCGCTTCTACAAAAATCTTGCGGAATTTAAAACACGATCGCCAATTGCAATATCAAGAAGAAAGATCAATCACATATAACACAGATGTTTTTTTTATCAGAAAAGAATAAAGCTAAAAACCCCACTATCATATATTATGTATATATCATGGACCATGAAACAATCTCATACAAACTCTAATCCAAGAGCTATCAGTACAATATATAATCGTCTCACACTGTCATACAAAAATTGGCAAATTCATGTGCCAAGTTACTGCCTCTAGACAACCTTCCTCCACTACACAATCCCTGATGGTCAAGAACCTCTGAATGAATCAATATTGCCTGCCTTGACTGCACAATACTCATATGCACATCCAATGTGTCTGTGGTTGCATGTGTGCACCCACTAATGTCACAACTGATAGTCAAACTGTCCCTTTCACCTACATCTCAACTGGGTCTCCACTGGATCTGAAATGCATGTAGTTAATAGTAGTAAATCTTCAGTTGCATGTGAGACCACTGATTGTGAATTAATTAATAATTAATTCACTAATCTCTCACTAGTGTATCTTCAGTTACAACTAGCACAACTGATTTTAACTCACTTAACTGAGTTAAAATAATTTACAACTCACATAACTACACATCCAACTCTGTTACAACTTTGAATCACTCAGTTACAACTAATTCCACTTGCATGTCCCACCAACCAACCTTTGAACTCGAATTTCCTATAGCTAACTGATTTTCCACTTCAGTTAACTATTTCCAAGTGCTCATTGAGAATAGATTATTATTTATTGTCCAACTATTATTACGGGATAATAATAGTCAACATGCATTTGTTGAGATTCAACAAGATGATGAGCTTCGTGAAAAGTAAGCACCTTCACTAAGTGGGGCCTGCAGGCTATTTTTAGGTGTATGTCTATTTTTAGACATGGTGAGCATATTCTATAAGTTACAGGATGTTATTTGTAGATGGTTGATCAAATGTGAAAAATAGATGAAATTCTATTTTTAGAATATTGGCCGAAGTCTATTTATAGATCGTCAATCTAAAAATAGGTGCATGTTGATTATTATTAGTCCTTAATAATAATCCGACAATAAATATCAACTTATTCTCTTGGAGCACTTTATTTCAGTGAACAGATTTGGAAAATCAGTGGGTGGAAGGAATTACGCAATTGCTAGGGTTATTGGTGGCTCATGCATGGGGGAATCAGTTAGAACTGAAGTGGCAAAGTTATGACAGAGTTGGAAGAGTAGTTACAGGGGTTGTTATTTATTTTAACTCAGTTAAGTGAGTTAAACTCAGTTGAGATAGTTTTATCTAGTCTAACTGAAAGATACATTAGTGAGAGTTTAGTGAATTAATTATTTAATTAATTCATAACTAGAGACTCACTTGCAACTGAACAAATACAACAATTGACTACTTGCATGTTAGTTCCAGTGGAGAAATAGGTGAAAGGGTGAGATGGACTATCTGTTGTGACTATAGTGATGTATTCAATGCATCTGACACATGTTGGAGATACCAATGGGGATTGCGCAGTGGAGGCAGGCTGTTAGGAGGCAAGAAATTGGTGCATGGAGATGCAAATTTCTGCATGACAATGTGTAATGATTGTTGATTGTACTGAGAGCTTGATGTACTAAGCTTTGTATGAGATTATTACACAATCCATTGATATACATAATATATGATAGTTGGGGTTTTAGCTTTAAGCTTTCCCGTTAAACAACTGTGTTTATGTGCGATTGATTTTCTTCACATGTGTTTGCAATTGACGATTTAATTTCCGCAAGATTAACAGTGGAAGGATTATGTATTTAGCAAGAAGATAAATATTGTTAGATCAGGAGGATTCGGTAATACATCAGTATTAATAAATTTCTATAGCATCTATAAATAGACATGCAATCTATAAATAGAACTTGCACATACATCTATAAATAGACATGCATCTATAAATATAATTTTCTCATGCATCTATAAATAGACATCCACCTAAAAATAGCTTGTGTGGGCCCCACCTAGTGTAGGCGCTTAATTTTCACTAGGATCAAGGATGTTGTTTTTGGATGCCAATTTCATTGTTTCTTGTTGTAAACTTCAACAGATTCATGGGTGTATTTCATGCCACTTGTCAGTGTATTATTGCTAAGTTCTTCTCTTCAAGCTGAAAAGACTTGGATCTTCTAACCTCCTTAACAAGGCTTGTGAAGATCTAAATTTTGGACCTCGTCCGATGGGAGCATGTTGTCATTAGAATCATCATCTTCCTTATCTGAGGAAGAGAAATCCTCCTCTTTTCAAGGAGGTAGGCTACATGGCTTCCATGCTTTAGATCTGGGCTTTCGTTTCACTGGTTTTTTAGAACAAGAGTTATGAAGATGGCATGTTTTTTGGCACAAATGGCACCGAAAAGCAGTGTTCTCATAGTCCAGCTGCTAGGTCCAGTGAAAATCACTTATTTTTAATTTAATTTTGTCAGGAAATCCTTTGTTGATGTCAAGTTCTACATAAATCCCACCATATGTGAAGACTCCACACTTGCCTCATGAGGGATCTTCTTTCAGAAAATGACCCAAGGTGTTTCCAATACCCAGAAACACTGAAGAATGTCATAGATGGGCCAGCAAATTCAGGAGCCTAACTCAAATAGGTAGCTTTGTTATCACAACTCTGGAAGGGTCAAAATATGGGAACCAAGGGGCCAGGGAGAGCCCGACTTTTCCCCAAAACTAGGGCCCCTTGGAAAGACCATTCTGATAATCCACACCCTCCTAAAAAATGATGATGAAGAGACCCTTGGAACATAAGAGGACCCTGCATGCCTTGGTCCAAGTTGAGTGGATCCATTGGTAAAGGTATGTTGTACGCGATCATAGCCCATTGAAATGATAAATGAGGCCATTAACTTCCAACAACTTGTAGATTCCATCTAGAGTTGGGTGAGTGATTTGAAGGAACATCCTCAGCTTTGTCTACTATAAAAGGACCCGGAGCAACCTGGGCCTAAGTCACCTTGCTTGAGGGTAGGGGACATTCCTGAGGAAACTTTTCACTTTGGGTAACTTGGTTTTAGACCAGGTCTTTGTAAGAGAAGGCTTGGGAAGAGAAAGGATTTCCCACAGCTCCCCCACGCAGTCGAAAAGCCAAGAAAACTATGACATCTGTGCATATATTATAAACAGAGAAAGGAAAATGATCTTCCATTTGCATACCTTTGAAAATAAGACGTTGTAATCCATAGGGTAGCCCTGTTTTGAGTTTCAACAATAGTTTAAGTTCTTTTACCAGATCTATAGATCTAACCCATAAAAACATTGAATGCCCATAAATCAATTTGATTGATATTTGAAAAGTACTCAAAGAGGTGACTGACTCAACCGTCTCACTAGCATATTCCCCAACATCGATCTGCTTCAGAACCCCTAGGAAACCTTAAGGGAAATGAGTTGCATCTTCGAGGGTTTTAGGACCTCTTTGCATACTTTCACTATCAATCTCTTGCTGCATACTTAAGCTTCAACAAATTATTGCCAGGTCCATAAAAGGGATCACAAGGAGCCATTCCCATTGGAGCTGAGTGCGGCCTGACTTGGTATCCTAGGGGACTCATCGGATTCCCCGAACCCTCCATGGGATTGCCTCCTTCAGGACCCAAATTCTTGTAAGGATACCCTTCCCTAGTAAATCCATCAAGCTCATGCCACCCACCATAACATAATCCATTTCCGAAGGAATTTCAATCGAGGAAAGAGGACCCATCCCTGCTACCGGGGAGCCCTAGGTATCAAACCTTTATCACCTAGATGTTCTCTGGAATTATTATGCCCTAAGCTGCCAGACTGAAGCAACGATTTCGTTAGGCTTGCAACATAAAATATCTCAAGCTTAGTGTTTTTTGCATGAAAAAGGCTGGAGGGGAATGGATTTTGTTGTTCAGATGTGGGCAATACATCTATCATAGTGTTTGATTGCTTCTTAAGTATTTCAAACCCTAACTCCATTTTCGAAAACTTGTCTGTACAACGCTTTCCTAAAATCAAGTTTGACATTTTCTTGTGAACTAATTTGTAATGAATCAAATTTAGTAAATGAAATGAGGATATATATATATATATATATATTACTCTTTTGAAAAAGTTATAATATAATTAATCATATTTATTTAATTAATATATTATAATTAATTTATATTATAACTTTTAACATGTGTAAATGATACAATTTGTTTTATGTAGATAATTACTTAATTATTATAAATTTTTAATTTAATGATATGAAAAAATTATTAATACAAATTATGTATTTTAATTTCAAAGTGTTTATTTAATTATTATAAATGTTTAATTTGATGATATGAAAAAACTAATAATATAAATTATGTATTTTTATTTTTATTTTTAATGATATGAAAAATACTAATAATAAAAATTAAAAACATTTTGTCTCAATTTAAGTGGTGATTGAAATGATTTGAAAATAAACTAAGGGATCAATGGTTAATCCCTCATAAATAATCCAATCTAGGAGAGGAGGGTAAATTGTAGGCTCAAGGTATAGTCCAATCTAGGAGAGGAGGACAAGTTGTAGGCTCAAGGTATAGTGGTAGCAGCCAATTGAATCAGTTTCACTCCAATAATATATTTTATTTATGTATTTCGATTTTAAGCACATAATATTCACAAATATGAAAAATATCAATAACCCTAATTAGACATTAAAATTAATTTATGAATCACATCACTCTATTATCTAATATATGAAGTCTAACTACTCAAAATAGACCTTCTTGGGAGATCCAACTCACCCTCTAGACAACCCACTATTCCGTACAATTTAATTTTCTTAAATTTATTGGAAGTGCAATAAAGCTAATTAAACATTAAAATTAATTTATGAGTCAACTCACCCTCTAGACAACCCACTATTCCGTACAATTTAAAAGTCTCACTATTCAACCTAGACCTTCTTCAAAGATCCAACTCACCCTCTAGACAACTCACTAATCAGTACAATTTAATTTTCCTAAAGTCATTGGAAGTGCAATCAAACCATTATTCCGTACATTTTAATTTTCCTTATGCTTAATAATCACAAATATAAAATATATCAATAACACTTCACAACCCAAATTATTAATTATTCATTAATCATATTTATTTAATTAATATATTATAATTAATTTATATTATAACTTTTAACATGTGTAAATGATATAATTTGTTTTATGTAAATAATTACTTAATTATTATAAATTTTTGATTTAATGATATGAAAAAAAAATATTAATACAAATTATGTATTTTAATTTCAAAGTGTTTATTTAATTATTATAGTATTTATTTAATTATTATAAATGTTTAATTTGAGTATATGAAAAAATTAATAATATAAATTATGTACTTTAATTTTTAAGTGTTTATTTTTAATGATATGAAAAACACTAATAATAAAAATTAAAAACATTATGTCTCAATTTAATTAGTGATTGAAATGATTTGAAAATAAACTAAAAGATCTAAGGTTCAATCCCTTATAACTAATCCAATCTAGGAGAGGAGGGCAAGTTGTAGGCTAAAAGATATAGTGGTAGCAGCCAATTGAATCAGTGTCACTCTAATAATATATTTTATTCATGTATTTCAATTTTAAATGCATAATAATCACAAATATGAAAAATATCAATAACACTAATTAGACATTAAAATTAATTTACCCTTCACATCACTCTATTACCTGATATATCAAGTCTCACTACTCAACCTAGACCTTCTTGGGAGATCCAACTCACCCTCTAGACAACCCACTATTCTATACAATTTAATTTTCTTAAATTTATTGGAAGTGCGATATTTTCCTAGTTTATAGGAAATGCAACCACTTATGGAAATCAACTAATTTTCTTAATAATCACAAATATAAAATATATCAATAACACTAATTAGAAATTAAAATTAATTTATGCATCACATGACTCACTACTTAATAATGTCAATTAGACATAAAAATTACCTAATATATAAGTCCCACTACTTAACCTAGACCTTTTTGGGAGATCCAACTCATCCTTTCAATTTTAAATGCATAATAATCTCAAATACTAAAAATATCAATAACTCTAATTAGACATTAAAATTAATTTGTGCATCACATCACTCTATTAACTAATATATCAAGTCTCACTACTCAACCTAGACCTTATTGGGAGATCCAACTCACCCTCTAGAAAACCCACATTTCGGTACAATTTAATTTTTCTAAATTCATTAGAAGTGCAATCAACCCATTATTCAGTACATTTTAATTTTCCTAGTTTATAGGAAATGCAACCACTTATGGAAAATCAACTAATTTGCTTAATAATCACAAATATAAAATATATCAATAACATTAATTAGACATTAAAATTAATTTATGCATCACATGACTCACTACTTAATAATGTCAGTTAGACATAAAAATGACCTAATATGTTTGTCCATTAAACCCTGAACGAACACTATGATGGATGTATTTCCCTCATCTGATTAACAAAATCCATTCCCCTCAAACCTTTTTGATGCAAGAAACACTGAGCTTGAGAGATTTTATGTTGCAAGCCCAACCAAATCGTTGCTTCAGTCTGGCAGCTTAGGGCATAATAATTCCAGAGAACATCTAGGCAATGAAGGTTTGATACCTAGGGCTCCCCAGTGGCAGGGATGGGTCCTCTTTCCTCGATGAAAATTCCTTCGGAAATGGATTATGTTTTGGTGGGTGGCACGGGGCTTGATGGATTTACTAGGGAAGGGTATCCTTACAAGAATTTGGATCCTGAAGGAGGCAGTCCCATGGAGGGTTCGAGGAATCCGATGAGTCCCCTAGGATACCAAGTCAACCCCCACTCAGATCGAATGGAAATGGATCCTCGTGATCCCTTTTATGGACCTGGCAATAATTTTTTGAAGCATAAGTATGCAGAAAGAGACTACTAGTGAAAGTATGCAAAGAGGACCTAAAACCCTGGAAGATGCAACTCATTTCCCTTAAGGTTTCCTGGGGGTTCTGACGCAGATCGATGTTGGGGAATACGCTAGTGAAACGGCTGAGCCTGTCACAGCGTTGAGCCCTTTTCAAATCTCGATCAAATTGATTTATGGGCATTCAATGTTTTTATGGGTTAGATCTACAGATTTGGTAAAAGACCTCAAACTATCGTTGGAACTCAAAACAGGGCTACCCTCTGGATTACAATGCCTTATTTTCAAAGGTAAGCAAATGGAAAATCTTTGTCCTCTCTCTGTTTATAATATATGCACGGATGCCACAGTTTTCTTGGCTCTTTGACTATGTGGGGGAGCTTTGGGAAATCCTTCCTCTTCCGAGGACTTCTCTTATAAAGACGCAGTCTGAAACCAAGTTACCCAAAGTGCAAAGTTTCCTCAAGAATGTCCCCTACCCTCAAGCAAGGTGACTCAGGTCCAGGTTGCTCCGGGTCCTTTTATAGTAGACAAATTTGAGGATGTTCCTTCAGTGGAAATCACTCACCCAACTCTGGATGGAATCTACAAGTTGTTGGCAGGTAATGGCCTCATTTATCATTTCAATGGGCTATGATCACGTACAACATACCTTTACCAATGGATTCACTCAACTTGGACCAAGGCATGCAACGTCCTCTTATGTTCCAAGGGTTTCTTAATCATCATTTTTAGGAGGATGTGGATTATTAGAATGGTTTGTCGAAGGGGCCCTAGTTTTGGGGAAAATTTGGGCTCTCCCTGGTCCCTTCAATTCCCATATTTTGACCCCTCAATAGTTGTGATAACAAAGCTATCCATTTGGGTTAGGCTCCCGAATTTGTTGGCCCATCTATGACATTCTTTAGTGTTTTGGGGTATTGGAAACACCTTGAGTCATTTTCTGAAAGAAGATCCCTCGTGATGCCAGTGTGGATTCTTCAACTATGGTGGGATTTACTAATAACTCGACATCAAAAGAGGCTTTCCTGACAAAATTAAATTAAAAATAGGTGATTTTCACTGGACCCTACAATTGGATTATGAGAAAATTGATTTTTGGTGCTGATTGTGCCAACAAATAAGTCATCTTCAGAACTCTTGTTCTCAAAAACTAGTGAAACGAAGGCCCAGATCTAAAGCATGGAAGGCATGTAGCCTGCCTCCTTGAAAAGAGGAGGATTCCTCTTCCTCAGGTCAGGAAGATGATGAGTCTAATGACAACATGATCCATCAAATGATGCCCATAATTCATATCTTCACAAGCCTTGTGAAGGAGGTCAGAACATCCAAGTTTTGTCACCCAAAAGAGAAGAACTCAGTGATAATACACTAACGAGTGGCATGAAATACGCCCACGAATCAACCTCCACATACTCTGACAAGGATGTTTCCTTAGATTGTCAAAACAATCTGAAGATAGATAAACGTCTTTTCGGATTAATCACATTATTATTATTATTTTTAAATCCTTATGTATCTTTTTAACTAGCTAGTTTTTAACAGCAATTGTTCTTCAGCTAATACCGAGAAATTATGCATCCACACTATTTATTCATTAAGATCGATTAGCTTCTCCACCTTGTCCCGGGGATGAACCACATTAGTTGGTTCGAAACTCCGACCAAATCCTAATAATGTGATTAATCCAAAAATACGTTTATCTATTTTATGGATCACAAAAGTCTTAGATCTATCAATCTTAAGATAGCTTTGGTAGCCACACCTCCAGAAGGTTGGACCAAAGTAGTAAAGAAGAAAAGATATAAAGGATGCACTGGTGATCAAGCCCAAGCTACCCAAGCTACTTAATTCCACTGGTTCTGTTTTTTTTTATCTATATGTGTTCTCTACATTTTTTCATGGTCATCCTTAGGCGTGTTATGTTTATGGCCATCTTCAAGCCAGTTCTATCACATGGTCATCATATAGTATCAATGTAAAACTTTTTATATTAATACAAATCTCTTTGTATTGAGTTACCAAAACGAAAATGAAATAAGTAATATTAATATAAATCATAATTATAATATAAATTAATTTTAATATCTAAATAAAATGATTCATATTTTTCATAGTTATAAAATATTTAGATTTATGATTATTATTTAATATAAGATGCTAATTTATAAATTAAAATATTTATATAAAAAAATTATATATATATATATATATATAACATGATAATTAGTTGAGTGTTGATAAGATGTTTGTATTTCCAATGAATTTAGAAAAAATAAAATATATGGATGAAAATTATGGTGAATGAATAGCCTAGAGGGTGAATTGGGTTTCACATGAAGGTCAAAGTTAGATAATGAGTTGTGATACAATAATTAACCTTAATTTTTAAATTTGAGTCTTTTAGAAGATTGAAATTGAATGAATTGTGATATAACACTTAATTGTAATGTTTAATTAGTATTTTTTATTTATAGAAAATTGTAATGTTTAATTAATATTTTTTATTTATAGAAAATTGAAATGTTATGAAGAAATCTTTCGGTAATAATCATATTATAATGAACAAAGTCCACGCGGACTATGTCGAAACGGGTCGACTTTGTTCATTGTAATGTGATTATTAAAGATTTCTTCATAATTTATCGATGGATCACAGAAGCCAAAAATCTATTAAAATTGAAATGTATTGACTAGAATATGAGAATTAGTTGGTTGTCTTTAAAGTGAATTGTTTTTGTCAAAAATCAAGTTTGGGTAATGAGCGATGATGCATCAACTTAATATTTAGGGTAAATTGGATTGTTTTTTGTTTGGATCACAATCCTGAACACATATATTTATTAATATTATTTAACATAAAGTGTTTGATTTATTTATAAAAATATTACATATAAGAAATGGAGCATATTACTTTTTAGTAATTAATTTATAAATAAATATATTAGTACGGAAAATTAAATATTTGAAAATATAAATATTCATATAACATTTAGAAAAAATAGAGTGATTAGTTAACTTTCATTAAAATTAATTATATTTTTTACAATCGTAAAATATATATATATATATATATATATATTATAATAACTTTTTAATTAAAATTTTCACCATATTTTAAATTAAAAATATATATATAAATTATAAATATCATTATAATTGAAAGTATATAATTTATAGTATTGTTTTTTTATATTATTAAAATTAGCCTATTAAAAATATTATAAAAATAAAGTAAAATGAAAAGATAATTAGTTGGTTGTTATTCAATTAATTACCTTTAATATAATTAATATATTAAAAAAAAAATCAAAATATAATAATAAATTATATTTTTATAAATATGAAAATTACACAGTAAACTAAAATACATAAAATGAATTAATTATTTTACAAGTATCAAAATTACTTAATAAATTCTAATACATAAATTAAACATTGTTTATTGTTTTTTGAAAGAAAAAAAAAACGGTTTATTATATAAGTAAACAGTACATAATTATCCCTGTCGTCCATCTCTCTCTTCCATCTCAAGAAAGAGAATAGATACACATCAACAATCTAATTTCATATATATATGTGACATTGTTACATAAGAATTCAAACACCTGGAAATTGAAAGGCACAGATGAAGAGAAGAGGGGCCTGTGGGTTGTCGGTAAGGTGCAATTGAGTTAAAGGTACTAGTTAACTGGATTCTGCAGTCAAATGTCAAATAAATGCAGTGTCAACACGACCATGGGCAGGCTGCTCTATTATAATTTATGTGATACTGATGCTATTCTTCTTCAAACTCCTCGGATAACAGTTGGTACGAGAGGATCTCATTTGGAGACCAGAGTCGTATGTTTCTGTTACTATATTCTTCATTTACGTAATACTACCTATCTCGGCCATAGTACTTTGTTTCCCTTGGTTTCGGCTTTCTGTTTCTGTTACTATATTGTTCCCAGAGCAACGCCCATCTCGATTGGTTTATATATAATGCATGACTGCACTTGTTAAGCACAAATACTGATTGATCGGTTAAACACACAAATTAAATTAGAGTTGATCGATCCCCATTAGATTGATTCAATTAATGATCTGTGCAGGTTGTGAAAGAACTGAAAGAGCTGGGCAGCATTGTAGTCCCCACAGCAGCAATGAATTGCGTGGTCTACGTCAGAGCCCTGCTGTCCGTTTTAGTCCTGGGAAGATTGGGAGCCCTAGAATTAGCAGGAGGAGGGCTCTCCATTGGCTTCACAAACATTACAGGTTACTCTGTTTTGTTCGGCCTTGCGTCAGGGATGGACCCTGTTTGTAGCCAAGCCTTCGGTTCCAAGAACTGGGAACTCATTGGTCTGTCATTGCAGAGAACAATACTGATATTGTTAACAGCCTGCGTTCCAATCAGTTTCTTATGGGTGAATCTCGAGAACATCATGTCATGGATGGGCCAAGATGCGAATAGCATATTACAGCCCTTGAGAGTTTTCGCTCCTGCATCTTGTTACGAATAGCATATTACAGCCCTTTTTATCTTCGATCCCAGGGGATTACAACTCCTATGATGTGGTGTTCGGCTATTGCTGTGGTTGCCCATGTGCCTCTAAACATACTTCTAGTCTTTTTTCTCCATTGGGGTGTTCCAGGAGTTGCAATAGCTGCAGTGCTCACTAATCTCAACATGGTGTTTCTGTTGGTTGGGTATCTCTATTTGTCTGGAGTGTACAAGAGAACCTGGAAGGGCTGGGCAGTTGTTGCACTGAGGGAATGGTGGACTCTGCTCAAATTGTCCCTGCCAAGCTGTGTTGCCATTTGTCTAGAATGGTGGTGGTATGAAATTATGACACTGTTAGCAGGATACCTCCCCAACCCACAAGAAGCGGTGGCCACTACTGCAATCCTTATTCAAACCACCAGCCTCATGTACACTCTTCCAATGGCACTCAGTTCCTCTGTATCCACTCGTGTGGGCAACGAGCTCGGAGCTTGTAGGCCTGAAAGGGCCCGCGTCGCCACCATTGTAGCCCTTGGCTGCTCCATTTTCATAGCTTTTATTGGGGTAACATGGACCACGTTGCTCAAAGATGAATGGGGTAAGGTTTTCACGGATGATAAGAGCGTTCTGGCCTTGACTGCTGCAGCTATACCTATAATTGGTCTGTGTGAACTGGGCAACTGTCCTCAGACTACTGCTTCCGGTGTGCTAAGAGGCAGTGCTAGGCCTGCCATAGGGGCTAGAATTAACCTGGGCTCATTCTATTTTCTAGGGACTCCTGTTGCGGTTGCCCTGGCCTTCTGGTTGAACATTGGCTTCCCAGGGTTATGGTATGGCCTGCTTGTTGCTCAGACTGCGTGTGCATTTTCTATCCTGTTTGTGGTTCTGAGGACTGATTGGGAAGTTGAGGCCCTTAGGGCCCAGACGCTGTGTGGAGAAGGCCGTGAAATCAAAGAATTGGAAATGCCCTCGTCTTTCAGCGGCGGAAATGAAGAAGAAGAAGAAGGCCTTCTATAATTCAGAGTATAAGTGAAGAAAAACAACCCCTTAACAGAGCTATGAATGCTGCCCCTCACAGATTGACCCGTAGCATGCGTGGCTCTGTTTTAAATTGTAGGATGTATCTATTTGTTGGGATAGCCAGGAACAGTGAGGAATTTGAGTCCCAGTATGAAATTGTGACACTGTTGGCAGGATACCTCCCTAACCAACAAGAAGCGGTGGCCACTACTGCAATCCTTATTCAAACTGCGGGGATGGTGGACTCTGCTCCAACTGGCTCTGCCCTTCTCAGAGTTCTGAATCCTGCCCCTCACAGATTGACCGGTGTGTGGAGAAGGGCGCGAAATCGAAGGCCCTCTGTAATTCAGAGTTTAAGTGAAGAAGAACCCCTTAACAGAGTTATGAATCCTGCCCCTCACAGATTGACCCGTAGCATGCCGTGGTTTGTCGGGATACCCAGGATAGGGTTTTCAGTTGAGAGCAGTGCTGAAATTTGGTAGACAATGTTTGCTAGTGCCATTTTATTCTTTAAATAAAAAGTTTGATATATATTAAAACCATCATCCTTGTGCACTGGAATGTTTTTTTTTTCTTACATTTCAACTATGGTTAAAGAATTTAAAATTTTTTTTTTTTTATAATTTCTTAAATATTAAAGATTTTTACTGTTTGTTCATATCATTTTAAAAATGAATTGAGATGTAATATTGTTTATTTCAAAAATATTATTAAAATAAATTGAGATAGTAATATTTTTATTTCAAAAATATTATGAATGTTTAAAAAGTAAATTTGTTCATTAGTTTTGTATAGATGGTGATTGGGTGTTATGTTAAGGTATTTAAGGTGATTTGGTGTTTTGTTAAGGCAATAGATAATTTGTGTCACATGTTCTGTTAAGATACTTTTTGATGTGAAGTCACTGATTTAATTTGCCGTCACAATCAATGTAATATATTAAACATAATAAAAATGTAATCCTGCCAAGCTTAAAAAAATAAAAAGTATTATAAATTTAATTTATAAAAGTAAAAATAAATTATATATGTAGATTTTTATAGTTAGTAAATCAATGATATATGCTTTTAGAAAAAAAAAAAATTATAAATTTAATTTATAAAAGTAAAAATAATTTCTGTATGTAAATTATGCTTTTCATATCCTAATTTTTAATTTTATGATATTGAATTTTTTTATTAATACAAATTATGTATTTTAATTTTTAAGTGTTTATTTTTAATGATATGAAAAACACTAATAATAAAAATTAAAAACATTGTCTTAATTTAATTGGTGATTGAAATGATTTGAAAATAAACTAAGAGATCAAAGGTTCAATCCCTCATAATTAATGGAGCCTAGGAGAGGAGAACAAGTTGTAGGTGAAGGTATAGTGGTAGCAGCCCAATTGAATCAGTGTCACTCTAATAATATATTTTATTCATATATTTTAATTTTAAATGCATAATAGTCACAAATATGAAAAATATCAATAACACTAATTAGACATTAAAATTAATTTATGCTTCACATCACTCTATTACCTTTAATTTTCTTAAATTTATTGGAAGTGCAATCAACTCATTATTCCGCACATTTTAATTTTCCTAGTTCATAGGAAATACAACCACTTATGGAAAATCCACTAATTTGCTTAATAATCACAAATATAAAATATATCAATAACACTAATAAGACATTAAAATTAATTTATGCATCACATGACTCACTACTTAACAATGTCAATTAGACATAAAAATTGTAAAACAGCAAACCTCGTAATGTGGGATAGAAAGAAGTTCCTCTTTGAAACTTTAGTCACTCCTGTTATCTTATATGGATGTGAGGTTTGGGGTTGCACATCTCTAGAGAATCCTGGAGAAGGATTGAGCAAATCCAGAAGCGTTTTATAACGTATAACCTTAAAATTAAAAGCAATACACTCTATCCTATTCTCCTTATAGAAGTGGGTCTTTCCCCTATCGAGAGCCTAGCTATGACTAGGCTTCTGTTGTACAAGCACAAGCTCAATAGCATAGGAGACCATAGACTTCCTAAGCTAGCTTTAAATTCCAGCCAAAACCACCTAAGGCTTAAACGAGGTTGGTATAAAGACACCAGGGCCTGGTTAAACCATTGGGAGATCAACAAGAATGTTGCATTGCAAAACATTAATAACATTAAAAAAAATGTTACTTCTAAGTTCAAAGAAAAAATGTGGTGTGAGAAAGATGTAGCAACTAAAGATATTATAAGGAGGTCATCAACCCCACCCTAGAAGATCAAAAGTATCTCTCTGTTTTAACTACCTCAAAGAAGAAAATTAATATAGCCAAGATTAGAACAAACTCTCATGAGCTCCATAGTGAAACAGGTCGTTGGACAGTTCCTAAAACACCATGGATGGAAAGGATCTACCATCTATGTGAGAATATGAACATCAAGGATGAAAATCACTTTCTCTTAGAGTGCCCCACGTACAACCACATTAGAGCTCAATTTCATAATCTTTGTTGAAATATTGACCTTCTTAGCCTTTTAAGATGTCAAAATTATAGTGAGCTCGGGAGGCTTCTCTCCATGCTTTTTGAGCATAGGAATAAAATCTTAAATCAAACCAAATAACTCTTTTCTTTAGGTCTGATAGACCAAAGATTGGTCTGAGTGGACGTTAACCATCATCATCATATCAAGTCCCACTACTTAACCTAGACCTTCTTGAGAGATCCAACTCATACTTTAAATTTTAAATGCATAATAATCACAAATATGAAATATATCAACAACTCTAATTACACATTAAAATTAATTTGTGCATCACATCACTCTATTACCTAATATATCAAGTCTCACTACTCAACCTAAACCCAACTCACCCTCTAGACAACCCACTATTGAGTACAATTTAATTTTCCAAAATTCATTGGAAGTGCAATCAACCCATTATTCCATACATTTTAATTTTCCTAGTTTATAAAAAATGCAACCACTTATGGAAAATCAACTAATTTACTTAATAATCACAAATATAAAATATATCAATAACACTAATTAAACATTAAAATTATTCTATGCATCACATAACTCACTATTTAATAATGTCAATTAGACATAAAAATGACCTAATATGTTAATTCATTAAACCCTATATGATCTATCACACCTTAAAAAAAAAAAAAAAATTAGTTCATATTGTATTTATATATTAAATATTTTATAAATATTAATACATTAATCATATTTAACTCATTATAAAATTTTTTTTTTAATATTTAATTTTATAATAAAAATTAAAAGTGGAAAAATATCAATTTCAAATTTTGATATTAAATGTTCAAATTCATAAACAATAATAAATATTTTAATTAAATAAAATAAAAATAAAAATTTTAAAATCTTAAGAATAATCCGCTCGTATTACGTAACAGAAACAGACTCTGGTTTCCAAATGAGATGCGCTCGTACCAACTGTTATCGGAGGAGTTGATGAAGAAGAAGAATAGCATCAGTATCACATATTATAATAGAGCAGCCTGCTCATGGTCGTGTTGATCACATATTATACTAGAGCAGCCTGCCCATGGTCGTGTTGAGACTGCATTTATTTGATATTTGACTTGAGACTCCAGTTAACTAATACCTTTGGCAAAGGATTGGATCCAGGGATGTCAGGATATTCTGAGAGCTCTCAAAAACAATCTGCAGACGGCACAGAATCGAAAAAATTTATATGCAGATCGTCAAAGGATAGAGAGGAGTTTCGGAGTAGGAGATGTGGTTTATCTCTGGCTTCAGCCGTACAGGCAATTTACTTTGAAGCAGAAGGGGGCAGAAAAATTAAAGCCACGATTTTATGGGCCCTATCTAGTTGTCCGGAAAATACGAGAAGTGGCATATGAGCTAGAGCTTCCAGCAGAGAGCAGAATTCATAACATCTTTCATGTCTCCTGTTTGAAGAAAGCATTAGGATCAAACATAAAATCATCACCAGAATTACCGCCATTAGATGAAGAGGGCCATATTCAACTGGTTCCTGAGGAGGTGTTGGAGGTTCGAGAAAGGAAGCTTCGAAGCAGAACCATCCGCGAATATTTGGTACGATGGAAAGATCTGCCCGTCGAGGATGCCGCTTGGGAAGGAGAACACTGAACACCCGCCAAATTCCTCCATGCTCTCTAATGGTTACACTGAACACCCGCTATTTTCTTCCGATCAGTCACACTCAATGAAAAGGACGGTAGAGATGAGGATGAAGAGATGGGCGTTGCTATGGCTATGGCTAACAGAAACAATATAGTAACAGAAACCGAAACCGAGGGAAACAACCTAGTATTACGTAAATGAACAGTATAGTACTCTGGTTTCCAAATGAGATCCGCTCGTACCAACTGTTATACGAGGATTTGAAGGAGAAGAATAGAGCAGCCAGCCGATGGTCTGGTCGTGTTAGAGACTTCATTTATTTGACCTTTGACTACAGAATCAATTGCACCTCACCGACAACCCACAGCTCCCTCTTCGCTTCATCTGTGCCTCTCAATTTCCAAGTGTTTGAATTCTTATGTTTGGTAGTTTCATTAACACTGTAATATATATATATATATATATATATATATATATATATATATATATATATGAAAAATACTAATAATTTCCTTAAGTTTATTTGATGCGTAAGTATGTTATGTTTAGTCGATAAGTTTATTTGATGCTTAAGTATCTCATGTTTAATCGATGTATTATAATTTATTAAGTAATTTTAATGGTTATAAAAAAATAATTCATTTCATGTATTTTAGTTTACTATGTAATTTTTATATTTATGAAAATATAATTTATTATTACAATTTAAATTTAATATTAAATTTATATTTTTTTATATTCTTAAGAAATGTAATTAATTAAATAGCAATTTACTAATTAAAAATTCTTATAATTTTTTATTTTTTTTAATGATTATAAAAAATATAATTAATTTTAATGAAAGCTAACTAATCACCATATTTTTTATAAATGTTATACGGATGTTTATTTATTCGTACTAATATATTTATTTATAAATTAATTACTAAAAAGTAATATGCTTGAATTTTTATATGTCATATTTTTATAAACAAATCAAACATTAATAAATATATGTGTCTTTCTAGTGCAGTTAAGTTGAGAATCATTGTAAGCTGGAGTATTGTGCAAACTAAGAGATCCAAACTAAAAGATCTAAATATTAAGTTTTGTTGATGATCATGGCTCATTACCCAACTTTGATTTTTGACAAAGACAATTCACTTTAATAACAACAAACCAATTCTACATTTCAATTTTCTATAAATAAAAATTATTAATAATATTAATTGTATCACAACTCATTCAATCTCAATCTTCAACTTTTAAAAATTAAAGTTAATTATTGTATGACAACTCATTATCTAGTTTTGACCTTAATGTGAAACCCAATTTCCCCTCTAGGCTAGTCATTCACCATGATTTTCATCCATATATTTTATTTTTTTCTAAATTCACAAGAAATGCAACCATCTTATCAACACTCAACTAATTATCATGTTTTATCTATATGAATTTTGAGATTTATTTATTTATTTATTTATTATTATTATTATTATTATTTTAAATTAAGCATCTTATATTAAATAATAATCACAAATATGAAAAATATTTATCATTTAATAATCTAAACATTTTATAAATATGAAAAATGTGAATCATTTTATTTAGATATTAAAATTAATTTATATTATAATTATGATTTATATCATTAATTTGATTTTTTTTTGGTAAGTTGGTACAAAAAGATTTGTATTAATATAAAAAGTTTTACATTGATAACATATCATGACCATGTGATAGAATTCGCTTAAACATGGCCATAGAAATAACATGCCTAAGGATGACCATGAAACAATGTAGAGAACACGTATAGAAAACGAAAAAACAAAATCATTGGAATCACGTAGCTTGGGGTTGATCACCAATGCATCTTTTATTTCTTTTCTTCTTTACTACTTTGGTCCAACCTTCTGGAGGTGTGGCTACCAAAGCTATCTTAAGATTGCTCTGACAATCTAAGGAAACATCCTTGTTAGAGTCCGAGGAGGTTGATTCATGGGCGTATTTCATGCCACTCGTCAATGTATTCTTCTCTTCTCGCTAAAAAAACCTTGGATCTTCTCACCTCCTTAATAAGGCTTGTGAAGATCTGAATTTTGGGCCTCGTACGATGGGAGCATGTTGTCATCAAACTCATCATCTTCCTGATATGAGGAAGAGAAATCCTCCTCTTTTCAAGGAGGCAAGCTACACGGCTTCCATGCTTTAGATCTGGGCTTCCGTTTCACTGGTTTTTTAGAACAAGAGTTCTGAAGATGAACTATTTGTTGGCACAATCAACACCGAAAAGAAGTGTTCTCATAGTCCAGTGAAAATCACCTATTTTTAAGTTAATTTTGTCAGGAAAGCCTTTGCTGATGTCGAGTTATACATAAATCCCGCCATAAGTAAAGACTCCACACTCACCTCAAGAGGGATCTTCTTTCATAAAATGACCCAAGGTGTTTCCAATACCCTGAAACACTAAAGAATGTCATAGATGGGCCAACAAATTCAGGAGCCTAACCCAAATAGGTAGCTTTGTTATCACAACTTTGGAGGGGTAAAAATATGGGAACCAAGGGGCCGAGGAGAGCCTAAATTTTCCCCAAAACTAGGGACCCTTACAAATACCATTCAAATAATCCACATCCTCCTAAAAAATGATGATGATGAAACCCTTGGAACATAAGAGGACCCTCCATACCTTGGTCCATGTTGAGTCGATCCATTGGTAAAGGCATGCTATACATGATCATAACCCATTGAAACAATAAATGAGGCCATTACTTGTCAACAACTTGTAGATTTCATCGAGAGTTGGGTGAGTGATTTCCACTTAAGGAACATCCTCAACTTTGTCTACTATAAAATGACCCGGAACAACCTGGGCCAGAATCACCTTGCTTGAGGGTAGGGGACATTCCTGAGGAAACTTTGCACTTTGGGTAACTTGGTTTCAGACCACGTCTTTGTAAGAGAAGGCTTGGGAAGAGGAAGGATTTCCCAAAGCTCCCCCACGTAGTCGAAGAGCCAATAAAATTGTGACATCTGTGCATATATTATAAACAGAGAGAGGAAAAAGTTCTTCCATTTGCTTACCTTTGAAAATAAGGCATTGTAATCCAAAGGGTAGCCCTGTTTTGAGTTCCAACGATAGTTTGAGGTCTTCTACCAGATCCGTAGATCTAACCCATAAAAACATTGAATGCCCATAAATCAATCTGATTGAGATTTGAAAAGGGCTCAAAGCAGTGACAGGCTCAACCGTATCATTAGCGTATTCCCCAACAACAATCTGCTTCAGAACCCCCAAGAAAACTTAAGGGAAATGAGTTGCATCTTTGAGGATTTTAGGACCTCTTTGCATACTTTCATTAGCAGTCTCTTGCTGCATACTTACACTTCAACAAATTATCACTAGGTCCATAAAAGGTATCATGAGGAGCCATTCCCATTGGAGTTGAGTGCGGGATGACTTGGTATCCTAGGGGAGTCATCGGATTCCTCAAACCCTCCATGGGACTACCTCCTTCAGGACCCAAATTATTGTAAGGATACCCTTCCCTAGTAAATCCATCAAGCTCTGTGCCACCCGCTAGAACATAATCCCTTTCCAAAGGAATTTCCATCGAGGAAAGAGCACCCATCCCCGCTACCGAGGAGCCCTAGGTATCAAACCTTCATCGCCTAGATGTTCTCTAGAATTATTATTCCCTAAGCTACCAGACTGAAGCAACGATTTCGTTGGGCTTGCAACATAAAATCTCTCAAACTCAGTGTTTTTTGCATCAAAAAGGCTAGAGGGGAATGGATTTTGTTGATCAGACGAGAGCAATCCATCCATCATAGTGTTCGATCGCTTCTCAAGTATTTCAAACCCTAACTCCATTTTCGAAAACTTGTCTGCACAACACTTCCCTAAAATTAAGTTTAGCATTTTCTTGTGAACTAATTTGTAATGAATAAAATTTAGTAATTAAAATGAATATATATATATATATATATATATATATATATATATATAGTAAAAGTTGTAATATAATTAATCATATTTAATTAATTAATTTATATAACTTTTAACCTACGTAAATGATACAATTTGTTTTATGTAGATAATTACTTAATTGTCATAAATTTTGTATTTTATGATATGAAAAATATTTATCATGTATTTTAATTTCAAGGTATTTATTTAATTATTATAAATGTTTAATTTGATGATATGAAAAAACTAATAATAAAAATTATGTATTTTAATTTTTAAGTATGATATGAAAAACACTAATAATAAAAATAAAATACATTATGTCTTAATTTAATTGGTGATTGAAATGATTTGAAAATTAACTAAGAGATCAAAGGTTCAATTCCTCATAATTAATCGAGCCTAGGAGAGGAGAACAAGTTGTAGGGTGAAGGTATAGTGGTAGCTGCCCAATTGAATCAATGTCACTCTAATAATATATTTTATTCATGTATTTCAATTTTAAAGGCAAAATAATCACAAATATGAAAAATATCAATAACCACATTAAAATTAATTTATGCTTCACATCACTCTATTACCTAATATATCAAGTCTCACTACTCAACTAGACCTTTTTGGGAGATCCAACTCACCTTCTAGACAACCCATTATTCAATACAATTCAATTTTCTTAAATTCATTGGAAGTGCAATCAACCCATTATTCCGTACATTTTAATTTTCCTAGTTTATAAAAAATGCAACCACTTATGGAAAATCAACTAATTTGCTTAATAATCACAAATATAAAATATATCAATAACACTAATTAAACATTAAAATTAATTTATGCATTACATAACTCACTATTTAATAATGTCAATTAGACATAAAAATGACCTAATATGTTAATTCATTAAACCCTATATGATCTATCACACCTTAAAAAAAAAAAAATTAGTTCATATTGTATTTATATATTAAATATTTTATAAATATTAATACATTAATCATATTTAACTAATTATAATATATATTATAAATATTTTTTTATTTATTATTTAATTTTATAATAAAAATTAAAAGTGGAAAAATATCAATTTCAAATTTTGATATTAAATGTTCAAATTCATAAACAATAATAAATATTTTAATTAAATAAAATAAAAATAAAAATTTTAAAATCTTAAGAATAATCCGCTCGTATTACGTAACAGAAACAGACTCTGGTTTCCAAATGAGATGCGCTCGTACCAACTGTTATCGGAGGAGTTGATGAAGAAGAAGAATAGCATCAGTATCACATATTATAATAGAGCAGCCTGCTCATGGTCGTGTTGATCACATATTATAATAGAGCAGCCTGCCCATGGTCGTGTTGAGACTGCATTTATTTGATATTTGACTTGAGACTCCAGTTAACTAGTACCTTTAACTCAATTGCCCCTCACCGACAACCCACAGGCCCTCTTCTCTTCATCTGTGCCTTTCAATTTCCAAGTGTTTGAATTATGTAACTATATATATATATTTTTTTTTTAATTTTCTCATGTTAAATGTGATTAATTGGATCACAATCAACTAATTATTAATTTTATTAATGGGTTAATTTTAATAATATAATTTTAATGGGTTTATACTTTTTTAAAGTTAAAATAAGGTGAAAATTTTAATTAAATAGTTATTATAATTTTTATTTATAAATTTTGATTTTTTTTAATGATTATAAAAAATATAATTAATTTTAATGGAAGCTAACTAATTACCATATTTTTTATAAATGTTATACAGACGTTTATATTTTTAAATATTTAATTTTCCGTACTAATATATTTATTTATAAATTAATTACTAAAAAGTAATATGCTGGATTTCTTATATGTAAAAATTTTATAAACAAATCAAACACTTTATGTTAAATAACATTAATAAATATATGTGTCCTCCTAGTGCACATGAAGTATTGTGCAAACTAAGAGAACCAAACAAGAATAAATATATGTGTCCTCCCAATGCACATGAATTATTTTGCAAACTAAGAGATCCAAACAAGAAGAAATCCAATCTACCCTACATGTTAAGTTTTGTTGATGCATCATCGCTCATTACCCAACTTTGATTTTTGACAAAGAAAATTCACTTTAAAAACAACCAACAAATTCTACATTTCAATTTTCTATAAATAAAAAATATTAATTATATTAATTATATCACAACTCATTCAATCTCAATCTTCGTGAAAGACTCAAATTTTAAAAATTAAAGTTAATTATTGTATCACAACTCATTATCTAACTTTGACCTTAATGTGAAACCCAATTCCCACTCTAGGCTAGTCATTCACCATGATCCATATATTTTATTTTTTCTAAATTCACAGAAAATACAACCATCTTATGAACACTCAACTAATTATCATGTTTTATATATATAAATTTTGAGATTATTTTTTATATATAAATATTTTTATTTATAAATTAAGTATCTTATATTAAATAATAATTCATGAATATGAAAAATATTTATCAGTTAATAATCTAAACATTTTATAAATATTAAAAATATTTATCATTTAATAATCTAAACATTTTATAAATATGAAAAATATAAATCATTTTATTTAGATATTAAAATTAACTTATGTTATACTTATGGTTTATATTATTAATTTGATTTTTTTTTGTCAGTCAGTACAAAAATATTTGTATTGATATAAAAAAATTTACATTATTAGGAATTTGGCTTTCTGTGATCCATAAAAGTGTATAAAAAGTTTTACATTGATAACATATGAGGGTAGGGGACATTCCTGAGGAAACTTTGCACTTTGGGTAACTTGGTTTCAGACCATGTCTTTGTAAGAGAAGGCTTAGGAAGGGGAAGGATTTCCCAAAGCTCCCCCACGCAGTCGAAGAGCCAAGAAAATTGTGACATCTGTGCATATATTATAAACGGAGAGAGGAAAACGATCTTCCATTTGCTTACCTTTGAAAATAAGGCGTTGTAATCCAAAGGGTAGCCCTATTTTGAGTTTCAACGATAGTTTGAGGTCTTTTACTAGATCTGTAGATATAATAGATAAAAACATTGAATTCCCATAAATCAATTTGATTGAGATTTGAAAAGGGCTCAAAGTTGTGACAGGCTCAACCATCTCACTAGCGTATTCCCCAACATTGATCTGCTTCAGAAACCCTAGGAAACCTTAAGGGAAATGAGTTGCATCTTCGAGGGTTTTAGGTCCTCTTTGCACACATTCACTAGCAGTGTCTTTCTGCATACTTACGCTTCAACAAATTATTTCCAGGTCCATAAAAGGGATCACGAGGAGCCATTCCCATTAGATCTGAGTGCAGGCTGACTTGGTATCCTAGTGGACTCGTTTGATTCCTCGAACCCTCCATGGGACTGCCTCCTTCAGGACCCAAATTCTTGTCAGGATACCCTTCCCTAGTAAATCCATCAAGCCTCGTGTCACCTGCTAGAACATAATCCATTTCCGAAGGAATTTCCATCGAGGAAAGAGGACCCATCCCCGCTACTGGGGAGCCCTAGGTATCAAACCTTCATCCCCTAGATGTTCTCTGGAATTATTATGCCCTAAGCTGCCAGACTGAAGCAACGATTTCGTTGGGCTTGCAACATAAAATCTCTCAAGCTCAATGTTTCTTGCATCAAAAAGGCTTGAGGGGAATGGATTTTGTTGATCAGATGAGGGCAATACATCCATCATAATGTTCGATCACTTCTCAAGTATTACAAACCCTAACTCCTTTTTCAAAACCTTGTCTGCACAACGCTTCCCTGAAATCAAGTTTGACATTTTCTTGTGAAATAATTTGTAAAATTAATTTGTAATGAATAAAATTTAATAAATATAATTAATCATATTTATTTAATTAATATAAGATAATTAATTTATATTATAATTTTTAATTTAATGATGTGAAAAAAAATTATTGATACAAATTATGTATTTTAATTTCAAAGTGTTTATATAATTTTTATAAATGTTTAATTTAATGATATGAAAAAATTAATAATATAAATTATGTATTTTAATTTTTAAGTGGTTATTTTTAATGATATGAAAATTTCTAATAATAAAAATTAAAAACATTATGTCTCAATTTAATTGGTGATTGAAATGATTTGAAAATAAACTAAAAGATCAAAGGTTCAATACCTCATAACTAATCAAGTCTAGGAGAGGAGGAGTTGTAGGCTTAAGGTATAGTGATAGCAGTCAATTGAATAGTGTCACTCTAATAATATATTTTATTCATGTATTTCAATTTTAAATGCATAATAATCACAAATATGAAAAATATCAATAACACTAATTAGACATTAAAATTAATTACGCCGTAAGGCGTCCTTATTTGAAAACAACTTTGCTGATGCATCGTGTCATAATGTGAAACCCTTAGATTGGATGTTAGACGATTAAAACATTTTCAACCCTAGATGGAAAACCGAGGTAGTTGCGACCGGTTATTGCAGAGAATTGGTTGAGAGGTGTTCGTTGTGGGTGCAGGAGAAAACCAAGGGGGGAGCAGATATCTATGGCGTGACCACTGGCTTCGGCGGTTGTTCAAGCAGAGAACCAACCAACTGAGCGAGTTGCAAGAAGCCCTCATTCGTTGTCTCCTAGCTGGAGTGTTCACTAGCCCTTCTGCTTCTCCGGGGAGCTCTCCCCCATAACCACTCGGTGCGCAAAGTTTCTGAGAATGAGTAGCTTCATCTATGGCTGCTCGGGGATTCGATGGGAGATCAGCAACTTATGAATAATCACATCACGCCCAAATGCCCCTTGCGAGGCTCTGCGAGGCTCTGTAAGCGCTTCAGGGGATTTAATTCCCTTGGCCTACATAGCAGGTCTGCTAATTGGGAATCCCCAAGTTAGGGCTCGAATTGGGGTTCACGGTGAAGAGCAAGAAATGTCTGCACCAGAGGCTCTGGAGAAAGCAGGCCTGAAGCCCTCCAGGCCAAAGAAAGGCTCTTGTCAATGGCACTTTCTTTGCCACTGCCCTCGCTGCAACCGTCATGTATGATGCCAATGTCCTGCTCTTGCTCGTGGAAATGCTCTGTGGAATGTTCTGTGAAGTCATCTTTGGGCGGGAAGAATTTGCCCATCCATTGATCCACGAGATGAAGCCACACACAGGGCAGATATAGTCTGCTGCACATCTTGAATGGCTTTTCAGAGACAGCCCCTTCCAGGAGCTTTCAAGAGAGTATTACAGCATCAATTCTCTGAAAAAGCCGAAACAGGACCGCTATGCTCTGCGTTCAAGTCCCAGTGGCTGGCCCCTCTGGTGCAGACCATAAGAGAAGCCACAGGGACGATTGAGACAGAGATCAACTCTGCTAATGACAATCCCATCATTGACCATGTGAACGGCAAGGCCCTTCATGGCGCCAATTTCCAGGGCAGTGCAGTGGGATTCTACATGGATTACGTTCGTGTAGCTCTGGCTGGACTGGGCAAGCTCCTCTTCGCACAGTTCACTGGGTAATTGAATAAGAAGGCAAACTTAGAATTTCAGGATCTCATGTAAATGATCACATTTCGAAAAGCATAATCCTCAGGGAGGCTTGAGCCCTGAACCCTACTTGCATCTCACATATTATCACAGGGATATATTAAGGCCTGCTAATAGACACGTGTTTCCATGTTCCTGAATCCTATCTGAGTTCCACGGCAAATGTTGTTGTCCTATATTGCAAATCCTCGTTAAAACTGCTGATTTTTTATGTTTGCAGAAATTGGGGTATATATTGGTTTTGATTGGGATATGTCACATTGTACATAAGTCCTGTTTTTGTGTTGCAGAGGTAATACGAATGCCTGGTAATTAAATGCCATTTGCATGGCACCAATTGAGAATTAAACCTTTCTTGCGCCGTAGTCTTTTAGAGCATTTTTTTACCATTTTATTTTATTTGCCTTAATCAACAATAATTGAACATTTCCTCGCTGTGGGTTGTAAGAGCACCTAGCTTCTTTCGGTGCTATGTGTTCTGTATGAATGTCCATTTATAGTGATTAGTCATGTACTTGAGTCAATGGCTGCATATTTTCAATTTCTTACCCAGGGATCATTTTCGAGTTCTTCATTTACTATGATGAAATATAAAACTTACAAGTACTATCTAAAATGGGATTGCATGATATGCTGGGGTGCAGGTAGGCACCATCTCAGCAAATGGTGAAAGGGAAATTGGTGAACTTATTGCCAAAGCAATGGAAAAAGTTGGCAAGGAGGGAGTCATAACTATTGCGGTAAGTCAAATGATTGTACAGGTTAGATATTCTCAAATTTTTAAACCTATAACTAAGGGAAATGTAATATTTGGTGTTGTTGGATGTGTGGATTTGCACAGGATGGGAAGACATTGTACAATGAATTGGAGGTTGTCGAAGGAATGAAGCTAGACAGGGGTTATATATCCACGTATTTTATCTATTGAATTTTGTGTGCATTTTCATATAATAACAGCCGTTTTGTGCTATTCCTTTATCGTTTTGTCTTTCCTTTTTGCAGATTGGTGGTGCTAGTGAGGTGGAAGTAGGGGGGAAGAAAGACAGAGTTACAGATGCCTTGAATTCCACTAAGGCAGCAGTAGAGGAGGGTATTGTGCCAGGTAAAGTGCTGCTTACAGTGTTTTATGTTATTTTAGGGGCGTGATTACAAGAGTAAGCTCCCTTATAAATTATTACCTTTTTTATTTAATCTTAAGTGGCATGTCTTTAAAGCATATGTTTCTGCAGGAGGTGGCGTTGCTCTTCTTTATGCGACAAAGGAGCTAGAAAAACATCAGACTGCTATCTTCGACCAAAAGATTGGAGTGCAAATTATTCAGAATGCATTGAAGGTTGAAATTTATACTGTGTATTTTGAGTTATTATAATACGTGTATGTTGCCTTTGTTGTCCATAATTCTGATTTAGGATATTGTGTGATTGTGAAGATGCCTGCATATACGATTGCTGCAAATGCCGGTGTGGAAGGTGCAGTGGTTGTTGGGAAATTACTGGAGCAAGATAATCTTGACCTTGGCTACGATGCTGCCAAAGGTAAAGAACTCATTTCAACTGTCCTTTGTAGTGGCTGTTTATGATGGAATTTGGCATATTATGTTAACGAGGGGTTGTGGCATTTCAATTTTCAACTGAGGGAATTATGTTAATGAGGGTTTGTGGCATTTCAATTTTCAACTGAGGGCAATATGTTAATGAGGGGTCGTGGCATTTCAATTTTCAACCAAGGGCGTTGTGCATGAACTTTGAAGTTTTGTTTTCATCTGCTAGACTAAAGCGAACATGTTAATTGTCTTACTGTTGGACCAGGTGAATACGTTGACATGGTGAAGGCAGGGATTATTGATCCCCTGAAAGTGATCAGAACTGCTTTGGTTGATGCTGCAAGGTAAGAGTTTAACCTCTTGTTGCCATCACTAGCATATTTATTATTTGCTATACATTTTTGTTAGCATCTTTTTTTTGTCTGCTGTACATTTTTTGTTTCAATGGCTTCATTCTAAGGGCATTTCTGGAATCTGTATACGTCCCTCCTTGCAGTGTGTCTTCGTTGATAACCACAACAGAGTGCGTCGTTGTTGAGATTCCGAAAGATGAGAAGGAAGGCCCAGCTATGGGCGGCGGTATGGGTGGCATGGACTACTAAAGAGCATACCTAGACCCCGGTGTGCCTTCTACGTGGTGTCCTGTTCAGAAAGTAGGGTTAAAGTTCAGGTTGTCTGGTGTCCTAGTTTTGAAGGTTAAACTTCGGGTCAATTAGTTTGATAGCAGTTAGTTTGACCCTTGTTATTGTCTAGAGCATTACATTCCCCCCCTACTGGGAGCAATTGCTTGTGTATTCAAGCTAATTTACACGAAAATTTGTCGATTGAAGTGCCTTGCAGTTTCTAACTTTCTACAACTTATCTTTTCTGCCGGGCAAAATTGTAATCAAAGAGAGACCGGTGAAATTTTTTCCTTATTCGGCTACTGGAGATGATAATTTATTCAAAGAGCTACTTTTTATTTGAGAGAACACAATCTATGGGGCAGTAGTCAAAGGACTAATTACAAAGTAATTATAAAATATTGCAATCGGACCAAGGATCATGTTGCTGGATTCCGACGGAAAAATAAAGAAGTTGCCTGGTTAGACTATGCTGATTTGGAGCTTCCAGTTGTCCAGTGGATGAAATAGTTTTGTACCCTTGCCATTTCATTCATTTATTCACTTCTAATGTTGAGGAATAATGTTTTCTATTATAGGGGTAGCTTTTCTTAGGTAAGGCGGTTGTTAAGGGAGATATGTTCATCCTCTTATAGCCGATATGATTTCAGATCTGTTGTGTATTGATTGTCATGGTATATTTTCAATGGAAGGATCCTACCTAATATATCAAGTCTCACTACTCAACCTAGACCTTCGTAGGAGATCTAACTCACCCTCTAGACAACCCACTATTTCGTACAATTTAATTTTTTAAAATTCATTGGAAGTGCAATCAACTCATTATTCTGTACATTTTAATTTTCCTAGTTTATAGGAAATGCAACCAAATCAACTAATTTGCTTAATAATCACAAATATAAAATATATCAATAACACTAATTAGACATTAAAATTAATGTATGCATCACATGACTCACTACTTAATAATGTCATTTAGACATAAAAATGACCTAATATATTTGCCCATTAAACCCTATATGATCTATCACATCTTAAAAAAAAAAAATTAAATAGAATTGGTTAATATTTTATTTCTATATTGAATATTTTATAAATATTTATGCATTAATCATATTTAACTAATTATAATATACATTATAAATCTTCTTATTGTGAAATATTTATTTATTTATTTATTCTTTAATTTTATAATATGAATTAAAAGTGGAAAAAATATAAATTTCAAAATTTGATATTAAATGTTAAAATTCATAAACAATAATAAATTTTTTAATTAAATTAAATAAAAACAAGAATTTTAAAGTCTTAAAATAAATAATTTTAAATATGATTTTTGTTATTTATCTTAATCTTAAAATTGACTATTTATAAGTCTTCATCTTAATCTTTTCTAGATACTCACTTTGTTATCTCATCATGGCAATGTTTCTATATGTTAATTGTGGAAGGTGATTCTTAGTTAGTCATTTCAAAAGTAAAAAAATGATAAAGTATTTTTGAAAAAAAAATTACTACAACTAGAGAGTGTAAAAATATATCACAAATATTAATCATTTTATCCAATAAGCATTATTCCCTCTTTAATAAGATAGCAGACTTTTTAGCTAACTCGGATGCAACTACTTCACCTTCATCTTTTAGCACACTGGAATTGTCCATTATAGGAGAAATGGAGACAATGTCAAGATTATAAACAAAGATTAACAAACCTCCTACGGGTGGAAGAACATGAAGGAATATTTTGAGGATCAAATCTTAAATAAGCCTAATCATGTACCTCCAATTAATCCAAACATTCTAAGCACTATTGATATTTGCACATAATGGTTCTAATTAGGTTATGGTTTTTCTACTCCACTTGGAATTTAGCACTATTATAGCATAATATATGGCATAGTGAAGTTTTGGCGAGTAGATATTTTGTATTTATCCTCTTAGTATATAGACATTTTAGATTAAAGACATTAACTTTTACCATTGATTATTTTCCAATCCAACAAATCACAATAATTTTTTTATAATTTTTTATACTATGGTCTCAATTTAATAAAAAAAGAGTGTATTTACAAAAATAAGGAAGTATTCATCTCAATTTTCCCTTACAAAATTTTGTTCACAAGTATGAAAAATTCACTGCATCTACCAAAGATTGTCAAAGGTAGACCTAAAAAAGTTACTCTACAGAGCCTTTATGAATATATAGAGTCTTTAGAGAAACATAGAGAAGAAAGAGAAGTCAAGCTACAAATAGATTTAGAAGCCATGCTGGAAAATAATTTTACATCTCTTGAAGAAAAGATCCAAAAACAAATAGAAAATAAAATAAAACTGTTGGAGAATAAAGTGGAGACAATGGACATTAGATTACAGGTAATAGAAAATCAAAGCCAAGATACAAACCAAACATCCCAAAAAGGAGATGTTGATACTTTAGAAAGTCTTAAATTGAAGGACATGATTAAATAACTAGAAGAAAAAGTTAATAACAATCCTACCCTAAACAGTGTGGCAGGTAAATTAGATATCAAATCCATTAAAGAAGAAATGAAAAAATTGATAGAATTAGACCATGAGCATAACAAAAGGGCCTTGAACCTTATAATATTCGGTTTGAAAGAGGAGGTAGACGAGGATACTTAGCCATAGCCCAGATAGAATTACATAATAGATTACAAATTGAAACAACGTGTCTCATAGACGCAACAAGATTTGGAAAATTAATTGAGAATCAAGGAAGGTTGATCCGGATAAAGGTGAGATCTACTGACCATAAGTATGACATACTTAATAAAACCTCAAGTCTAAAAGGAATGGGAATACCTATAAATGAAGATCGCATTCTAGAAGATCAAACATAATTAAGAAAGGAGGTTCAAAAGGTAAAAGAAGCTAGGAATGAAGGAAAATGGGCAATAATCAGAAATAGAAAAGTTGTTATTCAAGATAGTAATAAATAGTAATTCAATATGCTTCAGATTCTTTCTTGGAACTGTTAGGACTTTTCATGGAACAAAAGCCCCAAGCTATGTTGGATCTCGAATACGGTTGATATCATATTACTAGTTGAAACTTGGGAGCATAAAGAATCTAAGGTCCCTAACATAGATGGTTTTGTACTATGGTCAATCTGGAACAAGCGATCCTACCGTAGAGGCATTGGGTGTATAGCTTGTTACATTAGGAAGAACATCTCCCCCCACGCTAGGCTTTATAAAAAATACCCTTACAACCAATATATTTGGATAGAGATTACTGACATTAATGATTAAAAAACCTACATATAAATTTTTTATTTTGCCCCTATCAATTCTAACTTCTATAAGAAAAAAAAAAAAGATAAAAATGGTCCTTACAATGGTTTAGAGTGATATTTCTAGCCTAATGAATGAGGGTAATATCCTCTTAATGGGTGACTTTAATGCTCGAACTTCAAGGAACCATGCTATTATTCTAAGCAATTATTCCAACCCTAATCCTCTTTGGTTAGACAAAGACCTTACTCTAGCTAGCTGGTACAAAAGAAGCTCTGAGATCTAGGGGAAAATTTGTTTGGGTCTGAGCCAGTCAAGCTCTGCAGTGCTCAAGATCTCATAATTTGCAACAATCTAAAGAAGTGGCCCAATTATAGCCAGATGACCTGTATACATGGGCTTGGTAGCAGCATGGTAGACTATGTTATTTTTGATATCCCTTTATACAAAAAAATAATAAATTTTGACATCTTAAACAATCACGAGCTTGACTCTAATCATAGACCTTTAATTGTAACTCTCAATTTTGTCATGCATAGTGATCCCATAGAGGATAATCCTTATAGCCAAAAGAACTTAATATTTGATTGAAATAAAAATGATCTTTTTCTAAATGAATTAAAAATTAACTTACTTCCTTTATCTAGTATAGACCACATAGAAGACCTATATCATAATTTTACTACAACCCTCTCTTATTCTATTAACAAGTTCTCAATTGAAGTTTCAAGTAATAAAAGAAATAGCAAAGCCAACCCTCGGTATGATAAAGATTGTAAAGTGGGAGGAGAGAAATTAAGGAATTTGTTGATGAGTCTCTTAAAATTGGCAAGATAAAAATATACAAAGCCCTAACTAAAAAAAAAAAATTAAAAAATTAAAAAAAAATGCAGTATATTCATAAAAGACAAGAAAATTTCTTACACCTCTCTAAGGTAGCTACTATGAAATTCTGGAGGCAGATTCTAACTAGAAAAACTAAAGATAATAATAGAATCACTTTACATGACTAGAATTCCTATCTTGAAAAGCTTTATGAATCTACAAATGCCATAGATAACTTTGAAACCCTGCTCACAACGGAAGAAGTTTTCTCATTAGAAGACAAAGATTTTAGGGTTAGGAGACTGGAAAATGGAAAAGCCAAGGACATTGAAGATTACCAGGCTGAAATCTTAAAAATTGGAGGTTGTTGGCGCAGTGTCCCCTAAGTCCGACAATTTTTCTATATTTTGTAATAATTTAGTCTTGCGCAGGGGCTTTGGGGCGGGTCAAAACCCCTCACGAAATGTAATGGGTCAGAGGGTAGATCAAAGGGAAACAAACCATGGTTTGCGGACCATAGGATAGCGCAGGCTAAATAGTATAAATAAATGAATATATTGAGTCTAAGAAGTCAATTTTTGGATAAGTGTGAACGTGAATGATAGACTTGGATACTTTGTGATCAGTTTTGCAGATTTGTCTGGGTATAAGACTCCTACTAGCTGTGTGCGTGGAGACCTTAGTCCTACTATGTGTGGACTAGGCTGGCTGTGTGCATGGGCTGTTGAAGTCTTTTGTAAGAAGGATTTGAACTGATAGTAATAAAGGAAGATTGTGGTGAATATCTGAGTTATATATGCATCTGTTGGTTATGTTATGAATGTTTTTTCATATTGTTTCCAATTCATGTACTATCTGAAAATAGATCTCTTGCGCGACTGTGATTGGATTTATATGAATTCTTATTGGATGGATCTGGGGGTACAAGGCTCTGATATGATATAGGGTATTACTTGATTTACAATTGTTGTGTTAACTTGCACAAGCTCTTCCTCATATTTGACCTAAATCTGTCTGAAAAGGGTTTACTAGTTAGGGCTGCTGTTGCGGAGGTCTGTTTATGATTGGTTGGATCTTAAGGCACCGACATCATTCCAAATCTCTCTCGGGATGCAGAAACCTGGTTCCAACCCCCCCCCCCCCCCATACTGCTTCGGGTGAGACTTTGACTTGCGTAAGCAAGTCACTGCCGAAAGGGCCAGTAGTAAGAGGGTTTTTTTGGTTAACCTTAATTCCAAACCCGGGTCAGGACCCCTCAAACCAACAAATGGTTTTGTTGCTAGGACCAGGAGAATTTTGAGAGAGATTGGGTGATTTTGCAAGGTCATTGGCAACCATTAAATTCTGAACTTGAGGACTGGTTTGAAAAACAGATTCGGGATTTTGCCCTAAAAGAAAACAGAAGTAAGAAGCTATCTGCTAAAGATTGGAAGAATAAGTATATTTTTACAGAGGTGCATGAGATATTCTTCGTAACCTTTGCACATGAACTACAAGAGTGGTTAGTGAGGCTAGCAGAATTCCAAACCTATTGGAAGGACGATCAGGTCACACAGTGGACCCTTGAATTAATCCAACAATTCTAAAAGACTGATAATTATATTACCCAGACTGTAAATCACTGCGTTGATAGCATCTTAGGTGGATTTGTAACTAAATTTGCAGTCGATCAGTTTGTGTCCTACTCTGAAGCTGAATGGAGGTTTTTCAAAGGATTGAGGGGTAAGTTCTTACAAACTTTACCTCTGCTGATTAAGATGATATTGTGTGAAAAGGGTGTTTTGTGCAGCCACACCGAGTGAATGACCCCTGATCAGAGCGGAAGCATAAAATGCAGCGGTAAATAATATCGATTCAATCAAAAGGGGGATAAATATGTGTATATTCCTCTGATAAATTCCCCTGATCTAAATGGAAGCGTAACCACGCACGCAGAGACTATCCCTCCAACTACGCCACCATCAACCTTGCGCAAGGGTAAGAATCCTCCTACCCCACCTCCACCCCCACCTGCGGACGATATGGCCGCACATATGAAGTTACCCACTTTTAAGGGTGCGGGGGATGAGGATATGGAATGATTTTGGTTTGTGGTGAATGTGGTGTGGGCTACGCAAAATGTCAATAATGATGTTGTTAAGAGAGCACAACTAGCAATATCCTTTGAAGGTCGGCCTTTGGATTGGTTCATGGGATACATTACTGAACATGTGAATCCCATGATACAGGAGATCAAGGATGCTCTAAAGTAGTAGTTCCGAAAACCTAAATCTTATTCTTAATGCATAGTAAAAATAAAAGATATTAGGCAAGGACCTACGGAATCAGTTTGGGAAGTTGACCAATGACTAAAAAAGGTCATCAACGACGGAGTATTTTCCTACGATGACAAGCATCATAAAGAATGGTTCATTTCCATGTTATTGTCGCATCTACGTGTGCCCATGGGTCAGCAGAAGATTGACTCACAGGAAGAATCCCTAGAAACTGCTATTAAGTTAGAAGTTGCACTAAGGGACGATGCTCAATTTGGAGCGCTACAGATTCATAGCCAATTGGAGGTGATGCACTTAGAAATTCATAATTTACAAAGAGACTGGGGGAAAGAAGCTAGCACAGATGTTTGCTACATACGCTGTAGGGTATCTGGCCATAACAAATATCAGTTCCCTCTGTTGTCGAATTATATGAAAGTTGGGGGACCGAGTCCACTACGCCCAAGGGATATTGCTAGGACTAGTACCCCCACACTATGGCGCACTGATTTTCAGGTGGCGGGGAGGCATGATACAGACCACTGCCCACGGTTAGGTGCCTATGTTCCAGAATTGAATCAACAATGGTGCATATTCTGCTCTTCGATGGGACATGATGAGCACAATTGTCGCATGTATGACTTGATGATTGACAGAGGGAACCTTTACAGAGTGAAGGTTGACCCTTCGTCACCAGTATCTCCCTTCGGATGCGGATGATCCCTAAAAAGAGTACGGGGAGGGGGTAGAGGTGGAAGCGCTAGTAGGGAAAGAGGGCAGCTAATTTGCTACAACTGTGGAGACATCGTACATTATACACGAGACTTCCTGAACTGCGCATAACAATCCTGCAGGTAATTTGATCATGTAATTGAATATTGTTCGGTGTTGATCGCTAAAATGCAGGAAAAACAACAGATGCCAACGCAAAACATACAGTGGGTTAAGGCTGAGCCACGTGACGACGATCCAAGTGTAAATTTAATTACATGCAATGGCATTACTACCAGACAATACGAGGAGAAGGCCACCGCAGAACCACTAATTAGAAAAGCATCTGAAAAGCAAAACAAAACAAACAAACAAAAAAACCTCAACCTGCAGAAATAAAAAGAGACTTTCATCGAAGCCAGAAAGGTTTGTGCTGATGTAGAAGCAACCATTTTGAGAACTCTCAGGGAACCAAAATATGACGATGAGGTTAAGCCATTCTTACAAGCCTGCATTAAGCTACTATGTAATATGAAGGCGGTAGATAATCTCCAGGCCCTGATAGACAAATGCGTATAAAAAGAGGTGCCGTAGACAGAAACCAAGGTTGTAAACAAAGTTTACAAGCAGAAGAAGAGGACGGGTAGGGAGATGCGCATGATAGTACAGATTGGAGAATACGAGATTGACTAGGTCATCTTAGATCTGGGGTTCGATGCAAATGTCTTACCTAAAAAAAAACTGGTAGAATATGGGAGAGCCAAAGTTGAAATGGTCCACCATTCAGCTACGCATGGCTAATCAACAAAATATCATCCCCCTTGGCAGGCTTCTGCAAGTTTAGGTCGACATCGCGGGAGTAAAGGTATGTGCTAACTTTGAGGTTATACAAACTATGGATGATACAGATCCCTACCCTACGCTGTTAGGATTGGATTGGACCATTGATATGGGAAGAATCATCAACCTAAAGCGCAGAAGAGTGATTTTTGAGAATAATGGTACACGGGAGATTGTCCCTCTAGATCCGGCATAGGGAGAACGATACACAAAGCTAGTGCGCAAAGGGGATGAGGTTAACCATATCTATAAATTGACTGCCTGACACGAAGACTAGATCAACCCTATAGCTGATGGCATGTTGAACTGGAAGAAGAATAGCTCTTGTTTTTCTGATTCTAATGGCGAAATGGAGAACTGGAAAAATTGGTTGCACGATGTCTCCGTGCTACATTGCCTCAATATCACAAAGAACTTCTGGTGCATATCCTTTGAGGTAAGGGAACTACCCTACCTTGATGGTTCTGGTAGTGTCAAATAATTTTTAGAAGCACTGGAAAAAGTCATCCTAGAGGAACGAAGGTTCTGGGCACTGGATTTGGCTATGCACACAACTCCAGCGCGGTGGTAGGAAATGCACAAGGGAACTTTTCAGGACTGGAAAGAATGTAGACAAATTATGATGTTACGCTTTGAACCTGTCACCACACTGCCCATTGAACTATTCTATGGCCGGGGAGATCCGCGCAAGCACCTGGCCATGTGGATGGAGGTATGGGATGAGAAGACATGGAATGAATGGGTTCATAGGTTTGTCCACTCATTAGGACCAGTCCCCACGACCTAGTATCTAGAATTTGAGTTACATCGAGGCACTCACGACTGGTATACAATCACCGAATATTTATTGGCAACCTTTGGCTTTGTGGGAGGCTCAGAAAAATTGGACGAGGCATTCCAAGACATAGATGCATTGGTCTTTGATGAATCTCGGCCCCACAGGGGGTGCGTTGCGCTTTCCTGGGATGTTCAAGTGCAATACATAGTTAACTGTCAAAATATTTCAGTTGATTAAAATGAAGATGACCCAAGGAATGTTAATATCCGTGAATCAGAAGGAGAGCGCGTAGTTTCAGCACCAATGTTAAGAACGGTGGATGTGACTAAACCTCTAAAATTGAAGGAAGTCAACATTGGAACGGACAAGCAGCCCAAGTTGGCCAAGATTGGGGACTACTGGGAGGATGATATAGTAGGCAAGATTGCAGGGCTGTTGACGGAATATCAAGATCTGTTTCCGACAAATTTCTCAGAGTTGAAGGGCATCGTGGGGGACCTAGGTGTCATGAAAATCACATTAAAACCTGATGCACGCCCTGTCAATTAGCGCCCATATCAATTGAACTCCAAATATAAGAAAAAGGTAAAGGAGGAATTGGAAAATATGGTGGCTGCGAGTATCATCGAACCGGTCGAGAAATCAAATTGGGTCAGGCCGATGGTGGTTGAGAAGAAAAATACCAAGGGATAAATCTGGATTTGTGTCGATCTACACAAGTTGAATGATGCCTGTGTGCATGACACCTTCCCTACTCCGTTCTCAGATGAAATACTGCATAATGTGGGAGGGCAAGAAGCTTATTCGTTCACACATGGGTTCTTAGGTTATCATCAAATCCACATTGCGCTAGAGGACCGCAGCAAGACCACCTTTGCCACTAAATGGGGTTATTTTCAATATATTGTCATGTCGTTCAGGTTGAAAAATGCACCTGCAATCTTCTCGCGTGTGGTTGTGGATGTATTCAAGGAATTCATGCATAAATTATTGGAAGTCTACTTTGATGGCTGGAAAATATTTGGATTGGTAAGGAAACAATGTATCGAATCTGCGCATGATGCTTGATACCTATTGGAAGCACCAGATTTCTCTCAACCTGAAGAAATGCATATTTTGTGTACCTTTTGGGATTCTACTGGGGCATATAGTATGTCAACAAGGATTGATGGTGGACCTGGCCAAGATTGCGGTTATCATTAACTTGGAAGTCCCTTCCACCAAGAAATAGTTGCGCTCCATCCTAGGACATACCAGTTATTACAGGAAGTTTATCCAGGGGTATTGATGCAGGGGCATCCAAGCAAACTTTCATTAAAATTGGAATATGAAGCTGTGGAAAGAAAAATGTGGATAGTTATTGTAAATCGGGGAAAAATTGGTTAAAATAGAGCTAAATTGCTAGAACTAATTAAATGTAATTATCTGCCATATATGCATAACGAGAGATTAGGGGTTTGTTTGAGAGATTGAAGGAGAAAAATCGTGGATCTTAGATGATCCACGCTCTTGTAAATTCTATAAAAGAAAGTCTATGATGTGTGAAAGTGTGTGTGCGTGAGTGAATAAAATGTAGTGGTATGAGAAATTCTAACTAAGGCTTAAACGCCTTAGCTTGTAAGTGAATTTTGTATATAATAGAAATATTGCTATGTGGATTTCTTTGTATACGTATTAGTTACTTATAGTTTCGATTTGTGAGGTTAATTTTATGTATGTGAGTTAAATTGAATTATGAGTGTCTTGATCACCATTGATCACTGCAAGGATTGATGGCGATCCAATAAAAATAATGTCATAGCGTGAGTTGTTGTTGCAGAGTGTGACAGAACTAAACTTGTTTTGAAGCGTAGTCCATCAATCAGAAATCCATGGTGCATAAAGGAATTGTGAATAAGATCTGCCTTCCTGGAATAGCTAGTTTGTAACTTTCTACAGCTCATCCAACATATTTTGCGGCATATATTCCTGTATCAAAGGGAATACTAGCCAATAGTTAGATATTTAAGCGAGATGATGTTGGCCAGGCCAATCTATATCTCGACGGAGTTTTCTTTTAAGTGTTCCAATGTTCAGTTAATTTGGAACCTGCGTTTTAGAACCATGAGATGAAGGCGCAGCGGAAGCGTGGCGGAATTACGTGTTTGGAACATAGAAGTGGTTTTTGAAAACCACGAAGGGTTTTCACGCAGCCTTAGAGTGGTAAGTGGTTTTATCTCAATCGAACGCGATCGAGTAAGAACGCGACACGTCATGGTAACAATACCGCCAGTTTCATGTGAATTTTGGTTGATAAGTCACCGGGGTTGTTGGAATGCGATAGCCGTCTGATCGTATGTGTCAGAGATCCAACGTTGATCGCGTGGGAAGTTGCATGGAGGTTTAAAAAGGTGTGGACCCGACGGTAAAGTGTGCTGGAAATAATGGTGGAGCCCTTAGCGTTATTTCGTATAACGATTAAGTGATTTAAAAAGGTGCGACAATCGTTGATCTTTGATCCACGGTTCTCGCGAATAAAAGTTGTTGGGGTTAAATCATTACATCGGACCCGATATGTTATAAAACTGTGCTTGAATCCTTTTGGGTTCCGGTGTTAAGCCATAAAGGTGGGACCAGCGTTTGTTGGTCAAGTTTTATGGAATGTTGTTGCTTTGTTTTATTTGCTTCCGATATATATATATATATATATTTATACGTGGGCCATAACCCACAGGTCCTAGGATCGAAGTATCGGATAATGTGAATCATGCAGCCTTGATACAGATTTTGAAGGTTGCAGGTTCATATTGATAAAATGACAGTTAAACTACCTTATAGTAGTTTAGCTTTTCATTAGGTATGCTCTGATCACTGCGCCAATGGAGAAGTTGCTAAAGAAAGATGTAGCATTCTTTTTAGATGACGAGTGTCTGAAGAACTTTGAGCTTCTAAAATAGAAAATGGTCACTGCACCCATTTTGATATTCCCAGACTAGTCTAAGGTTTTCCATGTGCATGTGGATGCATATATTATAGCACTGGGAGTTGTGTTAGCACAACTAGGAGAAGGCGACATTGATCACCCAGTAGCTTTTGCTAGTCGGAAGCTCGCAGGTGTAGATCAAAACTACTCCACTACATAAAGGGAAGGATTGGCCATGGTATATGCATTGCAAAAATATATACACTACTTGTTGGGAGGGAATTTCAAGATGTTCACTGATCATTCTGATTTGAAATACCTGGTTAGTAATCCTGTGTTGGGGGGGAAGATCTGCCGATGGCTGTTTCTTTTCTTGGAGTATGAATTTGAGATCATCGTAAAGCCGGGAAGACTGAATGTTGGGCCTGATCACCTGTCATGGATTGGGAATGGGGAGGAACCAACTAGTCTGGAGGAAGGGTTACCAGACGCGCAGCTCTTCGCTATCAAGGTGGTTGAGGAGCACTTCGACATTATTCATTTTCTGACTACGGGAACAATGCCTATGGAATATTCGGTCTAGCAAAAGAAGGAGTTGGTTGCGCACGCAGAAGATTTAACCCTGATTGCAGGTCAGTTGTATACATTAAGAGAAGATGAAGTATTAATGAGATATGTGTTGGAACATGAAAGATAGGATATATTTGATGAAGCTCACGAAGGAGTAGCAGGTGGTCACTATGCTGGGAAAGCCACCACGCAGAAGGTGTTGTTTGTTGGGTTATGGTGGCCCACACTGCATAGTGATACGCAAGAATACTGTCGGGCCTGCAATGCATGTCAGCGGATTGGGAAGCCATTGCGTAGAGACGAAATTCCCTTGCAACCACAGATGGCCTTGCAGGAATTCGACAAATGGGCTATAAATTTTGTGGGACCAATCAACCCTTCTGGGAAGAAGACTAGAGCACGGTATATCATTACTGCAACTGATTATGTGACCAGGTGGGCGGAGGCGAAGCCGGTTAAGGACTGTACTGCAAACACTACTGCACACTTCATCTTTGAGCACATTTTGACCAGGTATGGGTGCCCAAAAATTTTGATAAGTGATTGAGGTTTTGAACCTCAAAATTGTCCTTTCTCATCACTTTTCCTTACCTTTTCATAAATCCATACACTCCAATCAATGATAAATGTCATGTTTTATCTTAGAGAATGCATTTGAATGATTTCTATGTTATATTCTCATGTTCTTGTTATCTGAATGGATTTTTGTAACTCAGCTACAGAACGTAGCCTATTCTGCATCTAATTTTTGTTTCCGCACCTACTTTTATGGTTTGATAGGTTTCGAGGATAAAATAAAGGAACAAGCCACATGGGCATCTCCAGAATGATCCATATATGGATTTAGTCCTATCCACTTGGTCGAAATCGACAGAAAAAGGTGCATGTGATCATGGTCAAAGTCTGGTCAAAGGACGTAAGCCGAGAGCGAAGAAATCTTGATTTTCTCTGATGTAGAAAATCAAGAGTTAACCATTTAGAATTTACTTCTATGTTTTGGTTTTAATCGCCATTTTTAGACGAAATTAGCTCCTAACAGTTACATTTTATTTTGTTTAAATACTGGTTGTGTGAAGATCGAAGACAGTCTTAATTTCTGAAAACGTTGTATATGCTTTAGACTCCGTCTTTTTCAAAATATGAAGATCATGTCTGTGGTTCCAGTTTCTCTTAATGCATCTATAGTCTACTAGGATCTCGACCTATTCAGTTGCAGAGGGCCCCTGCACAGGAGAAGGTTTTTCAATAGTTGTTTTAGTTTAAATTCATTTGCTCTGTTTTGTCAATTGACAAATAGATTCATATTGCGTTGCATCTTTTAGATTCACATCATAGATTAAATTTATGAATGTTTTCATAGTATTAGTTTTAGAATGACTGTGTAATATTTGCTTCCCTAGAACATCTCAAGAAAGTATATTATTCTATTTTCCAATTGGGTTATGTTTGAGGCAACAGAGCTCACAGTTGTTGAGTTTCTTTTCATGTTCTTACACTGCTTTCTTAGATAAGATCCTCAATTAGATGTATAATTGGATGCTTGTAAATCATGCCAAGAAGGTGGCTCTGTCATACTTCCAAATTGGATGCTTAAGTGTTTAACCTATGCAATAATTGAGTTTTCCTTTACATGCCTTTACACTGCTTTCCTAGATTATATCCTTAGTTAAATGTATAATTGAATGCTTGTAAATCATGCCAAGAAGATGAATTTGTCATACTTCCAAATTGGATGCTTGAGTATTTAACCTATACAGTAATTGAGTTTTACTTTACATGTTATTTAAATACTTTATTAGATTAAATTTTCAAAACTAAAGTGTAATCGATTGCTTGTAAATCATGTCAAGAGGGTGACTATGTCATACTTCCATATTGAATGCTTGGGTAATTGATCATACAATAGTTGATTTTTCCTTTGAATCTGTTTTCATTTAGATTAGCATTACCATTTCAATTCTCAGTCCTAAGATTCATATTTCAATCCATGGAGTAGAACTAAGTTAAGATAGATTATAATTAACTTTAATTTTCAAAATCTCAAAGTCATTATAATAGATACTCCGCTTTTAGATCAGATTTTAACCATCCAAAGTTTGATTCATTTTTATGCCAATTAGAATAGTTCAAGGACACTTCCTTTTCTTCCTTCTTTCAAAATTATTTTTTAACATTTAAATTTCATTAGATTCAGTTGATTCATTTCATAGTTTTAATTTCTTAAAATTAACATTTAGATATAAAGAACGCAATCCCCCAAAACAACATAAAAATACGTACAACGAAGTAAGAAGAAGGTTAACTAAGCATATATAGTGCACCGCACTTCATCAGATTACAAACCTCAGTTGATAATTTACGTTGAACTATTTAAGACATTAAATTGGCTAAACATTTTGGCACCATTGTCGGGGAAGTGTAATTACGTAACTTCATTTCTTACATCTAAAAAAATGATATGCATAGAGAAAGAGATTCTAGGGGTAGATTCATAGCTAGAGGCAGAAGTTTAATTCTAACAACATCACTCACTCCACCTCGACCACGTAGTGATACACCAGCATCTCAAACTCATATTCCATACTTCACTAGACAAGACCTCCTGAAGTCTTAAGGTCAGAAATTCAACCAGGAGGATCTCCTACTTCATCCACTAAGGCAGTCTTAGAGGAAGAAGATCCTAGATCTCCAACAGAAGGAATAAACATTTTCACCTCTACAGGAGAACACATTCTAGCTGAAGAGTTAGAAATTCCTACGGGAGAAGAAGAATAAATTTTCTTCAATATCCCATTAATAGAAGAACCAGAGGAAGAGAAATCAACTTTACAAATAGAACCTTATATTAGCTCTGAGGAATCTATAATGGCAGGAAGAGGAGAAGGAGGAGAAGGAGAAGGAGAAATTCTAAATGGAGAAAATGTAATGTTTGGAGGAGGAAAAGGTGGAGGATGAGGTAGAGGGAACATAAGAGGAGGTAGAGGAGGTGAAGAGAACATAACAAATAGGGAAAATGATAATTCTTTTGGATTTCCTATAATTGATGGGGATACAAATTCTACAATGAAATATATTTCACCCTCTATTCTTCCAAATTTCCATGGATTAAAGAGTGAATATCCTAAAACCTTTTTTTTTGAATTTGAAGTTTTGTGTAGATCTTATGATTACTTACAAGACTCTAAAAAATTTAAGCTATTTCCTGCAACACTGAAAGGATTAGCTTTAAAATGGTTCATGGGTTTAGTCACACAGTCTATTAGGACATGGAATGAAATGAAAAGAGAATTTTTAGAGAGATATTTGGATTATTTCATCCCTATTAATCATAAGGATGAAGTTTTCAAAATGATGCAAAGAGAGGATGATAATTTGGAGGATCTAATTGAAAGATTCAACTATAACATAAAAGGAGCTAAAATGGATAATTTAGATCAAGATACTTTAAAAGCTCTTTTGTTAAAAGCCATTAGAGATGAGTGGATATACATTCTCAACATGATGGGGAAGGGAGATATCTCTCAACTCACATTACCTGAAATTTCTGAATTATGTATTCATCTCTCAAGAGGAAAATCAAAAACTGGGAAAAATCCAAGAGATCATTCTCTTGCTAGAGTGAATAAATCTGCAATTGGAACAGTAAGTAGGGCAGAAATTGGAAATATGCTTGATGAATTTAAGACATACATTTTAGGGAGTCTTAGTGAACAAATAGACAACCTTAAATTACAAAACAGACAGAAAGCCGAAACTGATGCCTTAGCTATTTTCTGTCCTAAATGCATAAAGAAGCATGCTTTAAGAGAATTTCCTCTTGATGTAAAAGTCATAGAGACCTGTGTGATTTACTCAGAAAATCATGAAACTAAAATTTTCCCTTCAATTCCAAGTCTTAAGGCTGTTTTTCAAGAAGAAGTAACTTCAAATCCAACAGAATATCTTTGCTTTATCTCTAGAAGACCATGGCAGGGGCCACAAACTCAAGGTTTTAACAACCAAATGTATACTCAGCCCCCACCAAATAATTGGAATTCTTGGCAAAAACCTTGGTCCCAACCTCAATCTTAGGCAAAAGGAATGCAAAATCCCTATGGTAGATATTCCCAATACTACCAATATCCTCCATCCTATCCAAACTATCCTCCCCAACAAATTCCTCAACAGAATCATCAACCCCAACTCCATAACCAAAACCCACAACTTTCAATACCATTTCCACAAAGACCAAATCAACTACCTGTCCAACCATTGTCAAACTCCAATAATAAAAACCCTAAAAATTCTTACATTATAGAAGGACAACAATTTCCAACTTACATGATTGCTCAATTAGATCTTAATGATTTTAAACTTAGATATGGTAGAATATTAGAAAGGAAAAATCCTTCTGTAGTTATTCAAGAACAAGATAATTTTGAGGAAGATTCTCTACAACCAAATAAATTTTTTGAAGAAGGAACATCTCTTCAAAACCAGAATTCTGAAAATGAAAAACAAAAAGAACCAATAAACTCAACTCCTATCATAGAGCAACCATCAATATCTATTTCTAACCCTCCTTTTCCTGAAAGATTACAAATTGATAGAGGGATAGAAAAACATATAATGTTGCCCAATTATGATTTTCTAGATGAATTAAAAGATGTCTGTATCAAAATTCCTTTGCTACAGGCCATTAAAGAGATTCCAATTCTAGTGAAAACAATTAAAGAGTTGAGCATGATGAAACCAAGAAGAAAAACAAAAGAAATAAAAAGAATTCAATTAGTAGGAAAAATTGCATTCATTATGATGGGAAAAATCGCCATACAAAAATATTTAGATCCACGAAGTCCAGTTGTAAAAACACATATCAATGGTATTGAAATTCCAAATACATTGATTGATTTAGGAGCAGCTATAAACATCATGAGCAAACAAACCATGGAACAAATCAAGCTTCCTAATCTTCAGTATACACCTACATTACTGCAATTAGCAGACATATCTGTAATCAAGCCAGATGGCATATTAGAATATATCTCAGTATCCTTGGATTCTTAGGAGTATCCTGTCGATTTTATGATTTTAACTCCCAAGAACAATCTAGGAGGACATTCACTAATATTAGGAAGACCTTGGTTGGCTACAACCTATGCTTTCATTAGCTATAGATCTGGTGACATGTATACCTCTGATGGTAACTCAACAAAGAAATTCACTCTATATCCTCCAACAAAAACAATCACAGAGTTAGAAGTTGAAGAATGGATTGATGATGACAATGATATACAACCTCTCTTTACTATTTCAAGCATTAGTGAAGATAGTCAGATCTTAAATTCAATAGAAAATTTTGAATCATCTTCAGAATATGAACATGACCAATTTCAAGAACAACACAATATTGAATATTTGTCATCCATATAGATGTCTCTATACTCTATGGAAAATTTTGGTAACTCTACAGTTGAAATCTTTCCGAGAAAATTTTTGAACATAAACAAAAACTTGGAAAGATTACAACAGGAAAAGGTAAACAAAACATTGCAACAACATTCTTCTGCATATGCATGGGAATACACTGACATGAAAGGAATTAGTCCTAAGACTTGTATACATCACATCTACATTGAAGAAAATTTTAAACATACTAGACAACCTCAAAGAAGGATGAATCCAAATCTTAGGAAAATTGTGAAAGAAGAATTGCAAAAATTGTTGAATGTAAACTTCATTACCCAATTTCAGACAGTCAGTGGGTTTCTCCCTTAGTGATTGTACCTAAAAATAATGGTAAGTGGAGGGTATGCATTAAGATCATTTTCTTTTGCCTTTTATAGATCAAGTATTTGATACATTAGCAGGTAAGAAGTATTCTCATTCTTGGATGGTTTTAGTGGTTACAATCAGATTCAGGTAGCACCTGAAAACCAAGATAAAACCACATTTACCTGTCCATGGAGAACTTATGCCTACCGAGTAATTCCTTTTGGTTTATGCAATGCACCTGCAACATTCCAAAGGGAAATACTTGGGAATTTTTTCTGATCTAATACATGATTGTGTAGAGGTATATATGGATGATTTTGTAGTTGATGGGAATTCATTTGAAGAAAATTTAGAGAATTTGGAAAAGGTTCTTAAAATATGTAAAGAAGCAAATCTTTCATCAAGTCATGAAAAATGTTTTATGATGTTTACTGAAGGAATTGTTTTAGGACATCACATTTCAGGAGATGGAATTAAATTTGATTCATCTAAAGTTGAATCCATCTCCAAATTATCAATTGCAAGTTGTCAAAAGGATGTTAGAAGTTTTATAGGATTCACAGGGTATTATAAAATATTTATAGAAAATTTCACTAAAATAGCATCCCCGCTCTTCAAATTAATTACCAAAGATTGTGAATTTAGTTGGAATCTTGATTGTCAATTAGCATTTGAAACTTTAAAAACAAAAATTTCTGAAGCACCCATCTTAAGAGGTCCAAATTGGAAACTACCTTTTCACATTTCAACAGATGCTTCATATACTTCTCTAGGAGTTGTATCAGGAAACAAAATATTTGATCCCTTATGCCATATATTACACAAGCAAAAATTTGACTCTTGCTTAGTTAAATTACACTATAATTGAAAAAGAATTCCTAGCTGTTGTTCATGCTATCAACAAATTTAAACATATATCACCAGCTATGAAACCTTTATTCATACAGATCACTTTGAAATTAGATATTTAATGAATAAATCTGTTACTAATGGCAAAGTCACAATATGGTTATTACTCCTGCAAGAATTCAATATCACCATTCTAGACCGACCTGGAAAACAAAACACAATTGTTGATTTCTTGTCTAGAATTCAAAATGTCAAAAATGATACTCCAGTTGAGGATAATTTTCCTTATGAATATATTTTTTCAATAACTACTAAAACTCCTTGGTTTTCAGATCTTGCTAATTACTTAGTCACAAGAAAGTTACCTGCACACTTGTTTCCTAGGGAGAAAAGAAGAATTATTCAAACAAGTGCACTTTACTCATGGATTAATGATGAATTGTATAAAGCAGGTCCAGATATCATTATTAGAATATGTGTTCGAGAAGATAAAATTCCTGAGATTCTTAAGGCATGCCATGATGAACGTTGTGGTGGAAACTTTTTCGATAAGAGGACAACCTATAAAATCCTTCATTTGGGATATTTTTGGCCATCCATCTTTAAAGATACCAGGGAGTATGTCAAAAGGTATGACAACTATCAAAGAATGTGGAAATATATTCCTACATATGAAATTCTATTACAACCTCAGGTACTCATAGAACCCTTTGAAAAATGGGCCTTGGATTTTTTTAGACCAATCAATCCACCATCTAATCAAAAGAGATATATTCTGGCATGTACTGATTATGTCACTAAATGGGTAGATGCTAAAGCACTTTCTTTAGCTAATGAAAATTCTGTATTTAAATTTCTTTTTGATGATATCTTCACTCGTTTTGGTGTCCCAAGAGAAATTGTGATAGATTAGGGATCCCATTTTACATCCAAGTTGGTGGAAAATCTCATGGAGAACTACAAGATCAAGCATATAAAATCCACTCCTTATCATCCACAAGCAAATGGTCAAGTGGAGTCTACCAATAAAGTGATCGAAGGAATTCTCACTAATATTGTACATCTACACAGGAGAGATTGGGCAGAGAGGCTTCCTGAGGCCTTATGGGCCTACCTGACCACATGGAGGAATACAACAGGACATACTCCCTACGAACTTGTTTATGGGAAGCAAGTCATATTTCCTATAGAATTTCAGATCCAAACATTCAAGATAGCAGTCTAATTGGGGCTTGACTTATCAGAAGCTCAGAAACATAGGTTGGAGAAACTTAATGAGCTTGATGAAATCAGGCAAGATGCAGTTCAAATAACCAGTATAGTCTAGAAGCAGAGGTCCAAATGGCATGATAAATATATCAAGGATAAAAAGTTTCAAGTAGGGGATTGGGCACTTTTGTTCGATTCAAAGTTCAAAAACTTTCAAGGAAAGTTTCAAACTCATTGGCTTGGGCCTTATGAGATTGAAAAAGTATTTGAAAATGGAGCAGTCAGGATAAGGAAAATTGATGAAGAAAAGGTACTTCTTCTTGTGAATGGACATCGATTGAAAGTCTATCATAAGCCAATTTCAAGAGAAGATTTTATCAAAAATTTCCAAGATAATATTGATATGAAGTTACTGAAGAAGAATCATTCTTCTTCCCCAACTTAGTCTTTTTATTTTTCCTATATATATTATTCAAAAAAATAAATTGTATAAGTGTGAAAACTAAAGAATGATTGGCATCCTTATACAGAAAATATAGGATGAAAATCGGAGTTATGACATCTTATATTTTCCATTTAATTCCTAAAAATTCCAAAAGTTTTGTTCCCTTTCTTTTCTAAAAAGCAATAAAATGTAGTACAAAACTGCTTCCATTCTGTAGCTGATTCGACGTTCTGCATCTATGTCACATTTTTACAACCTACTGAAGCAAGAAAATTGAGCACTTGAAATTGAAGAACTACATTTGAATATCATCATGCTAAAGGATAACCGAAGAATCAACATCAAGGAAATAGAAACAAAAGGTTAGTTCTAAAGGTAAGATACATAAATTTATTTAAATAACAAGGTCAAAAACATTAACATGCATGACGTATATGATCACACGCTGCCTCAACATGTCATCATTTGATTTGATTTGGAATCCTATCATGTCATAGATCGTCCATATCATCTACATCATATTTCATAACGGTCGACAATGGACTCCCCCATTTATGATTAAACGGTCATGTCCTATTATCGTAACCTATCCATCTACATTTCTTAAAACCCCATCAAATATCCATCTCATTCATTCCTAAAAGCCTTCGACATCCTTCATTAGATCCGCAAGTCAATTCATTTCATACAGAGAAGGATAATTCTGAAGGCTAGACTCTTCACGACAGAATACATGGGTTTGATAATCAGGACTGAGCCGGTGGGAGCTAAATACATGGAGGGTTATCCTCAGATCAAAGAGATGTTGCAGAAGGCTAAGTGGCTCAATTTTATAGAAAAATTTGATGGTTTCCACAAAGATATCACTAAGTCTTTTGCGAGGTCTTTTGATGGAACAAAATTCGAAATAGGAGACATCAAATTTTCAGTGATCGAGGCATTCATAGTTGAAGCCACAGAGCTCCCAAGAGTTGGAAAAATGTGGTTCAAAAACAAATAATTTCACAGTGAAGCATGGAGAGTTGTCTTAAAAAATCCAAGTATGGATACTTCTATTTACAGAAAGGGCATTCCTAACTCAGCCCTCAAGAACAAATGGAGGAACATGCTTTTAATTTTGCAGAATTTTATCACTTGTGAAGGAATATTTGGTTGCATGTATGTGTATCATATTCGGTTGTTGATGAAATTTTTGGAGGATGGTGAAATAAATCTTCCTTATTTTTATTGAATAGCTTAAAAATAATGTCTACAAATGTACAAAAGAGAATTCAGTTTATAGACAACACTGTGCACCATCATGGGTTGGTAAGAATAATTCCTGAATTTCATTTAAAAAGTATAGGAGATTCTTGGGAGAATTTTCTGATCAGAAACCATTTCCAAGATGAGCCAAAGCAGCATAGGGAAGACAAGACTAGGAAAAGTAGAAGAAAGAAGATTGATACATGCATTGAAGGCAGACCTACACCTCCACTACAAAAAAGTGATGAGGAACTCATCCTTGTAGAACTGATGAGGAACAAGAAGCAGGGTAGAGTTAAGATAGGAGATAAAAAAGAAAAGAAGAGAAAGGTTACAACTGAAGAAAACTTAAACCCTCTACAGCTGAGGAGAAGCTCTAGACTCTGAGGGCCAATGAAGAATACACTACCACAAGAAACAAAGTTTATGAATTTAGAGGAAGAACCTCCAGTACCATCTCCCATCAATATCTCTCCTCCACACAGCCCTGTAAATTCTCCTATAGATTATTTTGAAGGCGGTCCCAACAGAAGATCTTCAGGCATAGATCCAATACAAAAAGATATATATGACTGCATAGATTCATTGGAGAAAAGAAATGCAGTAGTGAATCCAAAACCACTTATCAATCCACAAGAACCTCTAGTCGACATCCTTAAACAAAAAATCCATGAGTTAGAGATATTGAATATGCATATTAAATAGGAGAATGAAGCTTTAAATTAACATAATCAATTGGAGAAATTCGTTAGCGATAACACCATCCTGCACTTGGGATTGTGGTAAAAAAGAACAGAAATTTAAAAAGAAAGAACGAATCACTGAACAAGGCAGTCATAAATCTAAAATACAAACTCCTTATGAGGAAACCCAGGATGGAAGTCACTTCAATGAAAAGTGGGAAGAGAAACTAGATGTATTGTGTTAGGTCCTTATATTACTAGTATAGTCCCTTATTGTTGTTATTTTATCCCACTTATTGTTATTGTTGTACCCCTGTAACCCCCATATTTTAATTATTGTGCCCTTACATTATTATTGTTAGGTCGGCTAGGATTACATTGTGGCCCCACTAGGATTATATTGTGGCCCCATGGACTCCTATATATAGAAAGGAGGTTTTTTCATTTGTATCATCCAAGAATTGTTCATTCATGTAATGTATTGGAGGTTGCCCCCTCAAAGTGGCTTATTTCTAAGGCGTTGAAATCTCTTTTCTTCTATTTTTTGAGCTGGTTTCATAAAATTTGGTATCAGACCTTTGGATTCTAGGGTTTCGCTGCTCCAAACAAGTCATCGTGGAATTTTCGATATAAATTTTTTATACGAAGGCTTAAAGGCTGAAATTTTTAGAGAACAAAGCCAAAATCCTGAGGAACATCATCGCAAAATTTTAGAGCTTGGTTCACAATATTCTCAAAGATATGATCTATGGAAGTTAGGGAATTTTGCAGGCTCTTGAATTTAACCTAAACAAGTCATCGCGAAATTTTCGCTATAAATTTTTTCTACGAAGGTTCAGAAGCTGAAATTTTTAGAGCGCGAAGCCGAACTCCTTAGGAACATCTTCAAAAAATTTCAGATCTTGGTTCGCAATATTTTCGGAGATCTTGGAAATTAGATCTTTTTCAGCCTCTCGAATTTCATCTCAAAGAGGTGATCGTGGGAAAATATTCATAACTCTCTCTCTGAGCATAGGATTGGAATTCTGTAAAAATTGGATGCAATTACATGGATTGTAGTTTCCTGTCTATCAATTTCAGAGCCGAAGGAGGAAACAGTGACATGTGGAAAGTCATACAATTTCGCTCTACTGAACCAATCCATAATTAGGTCATTGTAGGATATTAGGCACAACTTTATCTTCAGGAATCCAAATCAGGTCAAACCTGTGGCATTCAAAAGATAATTCAGAGGGCTACCTCAGGGCCAAATTTCAGATATTGAAGATCCGAAATCACAGAGATAATTCAGTTTCAATATCGAGCTCCTCAAAAGCAAGAAAAAGGTGTGTTATTTTTTGAATTACATAAGTCTCATTTGAAATAAAATAGTTTGAATTTATTCCAAGGGAATATTGAAGAATAGATATCAGTATTGGGTTCTAAAATGCCCCGTAAAAATAATTCAACACCCATTAAGCCTTCAGAAGGCTCCACTATGACTCATGAAGACGAAGAAACACAACATGAGATATCAAAATTACAAGAGCAAGTGCACCAAATTTCGCTATCGCAAAGAGCAACAAAAAATGAAATGGAAGTTTTGAAGAAATGCGTGGAAACTAAGATGGATGGTTTGAAGAAAGGCATGGAAGTTGTTGTTCACGTCAACCCCTCATCCAAATTTGTGGTCTTCAATTCCCCTTAAACCTTCAAGTTCCCTATCCTGGCTCAATGCATTCATTTTTGCTGACTGTTGCCTATCCCGCCCCCTGAAAACGCATCAGAAAATACTACGGGCGCGTGTCCGAGATCATAAGAGGTCTAGCCCCTTTAGCTGCAGCCCCCTGTATCTTACTGCCCACATAACCAGGGCTCACGACCATGGGTTAGGTCCCAAAGGCGCTTAAACGCATATGTTCATCGCGCGCGCCCGGGACCGTTGGATCACAACACAGATCAACGGTGCGGAGCTCATCCGCCTTGTGGACCCTGTCGCGCCTTACCACTGCTTAAAACCGGCTGATTATTTCGCACCGCTTATCCAGGGCAAGCGGTATTCTGCAAATCACAACGATTCCATACGATGATCGCCGCATGTCCCGGTGTACAATTCAAAACCGCTTCCATTTTACGCGTTATTGTTCGGTCAATGGACGTGCAGCGAAATCTACATGATCCGTCCAATTTACAAAGCATCATCCGATGATCGTCGTGCTCAGAAGCTGTGCATGAGTTAAGCCTAGTGTATCGCGCCCATGGCCCACCGTTCCATTTCCCTCGATGCATTGGTAGCCGTAGATCATACTTTGAAATTGAACGGTTGGTATTGAAATTCCTCGGTTGACCCAGTCCACCTCCACGTCACCCCTTCCGTATGGTCTCTCATGCGCCCGCGTGTCATTCACGTTCACCTCCATCTCTTCATGCATCGTTTACATGTCTTTGTTGTATGTCTCTGCCTCGTCCACACTGTGTTTTTCGTTGCCACCCTTCATTCTTCCGTCACCCTGCTTCCCCCAATCGTTTCACTCAATCCATATCATCACTCCGCGGTCATAGCCTCATTCATTACCTTGGTGCCTGGTTTTCTTTAACCATTTTGTGGGTTTTGCAGGTTTACGGCGATGGAGAACCATCAGAATTCACGTCCACCACCATAGAAGTCGAGTACGCTCCAGAGGACCAATTATCAAATGCAGAATTATGGAGCAAGGATTCGGGATGATATGCTGACATGACATCCATTAAAAAGCCAGGGATTAAATCTATCAAACCCTCCAAGGTCATTTAAATGCACAGGTTGAGCGGATGAAGAATTAATGGCGCAGATCAAAAATATCAGCGAAGAGCAGGGAATTCAAGAAACGTATTTAAGGACTTTGAGGCTCTTACATACCCTTTTTAAGGCAAAGTACCAGATCGAAGACCCTACAGATTACTAGAAAGATTTTTTCACAGAAAACAGTGTCCTCAGGGTTTATTTCAGCCAAATTCTTTTCAGGAAAGTACAGAATTTTACATATTTTATTCCTCATATCTTATCCTCGGAGAAATTGACACTCACAGCATTTACTCCCTGGAGCAGCCCCAAAGTACCTTCAGCATCCTAGAGCCGTCAAATAGTATGGGCACGAAATGTTTCCGCCATTTTGTTTTAATGTAATAAATAATTGTTTTCACCTACCTCTTTTATTAGCTTCTTTACTCCCTCTTCTATAAAAGGGAGGAAGAAAGGCATTGCAATGGTTCGAGATTTTTATCAGAAAATTGTGCAGCGAAAGGCATTTTTGTATACATTTTGTAAAAGATTTTGTATGAAGGCTCAGAGCCCGTAGGGTCTCAGTGAGGAGGAGTTCTATCTATAATGAGGATTCTGGTCTTTGGTATTTCACAGTATGTAACCTTCTCTTATGTGATTAATACAACACTTCATTTCATATATCTTCTTGTACCATGTACTGGAATGCGAGTGGCTCACTGATTTTAGGTAAGGATTCATCCTAGTTGATGCCCATACTTGGATCAGTCAAGCGCTTTAAATATGGCTCAGGCATGATATAATTTTTCATGTTCATTTCATTCATCTTTCTGCTATATTAGTTGTTTTGGGAGGGTGATTTTAAAACGCCATTGTCATGTATGGATTCTTAGAATGATAAGACCATATGTGGTTCTGTTGTGTATCTGGGTATTAGACCAAAGTTAACTAATATCCTCTTATATTTCTTTCTCTGCATACACCCTCTGATAACTTGATCTCTGTGGCATATTATTTGAATCAGCCCTCTTTACAGTAAATTGTCTCTTAACTGTCTGATGCTTTTATACTGGAGTTTTGCATCTTGTCTCTGCAACATTACTTTCCTTGTAGCAGTTTTTATAAGTTCTTGTCCCATTCAAAATCAATTTCCTTGTTTACAAGAGATAGCAGGTGAGTCTTTGGATTGACACCCAAGCTTTATTATAACCTCCCTGCTATGCTAAGATGTCCTAGGCACTGGTCTATGGTAACTCTAGGCTGTCTCTAGGGGGACAATAATTGTCGACAACAGAAGCTAAGATGAATGGTTTGGAAGCTAAGATGGATGGCATGGAAGTGGGCATGGAAGCTAAGATGGACGGCATGGAATCTAAGATGGATGACATGGAAGCTAAGATCGATAAAAAAAAATGAAAGACAACATGGAAAACATGAATAATGATGTAAAAGTAGACATCGAAGGTTTGCAAAAGTTGATACAATAAATGTTTCCTAATGGAGAAAATATAGTAGAGCAAACTCGTGATGAGAAAAAAATAAATGTTAGTCAATATTTCATAAACTCTAAGGTTGGATTGAAGAACCACCATATTCCAAAGATGGTTATGAGGAAGTTTTATGGTAAGGATCCCGTAACATGGATACTACAGATGGAGCACTATTTTGATCTCAATAATGTGCAAAACACACAAAAGGTACGCATTGCAAGTTTACATTTAGAACAAAATACATTTGTATGGTATCGATGGCTTTGCTCTCGTAAAAAAATTGTCACTTGGTCAATTTTTACGAAGGAAATGATAGCACATTATGAGGATACAAAGAGCAATGTCTTCTTTAGCCAATTGATAAATCTCAAACAAAAGGGTTTAGTGGTGGAGCACATTGAGGACTTCCAAAAATTGAATATAAGGGTAACTGATCTTCCAGAGGAACACAGGATTGATGTCTTCATAGGGACTTGAAAGGATAACATCCAACATGAAGTTCGCGTTTGGGAACCAGATTCATTAGAGAAGGCATTCAGGTTGGCAAGAAAAATTGAATGTAAAATTATGGCGACAAGGAAGCCTACCACTCACATCTATAACGATGGAAGTGTTGCTACTTCTAGACTTCCACAACCTACAAGGTTGACACCACAGCAATTGGAAGAAAAATGAGCAAAAGGGCTTTGTTACAGTTGTGATAGCAAATACACTAAAGGTTATAAGTGTGTTCAGATGAAATTATTTTACATAGATTGTGAAGAGGAGGAAGAAAATTAACAAGAAACTTCAAAAGAAGAGGATATACACCAGGAAGCAACCCTAGAACAAGAAGAAATGAGTCTGACCATATCATGTAATGCATTGGAAGGAATTACCACTCCTCAAACTCTCAAGATAGAAGGACATATCAAGAACAAAAAGGTAATAGTGTTGATTGATTCGGGTAGTACCCATAATTTTATTCATTGTAAGGTAGCCAAGGAATTGAATTATTTCTTATACCCAGCACCAGAATGTCAAGTGATGGTTGCAAATGAAAGAACTATAAATTTCTCTGGAAAATGCCATAATATCAAGCTATCCATGGGGGAATATGTATTGAATAGTCCAATGCTTTCCATACCAATGGGAGGTGTTGATGTTGTCCTAGGAGTACAATGGTTACAATCTTTGGGGATGGTAGCTTTTAATTTTCAATAACTTTTCTTGAAAAAAAAATTTGAAAGGAAAGGAAATCAAATTATGGGGTATCATAGGGAAGCCAAGAAAGATAATAAGCTCTAATGTCATGACAAAGCTTCTGAAGAAATAACAATGAGGCGTAATTGCACAATTGTGCTCACTAGAAGTTCCAACATCGAAATCATCTATTTCTCTAGATCTCCAAAGAGTTTTGGACAATCATTCCAAGGTGTTTGATACTCCCAAAGGAATCCCACCTATTCTTGATCATTATCATGTTATTCATTTTATTCCAGGAAGTGTTCCTCCAAACATCCGACCTTACTGATATCCTTATGTCAAAAAGAGTGAAATTGAACGTATGATTGCAGAAATGTTAGAGGCTGGTATAATTAAACGTAGTCAAAGTTCTTTCTCTGCTCCAGTAGTATTGGTGCACAAGAAGGATGGATCATGGCGCATGTGTCCGGATTATAGGGAGCTCAATAAGCTCACTATTAAAGATAAATTTACCATTCATGTGATTGATGAATTATTGGATGACTTACATGGAACAAATTATTTTACCAAGTTTGATATTCATTCAAGATATCATCAAATTAGAATGAAGACTAAAGATATTTTGAAAACAACATTTCAAACTCATGAGGGTAATTATGAATTCTTGGTCATGCCTTTTGGCCTTACCAGTGCACCTTATACATTTCAAGGGTTGATGAATTCCATTTTCAAACCCTTCCTTAGAAAATTTGTGCTGGTATTTTTTTTTGATATACTAATCTATAGTAGGTCTTGGAAGGATCATGTTGAACATGTTGACAGGGTGCTCAAACTATTGCAGGAGAAACAATTATATGCAAAAATATCCAAATGTTTCTTTGGAGTACAAGAGGAAGAATATCTAGGTCATATTGTATCTCAAGAATGTGTTAAGGTAGACCCTGACAAAATTAAAGACATTAAGGAATGGATAGTCCCCACAACCATAAATCAGCTGCGAGGATTTCTCGAGTTAATAAGGTATTATCACAAGTTTGTTAAGAATTATGGGAGAATAGAAGCACCTCTAACAACATTATTGAATAAAGATGCATTTACATGGACTCCTAAAGAAAATACGGCCTTTGAACATCTTAAAGAGACAACATGCCAAGTATGAGTCCTAACTATGCTAGACTTCACAAAAGCCTTTATTTTGGAATGTGATGCCTCATGAAATCGTATTGGTGTTGTTTTAATGCAAGAAGGAAGACTCCATTTCTTTGAAAGTCGTTCAATCAAGCAGAGGTGATGAGTAAAAATTTATGATAAGAATACACACACAATTAAAGAACAGAGACCTTGTCTAATAGAAGATATTTACAAAACTCCATCACATGGTTCAAATATTAGGAAAGAAGGTCACTATCTTCAAGGAAGAAAATGAAGTCATAAAGACAAAGAAAGAAAGAATTTTGAAATCAGTCCATGCTGGGCAAAATGTTGTTGCAGATGCACTCTCAAGAAAGAATGAAGAGGTGGAAGCATTGCTTTGTGCCATTTCTATTATCCAACCGTATTGGATAACCGAAGCAAGAGATGAATGGAAGAAGGACAAAGATGTATGGACACTCATTCAAAAGTTGCAGCAAGATCCTAGTACATCTGATACATTTAGTTGGAAAAATCATTCCTTATGGTACAAAGATCGCTTATATCTTTGTAAGAATTCCCAACTAAAACAAAAGATTCTTCTGGAATTGCACAGTTCTCCTTTAGGAGGACACTCAGGATTTTTAAAAACTTACCACAGGGTGAAGAAAGAATTATTTTGGGATGGCCTTAAATCTGATATTCAAAAGTTTGTGGCGGAATGTTTGGTTTTTCCAGCAAAATAAAGTTGAGACAATTAAGACCCCGGGTCTTCTACAACCTTTATCCATTCCAAGTCAACGTTGGAAGGAAATTTCAATGGATTTTATCATAGGTTTACCTAAGTCCGAAGGAAGGAGTGTCATCATGGTGGTAGTTGATAGACTTACCAAGTATGCACACTTTTGTGCATTATCTCATCCATTTAAAGCAAGTACAATTGCTACTATATTTATGGAAACAATTCAAAAGCTACATGGAAACCCAAAGATTATTGTAAGTGACAGAGATCCCATTTTTACAGGAAATTTTTGGACGAAATTATTTTCTTGTTTGGGTACTCAACTAGCTCATAGCTCATCTTATCATCCTCAATCCGATGGTCAAACAAAGATAGTGAATAAATGTTTGGAAGGATATCTTCGTTGTTTTGTATCTGATAAGCAAGCACAATGGGTCAAGTGGTTACCTCTCGCTGAATGGTGGTATAACACTTCCTTCCATACTGTAGCAAAAATGACCCCATTTATGGCACTTTATGGATATCATCCATCGTCCATCACATCTTCTTTAAGGGAAAATTCTAGGGTTCAAGCAGTGGAGGATCACATCGAACATCAACAAGAAGTTCTCCAACTCTTAAAGGATAATATAAATTTGGCACAAAATCGAATGAAACAACAGGCAGATCAGCATCGCAGTGAGAGAATTTTTGATGTGGGATACTGGCTATTTTTACAGCTACAACCATACAAACAAATTTCCCTCAAGCAAGCTAAGAAGGATAATAAATTATCACCAAAGTACTATGGTCCTTACAAGGTGTTGCAAAATATTGGTACTATGGCATACAAATTGGAGCTTCCTACTTCTTCACGAGTGCATCCAGTTTTCCATGTTTTATGCTTAAAAAAGGTTATAGGGGACAAACTTCAAAATCGATCAATTTTAGAGTATCTCATCAAATGGAAGAACTTACCCACTGAAGTTCTACATGGGAGGATGAGAATTTTATACAGAAGCACCCGAAGTTACTCAAGCGTTGAGAACAACAATTTTTTGAAGGAGAGGAGCATGTTGGGTCCTTATATTACTAGTATAGTCCCTTATTGTTGTTATTTTAACCCCCTTATTTTTATTGGTGTACCCCTGTAACCCCCATATTGTTATTATTGTGCCCTTACATTATTATTGTTAGGTCGGCTAGGATTACATTGTAGCCCCACTAGGATTACATTGTGGTCCCATGGACTCCTATATATGGAAAGGAGGCTTTGTCATTTTTATCATCCAAGAATTGTTCGTTCATGTAATGTATTGGAGGTTGCCCCCTCGAAGTGGCTTATTTTGAAGGAATTGATATCTCTTTTCTTCTATTTTTGGAGCCAGTTTCATAACATATTGGCAGAAGTGTCTGGAGAAATGCAATAGGATAAGGAAGTTCACATTTTTTGATAAATTGCATGAGGACATGCAATGGCTTCTTAGTGGGGGTATGTATAACCTCAGAATTGTCCTTTCTCTGACATCCTTTCTCATCACTTTTCCTTACCTTTTCATAAATCCATACACTCCAATCAATGATAAATGTCATGTTTTATCTTAGAGAATTCATTTGAATGATTTCTATGTTATATTATGATGTTCCTGTTATTTGAATGGATTTTTGTAACTCGGCTACATAACTCAGCCTATTCTGCAGCTAATTGTTGTTTCCGTAGCTACTTTTATGGTTTGATAGGTTCCAAGGAGAAGATAAAGGAACGAGCCACATGGGCATCTCCAGAATGATCCATATATGGATTTCGTCCTATGCACTTGGTCGAAATCGACAGAAACAGGTGCCTGTGATCATGGTCAAAGTCTGGTCAAAGGACGTAAGTCGAGAGCGAAGAACTCTTGGTTTGCTCTAACGTAGAAAATCAAGAGTTAACCATTTATAATTTACTTCTATGTTTTGGTTGTAATCCCCATCTGTAGACGAAATTAGCTCTTGAGAGTTACATTTTATTTTTTTTAAATACCGGTTGTGTGAAGACCGAAGACAGTCTTAAATTCTGAAAACGTTGTGTATGCTTTAGACTCTGTCTTTTTCATAATATGAAGATCATGTATGTGGTTCTAGTTTCTCTTAATGTGCGTATAGTCTGTTAGGATCTCGACCTATTCTGTCGTAGAGGACCCCTGCACAAGAGGAGGTTTTTCATTAGTTGTTTTAGTTTAAATTCATTTGCTCTGTTTTGTCAATTCAAAAATAGATTCATATTGCGTTGCAGCTTTTAGATTAATATCATAGATCAAATTTATGAATTTTTTCTTAGTATTATTTTTAGAATGACTTTGTAATATTTGCTTCCCTAGAACATCTCAAGAAAGTATATTCTTCTATTTTTCAATTGAATTATGTTTGAGGCAATAGAGCTCATAGTTGTTTAGCTTCTTTTCATGTTCTTGCACTGCTTTCTTAGATCAGATCCTCAATTAGATGTATAATTGGATGCTTGTAAATCATGACAAGAAGGTGACTCTGTCATACTTCCAAATTGGATGCTTGAATGCTTAACCTATTCAATAATTGAGTTTTCCTTTACATGCCTTTACACTACTTTCCTAGATTGGATCCTCAGTTAAATGTACAATTGAATCCTTGTAAATCATGCCAAGAAGATGACTCTGTCATACTTCCAAATTGGATGCTCAAGTATTTAACCTATACAGTAATTGAGTTTTTCTTTACATGTTATTTAAATACTTTATTAGATTAAATTTTCAAAACTGAAGTGTAATCGATTGCTTGTAAATCATGTCAAGAGGGTGACTATGTCTTACTTCCATATTGAATGCTTGGGTCATTGATCATAGAATAGTTGTTTTTTTCCTTTGAATCTATTTTCATTTAGATTAGAATTACTATTTCAATTCTCGGTCATAAGAATCATATTTCAATCCATGGAGTAGAACTAAGTTAAGATAGATTAGAATTAACTTTAATTTTCAAAAGCTCAAAGTCATTAGAATAGATACTCTGTTTTTAGATCAGATTCTAACCATCCAAAGTTTGATTCATTTTTATGCCAATTAGAATAGTTCAATAACACTTCCTTTTCTTCCTTCTTTCAAAATTAGTTTTTAAAACTTAAATTTCAGTAGATTCAGTTGATTCATTTCATATTTTTCATTTCTTAAAATTAACATTTAGACATAAAGAAAAATATCCCCCAAAACAACATAAAAATACATACAACGAAGTAAGAAGAAGGTTAACTAAGCATATATAGTGCACCACACTTCATCAGATTACAAACCTCGGTTGATAATTTATGTTGAAAATTTTAAGACATTAAATTAGCTAAACAAGAGGTACGCATTTTCTCAACAGAACGATTAAAGCATTGACTGAGGAATTCCAGATCCATCACAAGAAGACTACCCCTTATCACCCACAAGCAAATGGCACAGCAGAAGCATTCAACAGAATTTTGGAGCATGCCCTTACAAAGTTCTGCAATACTAACCAGGACGATTGGGATGTGCACATCCCTTCTGTACTATGGGCCTACAGGACAACATGCAAAAAGTTGACAGTAAAGACACCATTCAGGATTGTCTATGGGCTGGAAGCCATAATGCCAATGGAGTATATTGTCCCAAGTATATGCATTGTAGCCTTCACTAACATTTCCGAGCCTGACATTATGGAGGAACGGTTGGCGTAACTCGTTGCCTTGGAAGAAGATCACTTCATTTCTAACTTCCACCAGCATGTGCAGAAGGCATGTGAGAAAGCCTGGCATGATAGACACATCAGGAAGAAGGTATTCAAGGAGGGAGATTTGGTGTTACTCTATGATAGTCAGTTTTCGCACCACCTAGGTAGGTTTAGAAAGCATTGGTTCGGGCCATATGCTGTAAAGGAGATCACTGATGGCAGTGCGGTGCGCTTGGCCACGTTGTTCAGAGATGACCTTCCCGGATACTTCAATGGGAGCTGCCTGAAGCCGTATAGAGACAATACAATGCCTACCAAATTACTATATGGCTGGAGCATCAGAATCAAAGGGCCTACGCACAACAAAGGGGAAGGGCGCAGGCAGGTGCACCAACAGCGCTGGGGTGATGCGCAAGTCAGGAACTAGCTGTTGGAACAGTGCAACAGGGTGAAAAAATTAAATTGTTGTTGAGTGGAGAAGATTTTTTGTATTTAATGCATCAATATCGAAATAATTTTTACCATTCCCTTGAAGGTAATGGGAATTTATGATAATCCGACCGTTTTTACTATGGGTGACTTATAAGAAGGGGGTCGTGGGTCTCACTTGGATCCATTATTATTTCAACATTTGGTACCCTATGCTCATTTGTAATCTCTATCATCCTGCCATATGTGAATTCTACATGTCTGGTAGCGAATCCCCTTCCGACGGTGGTAACCCCGATTTCATATTCCAAGCGGGAATAACGGCCACCAACCCTACAGAAGAGCATTCAATGCCCCTCATGGTGTCTATAGAGGAAGGATCAGATGAGGTCAGATAGGTAGTCCCAAACATGGAAGAAGTTGAATCCACTCCATCGAAAGAGAAAGGCAAGGGAAAGGTGTCGAAATAGACTACTACTAAACCACACACCTCTCTGAGGAATGTTCCGTCCCCTAGACAAGCTTCCAAGGAGCGATCCCCCATTGGTGACCCATCTAAGCGGCCGATGACTGCTGGGAAAGAGGCACTACTTGTAAAATCAGTTTCTTGGAGACCACCCTATGTTAAGTCGCGAAAGCCATCGGCGCGCAAGTCACAAAACATTGATGCAGTGCGGAAATACTTGAAGATTCCATTGCGCCCTTAGGATGTCCCCGTGGTCGGCGAAATGCACGGCAAGCTCCCTCAAGTGAAGTTTTATGATTATGATCTCGCCAACGAAATAACATTCCAAGAGCTTGCCCCAGAAAATTACTTGGATCGGGTGATGTACGATGATGTACTGAAGGTAGATCCGATGCCCTGGGCGCACAGGTTGCACAACGCGGGAGTCCTCAATCTACTGAGGATCCCCTATTTTGGGTGTTACCCCATCACAAGCATGCGCATTCCCCAATTCTTGACCTTGGTCCATGACGACGCATTCTGGATTCAAGGGAGAATCCATATAAATGTCGCGCTGATCCATTGGATCACCAACCTGCCCATGAGGGGGGCCCATCCAATGACGGAATTTGGGAAAAGCACTGAATTGAAGGTAGCAATGGAGGTAAAGGAAACGTACAAGGTAGAACGGGATAATCAAGGCTTTCTGGTAAAGACCATTGATGACCAGGTGGTGTGCATGGGCACCCTTGTCCTTGGATGTAAGCTTATGCAGAAATTTCGACCGAAGACAGTCTCGGCACATGTCATTTCCTATGCAGGGTAGTGCGAAAAAGGGGTGTTGTATAACTGGTTGCAATTTCTATGTGAGAAGCTTTTAGATAACGTGCATGAATCCCAGGAAATGGGGAAGCAGTTCTGCTCTTCATGGCTTTTATTGTTGATTACGCTGGTAGCATGGGAGAACCCAGATGATGCAATCCTTCCCGACATTGAGCCAGGCGTCTCCGAGGGGGCACACGACGCAAATTTGTGGGACTCATCGAATGCCAAGCGAGTCAAAGAAAATAAAATTTTATGGGTTCTTTTTTAAGGCGCCCTAGCGCAAGCTATTCATTGCAGATCACAACTCTCGTCGAACGTATATGAAAAGTATAAAAGTGTGGCCGAGTTTCAGGTGACTATGCACAACATCATGATCAAGGCGTGTAAGAGCCCCAATTTGTACCCCTTACCCTACATGGTCACGGAAGCGAAGGTTGACCATGTTGTCACAACATGGCTGAAGTCGTGGAAGATTGGGCTTGGATCCACAAAGCTCGTTACACCATCCACATCCGAGAAAGAAACAGCTCCGAAAGAAACAAATCTGAAAGAGACAGCTCTGACTCTGAAAGTGTTAAAATTGGACAACTAGGTCCAAACTCCATGTTGTGATGCTCAGATGAAGATACCAATATTTTTATTGGGTTCCTCTTTCGGAGAGGTGTAAGATCGATCTAAAATTGATCTTAATCCGATGAGTAGAACATTTATTTTGAATTTATTTTTAATAATTTCATATATGTGAAGGTCAGCCTTAAGGTTTTACACCCCCAGCAAATGTGTCACACACCTCATTGATTGATATAAATAGAGTCAACGTTGGAGGACATTTCACTCATCTCATTCTCACACATCATCTCTCCTCATATGATCAGTTCAAGCTCCTTGGAGCCCTAATTTAAAGCAATCACCGAAGAAGAAAATGGGTTCCACAAACTATGGCTTTAAGGAGGATGACAAGTTGACTAGGAAGGATGACTTCCATGCTTGGAAGATGATATTGGATCTTAAATTGGAAGACCAAGATGTCATGGACTATGCGCAGGGTAAAATCCAAGAACCTCCATCCACTGCTACTGTTTCTGCCAAAACAAAGTACAAGAAGGGGGAGATCAAAGCAAATCTGATGATCAGGAAATCCATTCATAAAAGTTTGGTGGCCTACATCTCTGGGTTGGGTACATCCAAAGAGATGTATGATAAGCTAATCCAAATGTTCAGGCCAACAATGCAAATCAAGTGCTATTATTCAAGAATCAATTGAAGAATCTGAAGAAAGGCAGGGATGAGTCTGTCCAATCATACTTTCTGAAGCTGATCAAGATCAGGAACAATCTGCTGGCTATTGGGGAGACAATAGCTGATCGAGAGATGGTACTCACCGCACTTTGAGGGCTCCCATCCGAATGGCATGTGTTCAACACTACCATTCTCAATAATAATGTGATACCTGACTTTGACGAGGTACTGTTGAGATGCGTTCAAGAAGAGACAAGAATGAAGGTGTATGAAAATGAAGGGAATGTTGCCTACACTGCTCATTCTAGAAAGAAGAACTTTGGTGGTCCAAAGAACAAAGGAAGAGCAGGGGCACAAGGAAAGAAGGGAAAGTGTTACAACTATCATAGGCCAGGTCACTTTGCTAGAGAATGCCCTTTCAAGAAGGATTCTCCTGATGATGACAACAACAACGACAACCAGAAGGATGGAAATCAAAGGAACAACAGGTTCCATGGAAAGAGGAAGGCTCCTTCCAGCGGAAATTATCAACCTTTCAAAAGGTCAAGAAATTCCAAGTATGAGGAATCAAATGTTGTTGATAAAAGAAATGAATTCATTCTTGTATCTTCCCTCTCTGCTGCATCTCCACCCGACACTATGGATGTTTGGTTGATAGATAATGGTGCCTCAAGGCACATCACTAGGTTCAAGGAAGCACTCTCTGATATGGTTGAGAAGGATACTAATCTGGAAATTATCCTTGGAGATAATGCCACATATCCCGTGAAAGGGACAGGGACTGTGACCCTCCACTTGTCTCAAGGTTAAGTCCTCTGCTTGCAGGATGTACTCTATGTACCTAATTTGAAGAAGAACCTTGTGTCTATATCAGCCATGGAAGACAAAGGTTTCAATGTGGCATTCAGTGATGTAAAGGTGTGCATGTGGAAGAAGAGCTTCAAGGAAGCTATCACGTTTGGGTCTAGAATTGATACACTCTACCAGATTGGAGGAAGTCCACTGGGATCAATGAAATGAGATGCTATCCGACAAACCGACAATGGCACTCAATATGAGACGAATGAGTTCAAGAACTTTTTCAAAGGAGCTAGCATCAAGAGGGAGACCACAATGTTTGTGGGCTACAGCGAAACTTCGAAGGCCTATAGATTATATGTGCCTGGTCAAAGGGAAGTGGAGATATGCCACGATGTCACCTTTGATGAAGATACTTCCCTGAGGAAAGTAGTCAATCTTCCGAGATCTGAGGAAGATCATGAAGCAAGGCCTGGAAATCAAGAAGAACCGAAGGATCAAATAATGCCTGATGTTGAAGGACCGATGGACCCGATTAATCCACCTCCTTCACTGGGAAAGAGACCATCATGGCTCAGGGACACTCTCAAGGATGCTGAGGGACATGCAGCCCAAAGGGGGACATTCCGTGAAAGCAAGAAGCCGAGTAGATACCAAGGGTATCTAGCAGCCATGAGTACTATTGTACAATCTGAGCCTGGATCCTTTGAGGAAGTCGTAAAGCATCATTTCTGGAAAGATGCTATGCACGAAGAGTATGAGTCCATTATGAAGAATGATGTCTGGGATGTGGTTCCAAGACCGAAGGACAAAGCAATTGTCACCTTGAAATGGCTCTACAAGATCAAGCATGGATCTGATGGAAGTGCTGAAAAATTCAAGGCAAGATTCATTGCCTGTGGATTCTCTCAAAATGAAGGCATATATTATGATGACATATTTGCACCTGTGGCCCGATACACCACCATTCGATCTATTATAGCCCTTGCTGCTACGCAAGGATGGAGTCTTCATCAGATGGATGTGAAGACCGCATTTCTGCATGGTGCGATAAAGGAAGAGGTATATGTGGAGAACCCTCTGGGGTTCGAAGTCCAGGATCAGGACACCCATGTCTGCAGGTTGAAGAAAGTCCTCTATGGGCTAAAGCAAGAACCCAGAGCTTGGTATAAGGGGATAGATAGCTACTTGATGAAGCTGGGCTTCACTCGAAGTAATGTTGATCCGAAACTTTACTTCTAGGTTGTCAAAGGGAAGCCTCTCATTCTAGTGTTGTATGTGGATGACCTCTTCCTGACAGGTGCTGACCCTCTCATTCATCAGTGCAAGATGGAGCTCGCTGCTGAATTCAAGATGAAGGACCTAGGATTGATGCTCTATTTCCTAGGCCTGGAGGTATGGCAGAGACCTAGCAATATTTTTTTTTCTCAAGGAAAATACATTATGAAGCTTCTGGAAAGATTTAGTATGGTGGACTGTAAGTCTGGGTCGACACCAATGGAGCTCAACTTTAAGAAGTTGAGTGGCAGCGCTGCTGGGCCCATGCTAGCAAATCATACTGAGTATCTTCAACTCGTAGGGGCCCTGATGTTCTTAGTGAACACCCGTCCAAATGTATGTTGTGCAATGAACACTTTGAGTCAACACATGGTTGATCATAACATTCACTAGGTTGGTGCCAAGAAACTCTTGAGATATCTCTGGAGCACGATAGACCATGGGCTGAGATACACTGCTAGGAGAATGAGAATGACACTCCTTGGATATACTAATTCCGATTGGGCTGGCAGTGTGGTGGATCAGAAGAGTACATCTGGATGCTACTTCACACGTAGATCTGCTTCGAGCAAGAAACAAAATTCAGTAGCCTTGAGCACAACTGAGGCCGAATACATTGCAACATGTATGGCCTGTTGTGAATTCACTTGGTTGCGAAAGCTCTTCAGTGAGTTGTTTGAGCATGTGCTAGATGCCACCGTTATCCTTTGTGATAACTTGAGGAGGATTTGATTGTCATAGAATCCCGTGTTCCACGAATGATCCAAGCATGTTGATGGCTGGTACCACTTTATCTGGGATATGGTATAGCGAGGCACTATAAGGCTCGATCATATAGGAACTGATGAGCAGGTCACAGATATTCTCACAATGGCCTTGGGGAAGGTCATGTTCCTAACCTTCCATGAGAATCTTGGAATCGTGGAACGACCCTATTCTGAGCGTCCTGTTGGACGATCAGCTCTGGGAGCTCTGGGGGGGCCTTGGGGATAGTTCCTCAAATTTATAAGCACACACGGGGCTAGGCTTACCAAACCTTGTGGTGCTTCTGCCCCAACTTTATGATATTTGAGTAGGTTCACCTCTCATAATATGTGCCCCATATGCATCCTACCCACTGAGTTTTGGACTCATGGGAAGTACCTCTCATTTGGCCAATGAGGTGGGAAAAGCTAGAGACTAGTAGCAAATACTGATGGTCGCATCAGAGATTGTCGTACTCTCTATCTAGGATGGCACGTGTCCAACCACTTGATCTGGGATCAAGTCTAGTGAGGTTTCGGACCTCCTACTGACTTCGGGTCAGATGAACCAACTTTGAGTTGGTATGTGACTCTTTGAGTCCATGTGAGGTTTCAGACCTCCAACTGACTTCGGGTTAGTGAGACTAACTTCGGGTTAGTATATATGACTCTCTTGAGTCCAAGTGAGGTTTCGGACCTCCTACTAACTTCGGGTCAGATAAACAAACTTCGGGTTGGTATGAGACTATTTGTGAGTCCTATAGAGGTTTCAGACCTATGGGCTAAATTTGTCAGCCGAGAATGATGTCTTTGTGACTGACCCATTACTGTTCTGAAATAAAGAGACCAGCAAAGCAAGTTACAATGGGATGACGCACGATGTTTGATTGCACAGGTGGATGGACTTCTCCCTAGTTGAGAGGGAGTGTTAAAATTGGACAACTAGGTCCAAACTCCATGTTGTGATGCTCATATGAAGATACCAATATTTTTATTTGGTTCCTCTTTCGGAGAGGTGTAAAATCGATCTAAAATTGATCTTAATCCGATAAGCAGAACATTTATTTTGAATTTATTTTTAGTAATTTAAAATATGTGTAGGTCGGCCTTAAGGTTTTACACCCCCAGCAAATGTGTCACACACCTCAGTGATTGATATAAATAGAGTCAACGTTGGAGGACATTTCACTCATCTCATTCTAACACATCATCTCTCCTCTTCTGATTGGTTCGAGCTCCTTGGAGGCAGTTTCAATTCACATGTGGGAAAGAAGGACGAAGAGGAAGTTGATATAGCTAGGGTTTCCACGCAAGTTTGACCAGCATTGACTTTGGTCAACGCATGGTCCAAAGGAGCTGATTTTTGGTGGAGACTTCGATCTTGGAAGGCCGTACATTTTGGCACAAGAACCGAGGTCAAAGGTTGACCGTAGACCGTGCTGCGTTGACTTTTACTTGTTGCTGCTGTCGTTGCTAGTGTTGTTGCTGGTGTTGCCGCTGTTGCTGCTAGTGTTGATGTCATTGCTGCCGTTGGGGCAGCGTTGAATTTTCTGGGGTTGACTTTGAGTTGACCGTGTGGTTGTTTTGAGGGCTGTTGTGACACATGCTGGGTTAGATGTCCAAGGAGACTTTGCTGGTTGAAGCATCCTGTTGACCGTCGTAACGCACCACCACATTTTTCTATTTCTGGTTTGTCTTCTATAGATCCACTGGTATGTTATATCAGCATTTTACTTGAGTATTTATGTGATTGTTGTGGTGAAAAGTAAAGTTGCATCAAGCATAGAACATCTACATAAATTTACAGAAAGACACAACGCTGAAAGATACGACCGAGAAGTGCACGACAACAAGTGGAAAAGATAAGGAAGCTAAAGCAAACAAAGACCCGAACGTAGAAAAAGACGCAGAAACATACAAAGACCAGGAGTTAGGAGGTGACCACGAGGAGGTGGACCTCAGCGGGTTGGATGGGCTTTATGGAGATGGTGCAGAATCACCGCGCGACACCAAGTGTGGAGGAGAAACATCTAAGGGGCCGCGTAAGAAGAGGAAGGGGTCCAAAGCAGGCAGAGAAGAGGAGGTTACTCTGATTGAAGAGGACCTTGACAAAATTTCTGATGCAGTTGCTTCGGCGTCTGAAAACCGATGGAGCACCATGGAGGCCCAACACAAGGCCGCGGTGGAAGCCTTGTAATCCAGCTTACATTTTCTGCAGCTAAAGGCTGATACCTTGCAAGCGAGCGTGGATCAAGCGAGGCTAGTGCAAGTGAGCCTACCGTCTATAACGATCGTCGCAACCACAGGAAGCAGAATCTGCACCCTCCCGGGTGCAGCAGTATCTCTAGATCCAGCAGAGTTATGCACGGAAATCCAAGCCTGCTCCGAGGTCGGCCTCGACCTTGCCAAGCTACTAAGTGGGAAAATCCACGCGTTACATATCTTCATCTCAGCCAAACTTCAAGATAGGGAGGCGCGCTCCCAACAACAGGTCATCAAGGCTGAGCAAATTGCAGCAGCAAAAACGACAGAGTCTAATCAGGCTCAGCCAACACAACAGGAAACCTTAGCTGAGCGAGCGGAGTTGGAAAGTGTCATTAACAAGCTATGCAGCAAGATTCCAGACATCGCTATCCCAGCCTCTGCCACACTGCAAGCTAAATTTTAGGGCCTAGTCGCAACTCTCAAAGCCTCCAGGTCAAAAATTCGGTCCGTGCAGGCATATTTTGAGCAGCAGATTGTTATGTTGTAGGCACAACTGTAGCCTAAGACTCCCCCAGAAGTGCCCGCACAACGAACAACTACTATCCAGAGCGCCTCGGCTAGCATTTCAGCATATGTCACGTATGGCTCCACCTTGCTCGACAAAGCCATGGGCTTATGGACCTCTGTACAAACCAACCCTTTATTTAAGAAAATCAATCAGGAACTGCGAGCAAAGGAGCAGGAGTTCGACGACTTACATGAGGCTTTACTAACCCTTGTCCTTGCTCAAAGAATGGCATGCCTTCAGACCAGCCAGGCGCTGTGGAATAAAGTAGAGGAGCTCCGCCTTAGGAAGCAAATCGTTACAGATCACATGAAACCTTGGGCGGATGAGGCCATGAATCTCTCTCAGGAACTTGAAGCTACTGTCCGCAGCCTGAACTAGACGATGCATAATGTCACTTTGGTCATTGAATAACCAGCATCAGAAAAGCTGGTAGAGACCGTTCAGAGTGCCATAGACCAAAGTGCAGGTATCTTGCCACCATTTTCTACTACCATTGACGTACTCAAGCTCAAAATGAAGACCCCACTACCAGTGTGACTCGAGACGAGTAAAAAGATTGTGTTGGGAGCTGTTGGAGCAGGGTCCCCTAAGTCTGATAATTTTGATATATTTTGTAACAATTTATTCTTGCGCAGGGGTTTTGGGGCGGGTCAAAACCCCTCACGAAATTTAATGGATCAAAGGGTAGATTAAGGGACTGCAAACCATGGTTTGTGGACCATAGGATAGCACAGGCTAAATAGTATAAATAAATGAATAGATTGAGTCTAAGAAGTCAGTTTTTGGATAAGTTTGAACGTGGTGGATAGATTTGGATACTTAGTGATTGATTTTGTGGATTTTTCTGGGTAGAAGGCTCCTGCTGGCTGTGTGTGCGGAGACCTTAGTCCTACTGTGTGCGGAACCCGCTAGATGTGTGCATGGGCTGTTGAAGTGTTTTGTAAGAAGGATTTGAATTGATAGTAATAAAGGAAGATTGTTGTGAATATCTTAGATATATATGCATATGTTGGTTATGTTATGAATGTTGCTGCATATTGCTTCCAATTCCTGTATTGTTTGAAAATAGATCTTGTTGGGGCCCTTGTTTTGAATACTTGTTTTGAATATTTTGAATTTTGCATAAAGGACAGATTTTGGGTTGCGGAACGACACATGGCAGTCACAACCAAGTCGCAACTACAATGAGTAGCGGAGCTACCAAGGTGGCGAAGAAGCAAGAGATAGCTGAAGAAAGCAGAAGCATAAGTGCAAACGGAGAAAAGACACAGCGGAAGACAGAAAGCAAAACTCATAGATAATAAGAGAGAAGACGGAAGCCGCTGAAGAAGAACACAAGAGGAACTAACAGTTGCGAGGGCGAGTGAATAAATAGCAGTCACCCGGCCGAAAGAAGAAATGAATGTGACAGAAGAGACGAATGCAGAGCAACTAAAGAGGATTGAGCAGATGCTGCAGCGAGACTCCATTCCGAGCATGATATATTTGTAGTTCCTAGGCTTCTCTTATCTATCTTTCTGTCCTATAAGATGTCTGTGAAAAACTTGTAAAGATCTTGCTGTGGAAGCGATGTAACTATGGATTTGGTTGAAGATTATTAATATACCTGCAGGTTACTGTCTGATCTTATGAGTTACATGCATGCATGATGTCTGTGATGCTTTAAAATTTTATTTGCTTAATACCTAGTTGATATTCCGAATGTTCTTGCATATATATGATGTTGATGCAATCAATTCTATGTTAATCATGAGTTGCGGATCCCTCCATCACCATTGATCTCTTCCCCTCTTGCATGCGGTGGCGGCACGCCTCGGGTGAGACTCTCTGCTCTCCGGAGTAGAGTAATAATGCTGGCATGGTTCTAGACTACAGCAGATACCCTTGTTGGCTCCAACCTCTGAACCTGGGTCTTGCCTGCGAGACCTGTTTCTTCGCCAACAGATCTCTTGTGCTACTGTGATTGGGTTTATATGAATGCTTATTGGACATATATGGTGGTACAAGGATCTAATATGATATAGGGTATTACTTGATTTACAATTGCTTTGTTAACTTGCGCAAGATCTTCTCCATATTTAAATCATGAACTTATTGCATTTGAATCATGAACTTATTACTTGAGTTAGAAGCTTGGGAATCATGAACTTATTACATTTGAATGACATAAAATTACATATGAAAACCAAAATTTCATGCTAAAACAAGATTTTTTCTTCACAAATCATCTTCATATAATGAAGAGATGTTATTGGATCACCCTTTACTTGCTGGTCTTATGCAGTGGAAATGAAGTTTTATTGGACCATGGAAACCCTAATGACCTAATGGCAGCCTTGAAAAACCATAAAAGATCTAATGAGACCTTGAAGGACTGAATTTCAAGATGGCATGACTAATATTGACTTTATTAATGGTGTACAGTCAGCAAGGTATGAAACTATGCCAACAAGTAATCAAATTTGAGGAAGAGTGATGTTTTTGGACTAGGGCTATCATCAGTGACTAAATTTTTGCATGACCTAGTGGAATGATAAAAAAAAATTGAGTGGGACCCTTAAAATGATATGAAAAGAGGATTTTTGATCACTGATGGCGAGATGCAAATAATGACACTAACAGGTTTGATCTATACTGCGCACCAACAAAACCCTTGATCACTGGCCCTTTCGACAATGATCTGCAAGCAGATTGCAGTCTCACCTGAAGTGACTATGGGAGGATGCAAAACCAGGTTTCTGCAACCTTGAGGGACAAGGAGATGTGGTATTATTATGTTATCTTGTTCTTAGTACTCATAAATCACTTCGCCGCATTCGATTAATCATTTAAACATGCGATATAAAACCATAAACCATCATTGTGCTTAAGTAAAATACAATTGTAATAATTGTTACTCTACAACATATAATAAGCAAATATACACATCAATCACATAAGAACACCAAATTACCATGGTTCACCCCAATGTAGGCTACATCCATAAGAATTGTTGCTTAATATAATGAATCCTTGAACAACAAACAATTCTTAGCCCGCACACTAAATTGTTGCGGGCTGGCTATGCACTCAGTTGCAGACTCTTCTCTAGGCCTCTGCGTGCTTAGCTACAGAGCTTCTCCTTCGCTATAAAATTACATATCACAATAATTTACTCATAGCACTAATCTGTATCACAAACTTATTATTCTCTTCTTATTATTTTACCCTATATACTATTACATTGTAGGGTTACATCATCAAAAATACCATGGTCCAAATACCATGAACTCCTTAAAACAATAAACTATGGCCCCAAAACCATTGATCTGTTACAAAATTACGCGCTTTTACAAAAAGGAGGGATTTCGACCCACCCCGAAGCCCTTACGACACAACACGGTATATTTAATTCCTCAAACTACGATCTACTGCGCGTTTTTCCCCACAAAGTGTAGAGTATTTTCCAAAATCTAGGCCAAGTTGGGCTACGCCCAACACCTATACAAGGAAACTGACAAGAAAGAAATTCACCAGAAACTGAAAAGATGAGAAAAACAAAACTCTTCGTAACTCATTGTTTCTTGTTTATGAAGAAGAATGATGGTGTTCTCCCCATAGAATTGTTGGGCTTCTCTATGAACACTACAATTATGTTTCATTCTACTTTTGATGCTACACTCTAATTGTGCTTCATTGTATTTGAGACATAGTTGATCATAACTTATGCTTCATTCTACTTTTGATGCTACACTCTAATTATGCTTCATTCTATTTGAGACATAGTTGATCATAACTAAAAGTCTATTATCATGATTATGATTAAAGTTCTAGTTGTGGTCGCAATTTTCAGAGGGACTTGATTTTAGCTTTCAAAACCTTAATAACAAACTCTCACATTTTTATTTTTAAATATATTATAAATTCTTTGCTATTATTATTATTATTATTATTCAGTGCAGAACCTAACTCCAAAGACATCTAGGAGAATTCTCCCTATAATCTCCCATAAACAAAATATTTTTAGCAACAAGAATTTGACCAATTAAATTAATGCTCAAGACTATACTAACTCAATCACTTTATATAAACTTGTTATATAAATTTCAAAAATAAATATATATTTTATTCTTAATTTTTCAATTAAGAAAAAACACACCAAAAAATTATCTTTTAAATTTAAAATAGTGTATTTGCATAGTTTTTGCTACAAAAACTAATTTATGGAGGTCACGTAATTCAACCTGGTAAAAATTAATTTAAAAACTAATTTAAAACTGTCATGAAATTCAAAATGTTAAAACTTTTTTCCCTTTTCTTTGCGTTGCTCGTGGTTCACTGGATTTTAAGAATAATAATTGTCTGCCGAGCGGCTTCCCGGAAGATGAATTTTTAAATCACAATAAACAAAATTTACAGCAGCGCCCATTTTCTTATAATCAATTTAAAAAAAAAATTTATTTTACATTTTCCAAAAACAATTATTATTTTTTAAGTGATGATGTTTGTTTTGCATTCTGTGTAATTTCGCCGAGGGGTTTATTGAGACACATTCACAAATTACACAATATTCAAAAATTAGATTTATTTTTATTTTTATAAATTAAATTTATAATGTTTTTGTAAAGCTGGGCAGAATTTTATAAAAAATTATTTTATTTTTTATTATATTCAAAATATTACATTCAATGTGACCGAGAATTAAATTAGTGGCTTCATTTCAAAAAATACATGATTACAGTTTATTCAATATCTTCACAAAACACTTAATCACCATCTATCTTAAAATAGTAAACAAATTTATAATTTCTTAAACATTAATATTATTTTTAAAATAAAAATATTACATCTCAATTTATTTTAATAATATTTTTGAAATAAACAGCGTTACATCTCAATTCATTTTAAAAATGATAGGAACAACTTGAATGATAAAAAATTTTAATATTTAAATTCTTTAATCCTAGTTGAAATGCTAAAAAAAAAAAAAAAACATTCCAGTGCACAAGGATGATGGTTTTAATATAGGAGTTGTCTTTAGTGCGACTTTTTGAAGTTTTAGGCGCTGGAATCAGGCGAAAATTTTTGAGGTAAAACCTTGGTTTTTGTTATTCAAACTGGTTTTTTGACTCTTTATATGGATTCAGGCACTTCAATTGTGCAAAATTAGCAATCAAACTTCTCTTTTCAATAAATTCCTGTTGGAATTTAGAGAAATTACACCACAAAAAATCACGGTAAAAGCCTTCAAAAAATCGCACTAAAAACTACTCGTTTAATATATATCAAACTTTTTTTTTAAAGAATTAAATGGCAATAGCAACTAGGCTAAGGATTGCAGTAGTGGCCACTGCTTCTTGTGGGTTAGGGAGGTATCCTGCCAACAGTGTCATAATTTCATACTGGGACTCAAATTCCTCACTGTTCCTGGCAATAAAAAAATATTGAAACCCTATCGAAGAGTACCACAAATGATACTGGGACTCAAATTCCTCACTGTTCCTGGCTATCCCGACAAACAGATACATGCTACAATTTAAAGCAGAATTGTTCTTCTTCTATACTCTGGATTATAGAAGGCCTTCTTCTTCTTCATTTCCGTCGCTGAAAGACGAGGGCATTTCCAATTCTTTGATTTCACGGCCTTCTCCACACAGCGTCTGGGCCCTAAGGGCCTCAACTTCCCAATCAGTCCTCAGAACCACAAACAGGATAGAAAATGCACACGCAATCTGAGCAACAAGCAGGCCATACCATAACCCTTGGAAGCCAATGTTCAACCAGAAGGCCAGGGCAACCGCAACCGGAGTCCCTAGAAAATAGAATGAGGCGAGGTTAATTCTAGCCCCTATGTCAGGCCTAGCACTGCCTCTAAGCACACCGGAAGCAGTAGTCTGAGGACAGTTGCCCAGCTCACACAGACCAATTATAGGCATAGCTGCAGCAGTCAAGGTCAGAACGCTCTTATCATCCGTGAAAACCTTACCCCATTCATCTTTGAGCAACGTGGTCCATGTTACCCCAATAAAAGCTATGAAAATGGAGCAGCCAAGGGCTACAATGGTGGCGAGGCGGGCCCTTTCAGGCCTACAAGCTCCGAGCTCGTTGCCCACACGAGTGGATACAGAGGAACTGAGTGCCATTGGAAGAGTGTACATGAGGCTGGTGGTTTGAATAAGGATTGCAGTAGTGGCCACCGCTTCTTGTGGGTTGGGGAGGTATCCTGCTAACAGTGTCATAATTTCATACCACCACCATTCTAGACAAATGGCAACACAGCTTGGCAGGGCCAATTTGAGCAGAGTCCACCATTCCCTCAGTGCAACAACTGACCAGCCCTTCCAGGTTCTCTTGTACACTCCAGACAAATAGAGATACCCAACCAACAGTAACACCATGTTGAGATTAGTGAGCACTGCAGCTATTGCAACTCCTGGAACACCCCAATGGAGAACAAAGACTAGAAGTATGTTTAGAGGCACATGGGCAACCACAGCAATAACCGAACACCACATCATAGGATTTGTAATCCCCTGGGATCGAAGATAAACTCTCAAGGGCTGTAATATGCTATTCGTAACAAGATCCGGAAGCGAAAATAAGCAATATGTAGCAACTGCTGCGATTCTCGCATCTTGGCCCATCCAAGACATGATGTTCTCGAGATTCACCCATAAGAAACTGATTGGAACGCAGGCTGTTAACAATATCAGTATTGTTCTCTGCAATGAGAGACCGATGAGTTCCCAGTTCTTGGAACCGAAGGCTTGGCTACAAACAGGGTCCATCCCTGACGCAAGGCCGAACAAAACAGAGTAACCTGTAATGTTTGTGAAGCCAATGGAGAGCCCTCCTCCTGCTAATTCTAGGGCTCCCAATCTTCCCAGGACTAAAACGGACACCATGGCTCTGACGTAGACCACGCAATTCATTGCTGCTGTGGGGATTACAATGCGGCCCAGCTCTTTCAGTTCTTTTACAACCTGCACAGATCACTAATTGAATCAATCTAATGGGGATCGATCAACTCTAATTTAATTTATGTGTGTTTAACCGATCAATCAGTATTTGTGCTTAAAAAGTGCAGTCATGCATTATATATAAACTAGTGAGTAGATATTCATCTAAACCTCTGTTTCATATTAACCTCCAGCAACTTTAGAGGCTCATATTAAAGCCAAGCTTCACAACTCTCTTGAAGATGGATTATATCTGACAGATCTCCACCATGTTTTAAGCATTCAGTTTATATATATATATATATATATATATATATATATAGATATAGCTGGGGAATCTCATTACAAGTTATAATGTGCAGCATCTGGGGTATGGAGATAAACTTTGCAGAAATCTACCCTGGCTTAAGAGAGAGTCAAGGAATACCTTCCCCTCCAAACATAAGACTTTATGGACAGAGTGAAATACCCTGGATTTCGCCTCAAAAATAACAACTCAAATCAAGATTGGTTGTGGCTCTATCAAAAGGTGGAAAGGAGGATTTCCTTAAGAGAAAGGGGGGCTCTCCTCAAAAATAGAGGCTATACCAATATTTTCGGATGACAGTAGCTTATATCCTGAAAGGAATTCTGCATATGATCAGCAAGACAGCTATAAGGTACCTTTGGACTGACAAGAAAGAAAAGATGAGCATGCCGCTGGTAAAATTGCTGTGAATCACAAGTTCAAAGGGGGAAGGGGGTTCAGGTATAAACGATCTGCCTACATATTCCAGAGCACTGGCTGCCAAAGGAATATGAAAAATATTCTCAACAGAACGTTTAGGGCAGGATATCATGACCATTTCCCTCCTCAACAAGGACTGGATGAGGATGCCTAAGAAGAGTATGGGAGAGGCTAATAGAATGGAAAGCAATGATAGATGCCTACCCATTGATGGAAAGCAATGATAGATTCTTGGGTCAATATGAATGGAGAACAGGTAAGGATAGGAAGTGACCCATGGATAGGATGAGTGGGGAGGATGCCCCTAGACTATCTCGACTTTGTAAATCACATTCACTTTGATGCCACAGGCTAGAGAACCTGCAACTTAAATTCAACACACTTTCATTTCGCCGAAAACAAATACGTGTATACTTGCCCTTCTTGAATTCGTTAACCCCTTTCTCCTATACAGGTTTTTGGTCAATTCCACGCAGGTTCGTGCTTTACTTTCATAGGGTAACTTGCTGGAAAGCCATGGTGGAGATCACAGAAATGGTATTTCACGTGGAAGAATGAAGCCCCTGTGAAGTCAGTCCTAAATGACAAAATCCTCACATCTGACCATTTACAGAGGAGGTTGTAGCAGGTGCGTAACAGATGTTCTCTTTGTCTAGAATCAACAGAAAGTGTCAATTACATCTTCACTTCATCAAAGAGATTTGGACCGGAAGTAAAGGCAGCAGCTGGGAAGGATCCTCTGTAGAAAAAGGCCTGCAAAGTTGGCTAAGGTACTGTGTAGTAAACATAGCTAGTTTTCAGGTGGCAGAGATAACAAGAGACTTTAGGACGATCACATTTGCAGAGAATTTAATGATGGAGGTGATGAGGTGTCCAAGCAAGCTTGTTCACTGCTAATCGGAGTTAGCAGGGGTGCAGGATTCATTCATTAACCTGTAAAGGCTTTTGTAGCATACGAAAGTCTCTAGTGAAACACATTTTAGGTTTTGTAAAAATCATGATTTGGAATACTGTTTTTGAGGGTCCCAGTTACCTAAATTTATTTTGATTGATTGCAGGTTTGAGGAATATCTAAGAATCTTATGGATGGTGGGTCAATGAATCTTCTGTTAGTAAAATTTCAAAATATTCATAAAATCTGCAGGATAACTATAAAAATGACTCTAGCCTCTACCTATCTCTGGTAATGGTCCACAATCACTTATGTCAGCCCAAGGGTCTCTGGATCTTGTTAAAAGGTTACCAACTTTTTCTTGGTAAAAAAATACATTGAGTACAGATAACAAAGAAATGAAATGACTAATTCTGACAGCACACACACCACACCTGAAGTCCAGAGGGAATCTTCCAAAGATTCTCCTGCGTCTCTTCGTCGTTGCAGATATGGCTGGTCGTCCTTACCGTGCCAAATTCCTCCATGCTCTCGGGTGTTAATTGTTACACTGAACACCCGCTATTTTCTTCCGATCAGTCACACTCAATGAAAAGGACGGTAGAGATGAGGATGAAGAGATGGGCGTTGCTCTGTGAACAATATAGTAACAGAAACAGAAATCGAAACCGAGGGAAACAAAGTACTATGGCTGAGATTGGTAGTATTACGTAAATGAAGAATATAGTAACAGAAACAGACGACTCTGGCCTCCAAATGAGATCCGCTCGTACCAACTGTTATCCGAGGAGTTTGAAGAAGAAGAAGAATAGAGCAGGCAGCCCATGGTCTGGTCGTGTTGAGACTGCATTTATTTGACATTTGACTACAGAATCGATTGCACCTCACCGACAACCCACAGGTCCCTCTTCTCTTCATCTGTGCCTCCCAATTTCCAAGTGTTTGAATTCTTATGTTTGGTAGTTTCATTAACAAAATATATATATATATATATATATATATATATATATATATGTAATTCATTCATATGTATATATAAAAAATACTAATAATTTCATTAAGTTTGTTTGATGCTAAAATATCTCAGGTTTAATCCATAAATTTATTTGATGATCTATCTCATGTTTAATCGATGTATTATAATTTATTAAGTTATTCTGATGATTATAAAAAAATAATTCATTTTATGTATTTTAGTTTACGGTATAATTTTTATATTTATGAAAATATAATTTATTATTATAATTTAAATTTAATATTAAATTTATATTTTCTTATATCCTTAAGAAATGTAATTAATTAAATAACAACCAATTAATTATATTTTTATTTTATTTTTTTATTTTTCAAATAATGACATTTATAATTTATTTTTTTTAAGAATTTAGTGAAATTTTTTTTATAAATTTTAATTTTTTTTAATGATTATAAAAAATATGATTATTTTTAATGAAAGCTAACTAATCACCATATTCTTTATAAATGTTATATTGATGTTCATTATTCATTCGTACTAATATATTTATTTATAAATTAATTACTAAATCAATTTCTTATATGTAATATTTTTATAAACAAATCAAACATTAATAAATATATGTGTCCTCCCAAGAGTTGAGTTGAGAATCATTGTAAGATGAAGTATTGTGTAAACTAGGAGATCTAAATATTAAGTTTTGTTGATGCATCATAGCTCATTACCCAACTTTAATTTTTGACAAAGACAATTCACTTTAAAAACAACCATCTAATTCTACATTTCAATTTTTTATAAATAAAAAATATTAATTATATTAATTATATCACAACTCATTCAATCTCAATCTTCTTAAAAGACTCAAATTTTAAAAATTAAAGTTAATTATTGTATCACAACTCATTATTTAGCTTTGACCTTAATGTGAAACCCAATTCCCCCTCTAGGTTAGTCATTCACCATGATTTTCATCCATATATTTTATTTTTTCTAAGTTCACAGGAAATACAACCATCTTATCAACACTCAACTAATTATCAGGTTTTATACATGTGAATTTTGAGATTAATTTTTTATATAAATATTTTCATTTATAAATTAAGCATCTTATATTAAATAATAATTATAAATATGAAAAATATTTATCATTTATTAATCTAAACATTTTATAAATATGAAAAATATGAATCATTTTATTTAGATATTAAAATTAATTTATAATATAATTATGATTTATATTATTAATTATTTTTTTTCGTAACTCAATACAAAAACATTTGTATTAATATAAAAAGTTTTGCATTGATAACATATGATGACCATGTGATAGAACTAGCTTGAAGATGGCCATAGACATAACATGCTTAAGGATGACCATGAAACAATGTAGAGAACACATAGAAAATGAAAAAACAAAACCATTGGAATTACTTAGCTTGGGGATGATCACCAATGCGTCCTTTATTTCTTTTTTCTTTACTACTTTGGTGCAACCTTCTAGAGGTGTTGCTACCAAAGCTATCTTAAGATTGTTCTGACAATCTAAGGAAACATCCTTGTCCGAGTCCGAGGAGGCTGATTCTGTAGAAATTTTAATACAAATTATGTATTGCCTGGATTCTCCTGATCTAACAATTATATGCCACTGTTAAATATATAAGCGCTTCTACAAAAATCTTGCGGAATTTAAAACGCGATCACTAATTGCAATATCAAGAAGAAAGATTAATCACACATAACACAGATGTTTTTTTGCCGGGAAAGCATAAAGCTAAAAACCCCACTATCATATATTATGTATATATCATGGATCATGAAACAATCTCATACAAAACTCTAATCCAAGAGCTCTCAATACAATATACAATCATCTCACACTGTCATACAAAAATTGGCAAATTCATGTGCCAATTTACTGCCTCTAGACAACCTGCCTCCACTGCGCAATCTCTGATGGTCAAGAACCTCTGAATGAATCAATCTTGTCTGCCTTGATTGCGCAATACTCATAGGCACATCCAATGTGTGTGTGGTTGCATGTGTTCACCCACTAATGTCACAATTGATAGTAAAATTGTCTCTTTCACCTACATCTCAACTGGGTCTGATATGGATGTAGTTAACAGTAGTAAATTTTTCAGTTGCATGTGAGACCACTGATTTTGAATTAATTAATAATTAATTCACTGATCTCTCACTAGTGTATCTTCCGTTACAACTAGCACAACTGAGTTAATCTACTTTACAACTCACATAACTACACATCCAACTCTGTTACAACTTCAAATCACTTAGTTACAACTAAGTCCACTTTCATGTCCCACCAACCAACCTTTGAACTTGAATTTCCTATAGCTAACTGATTTTCCACTTCAGATAACTATTTCCAAGTGCTCATTGAGAATAGATTATTGTTTATTGTCCAACTATTACTGAGGGATAATAATAGTCAACATGCATCTATAAATAGACATGCAATCTATAAATAGAACTTGCACATATATCTATAAATAGACATGCATCTATAAATAGAATTTGCTCGTGCATCTATAAATAGACATCCACCTAAAAATAGCTTGTGTGGGCCCCACCTAGTGTAGGCTCTTAATTTTCACTAGGATCAAGGATGTTGTTTCCGGATGCCAATTTCATTGTTTCTTGTTGCAAAATTCAACACTCCCTCTCAACAAGAAAGGAATGTCTTTGCATGTGCCATGCAACTCCATGCATGTGCCCTACAACCTTTGCATGTGCCCTCCAACTCTTGTATGCAACACTTCTCTAGTGTTTCTCGCACATGCAACACTTCTGAAACTGAATAGCCTCCAAAAAATTGAATCAGTATAATGCATCTGTCATCAAAGTCTTCTGACTTCTACTGGTACCAACTGCACATGTCTTATGGATCCACTGCGTTGTTGACCTCTACATCCATGCACTCTGCACTTGCTGTCAGCTCTGATCCGCGCTCCAGTATCCGACACTATCACTTTGATTTCATGTCCTCACAACATCTGACTGCATCAATCCAACTGATCCTACTATTGCTGCTCTATGGGCTCCTCGTAGTTAGGTTTGATTCATGAGATCCACACCATCTCAGTGAATCCTGGCCAAAAATTTCTTCTTGGGATTATCCATGCATGTTGCCCCACCTCTCACCTAGTGGTATAGCTACATGCACTCCCTTTGCCCATCTGGCTCGAAATTTCTCTGCATGAGTTGTTGATCCCACTCCATGATCCTCATCTTGTGGTTGCTCCACATCCTGAGGTTCACTCTTACCTGCATGCAAATCCAGCTCCCTCTCAAGAGTCAATTGCATGGCTTTATCACACTTCCCAACAGTAGGAAGCTCTGTAGAAGTCCTATCTACATCAAGTCTATAGAGATTCTTAACTCGAATCCCAACCTTCTTGGCTTGCCATGTTGCTTTGTGTCACAGGAAAACTTTTCCTTCACTAAAGACAACATCATAGCCTCTATGCTCTAACATTGCGACTAAGACTAAATTTTTCTTCAAACCTGGTACATGCATTACATCTTTTAAATGAAAGATTTTACTTGACTCCCTCTGAAAGGTAATGATACCAATGTATTCGCATTGTATCACCCATTATCTCCCAACTCAATATGCATCTGAAGATCTTTCTCCTCCAAGTCACTGAAAAGTTTCTTATCTCCCGTCATGTGAAAGGAAGCACCACTATCCAAGTACCACCCCGATCCCAATGAAATTGACACCATGCATGTGATCAATGATAAGTCAAGCTCAAATTGTGAGGCAAGAGCCTCACCGGCTACAGCTCCATCAGCCATCTTGTTCTTCATATTTTGTGGACAATTTGTCACAATATGTCCATTCTCGTGACAGTGAGAACACTTCACCTTGGACATGTCGTGCTCCTTGCCATCTTCACCGGCCTCAGATTTAGAATGAAATTTCTTCCCCTTCCCCTTCTTCGCCTTGGTAGCAAAGCACAATCCTCTTCATCATCAAGCTTTGATGAAGAGCCATCTCTGGTGTTCTGCCTGAACTCCTCTTGCACTAGATCCGACCACAGTCGTTCCCAATCCGGTAGTTTTTCCCATCCGTTGACAGAGTCTTCATAACTGTGCCAACTCTTAGGAAGTCCCAAGAGAGCCAAACTCACCAAATCATCATCAGCAACACTTATTCCTACACTCCCAAGCTCATCCCTACATTGGACAAACTTTGTTAAGTATACCGAAACAGTGTCGTTCTTTTCCATCTTGATCTTCCTGAGTTTATCTTTGAGCGCCAATTTCCCATGGTCATTACTGCTTTGGAATAGATCCGACAAATCCTTCCACATAGAATATGGTGTGGCTTTCCCATGAATTCTTGAGACAATGTAGTCTCGTACTCCTTCCAACAGAAACATCCTCGCCTTTGCCACTTTCTTTTTCCATGCATCAAGTAATGCAACATCCATCGAAGTGGGCTTAGGAATATCACTATCGATGAATTCTTCAAGCCATTATCTTCGAGCACTGCCTCCATCTTGTCCTTCCAAGAAATGTAGTTCGAGCTGCCCTTGAGTTCATACTGTAGCCGCAACCCATTGAAATCCATTTCGATGTTTACTCAACTGTAGCACCAAGAAAATATTTCTGCAAATTTGAATTCTTTCCACCAACAAATTCAACTCCTGCTTCAAAATTGCAATCTTATGTGCTCCGATATCATGTTGAAATTTTAATACAACTTATGTATTGCCTGGATTCTCCTGTTCTAACAATTATGTGCCACTTTTAAATACAGAATCTCTTCTACAAAAACCTTGCGGAATTTAAAACACGATCGCCAATTGCAATATCAAGGAGAAAGATCAATCACACATAGCACAAATTTTTTTTTTTACCGGGAAAGAATAAAGCTAAAAACCCCATTATCATATATTATGTATACATCATGGATCATGAAACAATCTCATACAAAACTCTAATCTAAGAGCTCTCAGTACAATATATAATCGTCTCACACTGTCATACAAAAATTGGCAAATTCATGTGCCAATTTACTGCGTCCAGACAACCTTCCTCCACTGTGCAATCCCTGATGGTCAAGAACCTGTGAATGAATCAATATTTCCTACCTTGATTGCGCAATACTCATAGGCACATCCAATGTGTCTGTGGTTGCATGTGTGCACCCACTAATGTCACAACTGATAGTCAAATTGTCCCTTTCACCTACATCTCAACTGGGTCTCCACTAGATCTGACATGCATGTAGTTAATAGTAGTAAATATTCAGTTGCATGTGAGACCACTGATTGTGAATTAATTAATAATTAATTCACTGATCTCTCACTAGTGTATCTTCAGTTACAACTATCACAACTAAGTTTAACTCACTTAACTGAGTTAAACTACTTTACAAATCACATAACTACACATCCAAGCCTGTTACAACTTTGAATCACTCAGTCACAACTAATTCCACTTGCATGTCCCACCAACCAACCTTTGATCTCGAATTTCCTATAGCTAACTGATTTTCCACTTCAGTTAACTATTTCCAAGTGCTCATTGAGAATAGATTATTGTTTATTGTCCAACTATTATTACAGGATAATAATAATCGACATGCATCTATAAATAGAACTTTCACATACATCTATAAATAGAATTTTCCCATGCATCTATAAATAGACATCCACCTAAAAATAGTCTGTGTGGGCCCCACCTAGTGCAGGCGCTTAATTTTCACTAGGATCAAGGATGTTGTTTCTGGATGCCAATTTCACTATTTCTTGTTGCAAACTTCAACAGATTCATGAGTATATTTCATGCCACTCGTCAGTGTATTATTACTGAGTTCTTCTCTTCTAGCTGAAAAGACTTGGATCTTCTAACCTCCTTAACAAGGCTTGTGAAGATCTAAATTTTGGACCTTGTCCGATGGGAGCATGTTTTCATCATACTTGTCATCTTCCTTATATGAGGAAGAGAAATCCTCCTCTTTTCAAGGAGGTGGGCTACATGGCTTCCATGCTTTAGATCTGGGCTTTCGTTTCACTGGTTTTTTATAACAAAAGTTCTGAAGATGACATGTTTGTTGGCACAAATGGCACCCAAAAGCAGTGTTCTCATAGTCCAGTTGCTAGGTCCAGTGAAAATCACTTATTTTTAATTTAATTTTGTCAGGAAATCCTTTTTTGATGTCAATTTCTACGTAAATCCCGCCATAGGTGAAGACTCCACACTCGCCTCACAAGGGATCTTCTTTCAGAAAATGACCCAAGGTGTTTCCAATACCCAAAAATACTGAAGAATGTCATAGATGGGCCAGCAAATTCAGGAGCCTAACCCAAATAGGTAGCTTTGTTATCACAACTCTGGAGGGGTCAAAATATGGGAACCAAGGGGCCAGGGAGAGCCCGACTTTTCCCCAAAACTAGGGCCCCTTGGAAAGACCATTCTGATAATCCACACCCTCCTAAAAAATGATGATGAAGAAACCCTTGGAACATAAGAGGACCCTGCATGCCTTGGTCCAAGTTGAGTGGATCCATTGGTAAAGGTATGTTGTACGCGATCATAGCCCATTGAAACGATAAATGAGGCCATTAACTGCCAACAACTTGTAGATTCCATCCAGAGTTGGGTGAGTGATTTGAAGGAACATCCTCAGCTTTGTCTACTATAAAAGGACCCGGAGCAACTTGGGCCTAAGTCACCTTGCTTGAGGGTAGGGGACATTCCTGAGAAAACTTTGCACTTTGGGTAACTTGGTTTTAGACTAGGTCTTTGTAAGAGAAGGCTTGGGAAGAGGAAGGATTTCCCAAAGCTCCCCCACGCAGTCAAAGAGCCAAGAAAACTGTGACATCCGTGCATATATTCTAAACAGAGAGAGGAAAATGATCTTCCATTTGCTTACCTTTGAAAATAAGATGTTGTAATCCATAGGGTAGCCCTGTTTTGAGTTCCAACGATAGTTTAAGTTCTTTTACCAAATTTGTAGATCTAACCCATAAAAACATTGAATGCCCATAAATCAATTTGATTGAGATTTGGAAAGTGCTCAAAGAGGTGACAGGCTCAACCGTCTCATTAGCGTATTCCCCAAAATCGATCTGCTTCAGAACCCCCAGGAAACCTTAAGGTAAATGAGTTGCATCTTTGAGGGTTTTAGGACCTCTTTGCATACTTTCACTACCAATCTCTTGCTGCATACTTAAGCTTCAACAAATTATCGCCAGGTCCATAAAAGGGATCACAGGGAGCCATTCCCATTGGAGCTGAGTGCGGCCTGACTTGGTATCCTAGGGGACTCATTGGATTCCCCAAACCCTCCATGGGATTGCCTCCTTCAGGACCCAAATTCTTGTAAGAATACCCTTCCCTAGTAAATCCATCAAGCTCGTGCCCTCCACCATAACATAATCCATTTCCGAAGGAATTTCCATCGAGGAAAGAGGACCCATCCCTGCTACCAGGGAGCCCTAGGTATCAAACCTTCATCGCCTAGATGTTCTCTGGAATTATTATGCCTTAAGCTGCCAAACTGAAGCAATGATTTTGTTAGGCTTGCAACATAAAATCTCTCAAGCTCAGTGTTTTTTGCATTAAAAAGGCTGGAGGGGAATGAATTTTGTTGATCATATGTGGGCAATACATCCATCATAGTGTTCGATCGCTTCTCAAGCATTTCAAACCCTAACTCTATTTTCGAAAACTTGTCTGTACAACGCTTCCCTAAAATCAAGTTTGACATTTTCTTGTGAACTAATTTGTAAAATTCATTTGTAATGAATCAAATTTAGTAAATGAAATGAGGATATATATATATATATATATATTACTCTTTTGAAAAAGTTATAATATAATTAATCATATTTATTTAATTAATATATTATAATTAATTTATATTATAACTTTTAACATGTGTAAATGATACAATTTGTTTTAGGTAGATAATTACTTAATTATTATAAATTTTTAATTTAATGATATGAAAAAATTATTAATACAAATTATGTATTTTAATTTCAAAGTGTTTATTTAATTATTATAAATGTTTAATTTGATGATATGAAAAAACTAATAATATAAATTATGTATTTTAATTTTTAAGTGTTTATTTTTAATGATATGAAAAACATTAATAATAAAAATTAAAAACATTTTGTCTCAATTTAATTGGTGATTGAAATAATTTGAAAATAAACTAAGAGATCAATGGTTCAATCTCTCATAAGTAATCCAATCTAGGAGAGGAGGACAAGTTGTAGGCTCAAGGTATAGTGGTAGCAGCTAATTGAATCAGTTTCACTATAATAATATATTTTATTCATGTATTTCAATTTTAAGTGCATAATAATCACAAATATGAAAAATATCAATAACCCTAATTAGACATTAAAATTAATTTATGAGTCACATCACTCTATTATCTAATATATGAAGTCTAACTACTCAACATAGACCTTCTTGGGAGATCCAACTCACCCTCTAAACAACCCACTATTCCTTCTTGGCAGATCCAACTCACACTCTAAACAACCCACTATTCCGTACAATTTATTTTTCTTAAATTTATTGGAAGTGCAATCAAGCTAATTAGACATTGAAATTAATTTATGAGTCACATCACTCTATTATCTAATATATGAAGTCTCACTACCCACTATTCCGTACAATTTATTTTTCTTAAATTTATTGGAAGTGCAATAAAGCTAATTAGACATTGAAATTAATTTATGAGTCACATCACTCTATTATCTAATATATGAAGTCTCACTACTCAACCTAGATCTTCTTGGGAGATTCAACTCACCCTCTAGAGAGCCCACTATTCCGTACAATTTAAAAGTCTCACTATTCAACCTAGACCTTCTTCGAAGATCCAACTCGCCCTCTCCACAACCCACTATTCAGTACAATTTAATTTTCCTAAATTCATTGGAAGTGCAATCAAACCATTATTCCGTACATTTTAATTTTCCTTAATTTATATGAAATGCAACCACTTATGGAAAATCAACTAATTTGCTTAATAATCACAAATATAAAATATATCAATAACACTTCACGACCCAAATTCTTAATTAATCATTAATCATATTTATTTAATTAATATATTATAATTAATTTATATTATAACTTTTAACATGTGTAAATGATATAATCTGTTTGATAATTACTTAATTATTATAAATTTTTAATTTAATGATATGGAAAAAAATATTAATACAAATAATATGAACAAAAAATATTAATACAAATTATGTATTTCAATTTCAAAGTGTTTATTTAATTACTATAGTGTTTATTTAATTATTATAAATGTTTAATTTGATGATATGAAAATATTAATAATATAAATTATGTATTTTAAGTTTTAAGTGTTTATTTTTAATGATATGAAAAACACTAGTAATAAAAATTAAAAGCATTATGTCTCAATTTAATTGGTGATTAAAATGATTTGAAAATAAACGAAGAGATCAAAGGTTCAATCCAGTCTAGGAGAGGGGGACAAGTTGTAGGCTGAAAGGTATAGTGGTAGCAGCCAATTGAATCCGTGTCATTCTAATAATATATTTTATTCATGTATTTCAATTTTAAATGCATAATAATCAAAAATATGAAAAATATCAATAACACTAATTAGACATTAAAATTAATTTACCCTTCACATCACTCTATTACGTGATATATCAAGTCTCACTACTCAACCTAGACCTTCTTGGGAGATTCAACTCACCCTCTAGTCAACCCACTATTCCGTACAATTTAATTTTCTTAAATTTATTGGAAGTGTGATCAACCCATTATTCCGTACATTTTAATTTTCCTAGTTTATAGGAAATGCAACCACTTGTGGAAATCAACTAATTTGCTTAATAATCAATATAAAATATAGCAATAACACTAATTAGACATTAAAATTAATTTATGCATCACATGACTCACTACTTAATAATGTCAATTAGACATAAAAATTACCTAATATATCAAGTCCCACTACTTAACCTAGACCTTTTTGGGAGATCCAACTCATCCTTTCAATTTTAAATGCATAATAATCTCAAATACCAAAAATATCAATAACTCTAATTAGACATTAAAATTAATTTGTGCATCACATCACTCTATTACCTAATATATCAAGTCTCACTACTCAACCTAGACCTTATTTTTGAGATCCAAGTCACCCTCACAACCCACATTTCGGTACAATTTAATTTTTCAAAATTCATTGGAAGTGTAATCAACCCATTATTCCGTACATTTTAATTTTCCTAGTTTATAGGAAATGCAACCACTTATGGAAAATCAACTAATTTTCTTAATAATCACAAATATAAAATATATCAATAACACTAATTAGACATTCAAATTAATTTAAGCATCACATGACTCGCTACTTAATAATGTCAGTTAGACATAAAAATGACCTAATATGTTTGTCCATTAAACCCTGATCGAACACTATGATGGATGTATTGCCCTCATCTGATTAACAAAATCCATTCCCCTCAAGCCTTTTTGATGCAAGAAACACTGAGCTTGAGAGATTTTATGTTGCAAGCCCAACCAAATCGTTGCTTCAGTCTCGCAGCTTAGGGCATAATAATTCCAGAGAACATCTAGGCGATGAAGGTTTGATACATAGGGCTCCCCAGTAGCGGGGATGGGTCCTCTTTCCTCGATGGAAATTCCTTCGGAAATGGATTATGTTCTCGCGGGTGGCACAGGGCTTGATGGATTTACTAGGGAAGGGTATCCTTACAAGAATTTGGATCTTGAAGGAGGCAGTCCCATGGAGGGTTCGAGGAATCCGATGAGTCCCCTCGGATACCAAGTCAGCCCACACTCATATCAAATGGAAATGGATCCTCGTGATCCCTTTTATGGAACTGGCAATAATTTTTTGAAGCGTAAGAATGCAGAAAGAGACTGCTAGTGAAAGTATGCAAAGAAGACCTAAAACCCTCGAAGATGCAACTCATTTCCCTTAAGGTTTCCTGGGGGTTCTGAAGTAGATCAATGTTGGGGAATACGCTAGTGAAACGGCTGAGCCTATCACGGCTTTGAGCCCTTTTCAAATCTCGATCAAATTGATTTATGGGCATTCAATGTTTTTATGGGTTAGATCTATGGATCTAGTAAAGGACCTCAAACTATCGTTGGAACTCAAAACAGGGCTACCCTCTGGATTACAATGCCTTATTTTCAAAGGTAAGAAAATGGAAGATCTTTTTCCTCTCTCTATTTATAATATATGCACGTATGCCACAGTTTTCTTGGCTCTTTGACTGTGTGGGGGAGCTTTGGAAAATCCTCCCTCTTCCCAAGCCTTCTCTTATAAAGATGCGGTCTTAAACCAAGTTACCCAAAGTGCAAAGTTTCCTCAGGAATGTCCCCTACCCTCAAGCAAGGTGACTTTAATAGGCCCAGGTTGCTCCGGGTCCTTTTATAGTAGACAAAGTTGAGGATGTTCCTTCAGTGGAAATCACTCACCCAACTCTGGATGGAATCTACAAGTTGTTGGCAGGTAATGGCCTCATTTATCATTTCAATGGGCTATGATCGCATACAACATACCTTTACCAATGGATTCACTCAACTTGGACCAAGGCATGCATCATCCTCTTATGTTCCAAGGGTTTCTTCATCATCATTTTTAGGAGGATGTGGATTATCAGAATGGTCTGTCGAAGGGGCCCTAGTTTTGGGGAAACGTTGGGCTCTCCCTGGCCCATTAGTTCCCATATTTTGACCCCTCAATAGTTGTGTTAACAAAGCTATCCATTTGGGTTAAGCTCCCAAATTTTTTGGCCCATGTATGACATTCTTTAGTGTTTTGGGGTATTGGAAACACCTTGGGTCATTTTCTGAAAGAAAATTCCTCGTGACACCAGTGTGGAGTCTTCACCTATGGTTGCATTTATGTATAACTCGACATCAATAAAGGCTTTCCTGACAAAATTAAATTAAAAATAGGTGATTTTCACTGGACCCAACAGTTGGATTATGAGAAAATTGATTTTTGGTGTTGATTGTGTCATCAAATAGGTCATCTTCAGAACTCTAGTTCTCAAAAACTAGTGAAACGGAGGCCCAAATCTAAACCATGGAAGGCATGTATCCCACCTCCTTGAAAAGAGGAGGATTCCTCTTCCTCAGATCAGGAAGATGATGAGTCTGATGACAACATGATCCATCGGATGACGCCCAGAATTCATATCTTCACAAGCCTTGTGAAGGAGGTCAGAACATCCAAGTTTTGTCAACCAAAAGAGAAGAACTCAATGATAATACACTGACGAGTGGCATGAAATACGCCCACGAATCAACCTCCACAGACTCTGACAAGGATGCTTCCTTAGATTGTCAAAACAATCTTAAGATAGATAAATGTCTTTTCGGATTAATCACATTATTATTATTTTTTTTTAATCCCTGTGTATCTTTTTAACTGCTATTTTTTAACGGCTAGTGTTTTTCAACTAATACTGGGAAATTATGCATCCACACTATTTATTCATTATTAACTGCTATTTTTTAACGGCTAGTGTTTTTCAACTAATACTGGGAAATTATGCATCCACACTATTTATTCATTAAGATCGATTAGCTTCTTCACCTTGTCCTGAGGATGAACCACATTAGTTGGTTCAAAACTCCGACCAAATCCTAATAATGTGATTAATCCAAAAATACATTTATCTATTTTATGGATCACAAAAGTCTCAAATCTATCAATCTTAAGATAGCTTTGGTAGCCACACCTCCAGAAGGTTGGACCAAAGTAGTAAAGAAGAAAAGACATAAAGGATGCACCCGAAGCTACCCCAAGCTACTTAATTCCAATGGTTCTGTTTTTTTGTTATCTATGTGTGTTCTCTACATTTTTTCATGGTCATCTTTAGACATGTTATGTTTATGGCCCTCTTCAAGCCAATTCTATCACATGGTCATCATATAGTATCAATGTAAAACTTTTTATATTAATACAAATCTTTTTTTACTAAGTTACCAAAAAGAAAATGAAATTAGTAATATTAATATAAATCATAATTATAATATAAATTAATTTTAATATCTAAATAAAATGATTCATATTTTTCATATTTATAAAATATTTAGATTTATGATTATTATTTAATATAAGATAAAAAAAAATATTATATATATATATATATATATATGAGTGTTGGTAAGAAGTTTGTATTTCCAATGAATTTAGAAAAAATAAAATATATGGATGAAAATCATGGTGATTGACTAGCTTAGAGGGTGAATTGGGTTTCACATGAAGGTCAAAGTTAGATAATGAGTTGTGATACAATAATTAACCTTAATTTTTAAATTTGAGTCTTTTAGAAGATTGAAATTGAATGAATTGTGATATAACACTTAATTGTAATGTTTAATTAATATTTTTATTTATAGAAAATTGTAATGTTTAATTAATATTTTTTATTTATAGAAAATTGAAATGTATTGACTATATTATGAGAATTAGTTGGTTGTCTTTAAAGTGAATTGTTTTTGTCAAAAATCAAGGTTGGGTAATGAGCCATGATGCATCAACTTGATATTTAGGGTAGATTGGATTGCTTCTTGTTTGGATCTCTTAGTTTGCACAATCCTGAACACATATATTTATTAATATTATTTAACATAAAGTGTTTGCTTTGTTTATAAAAATATTACATATAAGAAATGGAGCATATTACTTTTTAGTAATTAATTTATAAATAAATATATTAGTACAGAAAATTAAATATTTGAAAATATAAATATTCGTATAGCATTTATAAAAAATATAGTGATTAGTTAACTTTCATTAAAATTAATTACATTTTTTATAATCTAAAAAAAAAGCAAAATGTATAAAGAAAAATTATAATAACCTTTTAATTAAAATTTTCACCATATTTTAAATTTAAAAAAAAAATTATAAATTATAAATATTATTATAATTAAATATATATAATTTATAGTACTATTTTTTTATATTATTAAAATTAATCTATTAAAAATATTATAAAAATAAAATAAAATGAAAAGATAATTAATTCAGTGTGATTCAATTAATTATATTTAATATAAAAAAAATTTTAAAAATATGAAAATTACACAGGAAACTAAAATACATAAAATGAATTAATTTTTTTTAAGAGTATCAAAATTACTTAATAAATTCTAATACATAAATTAAACATTTTTTTTTTCAGAAAGGAAAAAAAAATCTCAAGAAAGACTTTTCATAGAGAGAATAGATACACATCAACAATCTAATTTCATATGAATGAATATATATATATATATATATTACATTGTTACATAAGAATTCAAACACTTGGAAATTGAAAGGCACAGATGAAGAGAAGAGGGGCCTGTGGGTTGTCGGTGAGGTGCAATTAAGTTAAAGGTATTAGTTAACTGGATTCTGCAGTCAAATGTCAAATAAATGCAGTGTCAACACGACCATGGGCAGGCTGCTCTATTATAATTTATGTGATACTGATGCTATTCTTCTTCAAACTCCTCGGATAACATGAGTTGGTACTATATTGTTCCCAGAGCAACGCCCATCTCTTCATCCTCATCTCTACCGTTCTTTTCATTGAGTGTGACTGATCGGAAGAAAATAGCGGGTGTTCAGTGTAACAATTAACACCCGAGAGCATGGAGGAATTTGGTACGGTAAGGATGACCAGCCATATCTGCAACGACGAAGAGACGCAGGAGAATCTTTGGAAGATTCCCTCTGGACTTCAGGTGTGGTGTGCTGTCAGAATTAGTCATTTCATTTCTTTGTTATCTGTACTCAATGTATTTTTTTACCAAGAAAAAGTTGGTAACCTTTTAACAAGATCCAGAGACCCTTGGGCTGACATAAGTGATTGTGGGCCATTACCAGAGATAGGTAGAGGCTAGAGTCATTTTTATAGTTATCCTGCAGATTTTATGAATATTTTGAAATTTTACTAACAGAAGGTTCATTGACCCACCATCCATAAGATTCTTAGATATTCCTCAAACCTGCAATCAATCAACATAAATTTAGGTAACTGGGACCCTCAAAAACAGTATTCCAAATCGTGATTTATACAAAACCTAAAATGTGTTTCACCAGAGACTTTCGTATGCTAGAAAAGCCTTTACAGGTCAATGAATGAATCCTGCACCCCTGCTAACTCCGATTAGCAGTGAACAAGCTTGCTTGGACACCTGATCACCTCCATCATTAAATCCTCTGCAAATGTGATCGTCGTAAAGTCTCTTGTTATCTCTGCTATGTTTACTGCACAGTACCTTAGCCAACTTTGCAGGGATTTTTCTACAGAGGATCCTTCCCAGCTGTTGCCTTTACTTCCGGTCCAAATCTCTTTGATGAAGTGAAGATGTAAGTTGCAGGTTCTCTAGCCTGTGGCATCAAAGTGAATGTGATTTACAAAGTCAAGAGATAGTTTAGAGGCATCCTCCCCACTCATCCTATCCATGGATCACTTCCTATCCTTGCCTTTTCTCCATTCACCCACTCATCCACGGTCACTTCCTATCCTTACCAGTTGTCCATTCACATTGACCCAATAATCTATCATTACTTTCCATCAATGGGTAGGCATCTATCATTGCTTTCCATTCTATTAGCCTCTCCCATAATCTTCTTAGGCATCCTTTTCTAGTCCTTGTTGAGGAAGGAAATGGTCATCATATCCTGCCATAATCGTTCTGTGGAGAATATTTTTCATATTCCTTTAGCAGCTAGTGCTCTGGAAAATGTAGGCAGATCGTTTATACCCGAACCCCCTTCCCCCTTTGCCATTTTACCAGCGGCATGCTCATCTTGTCTTTCTTGTCAGTCCATTGTCCAAAGGTACCTTATATGCTGATCACATGCTGAATTCCTTTCAGGATATAAGCTATTGTCATCCGAAAATATTGGTATAGCCTCTGTCCATAAAGTCTTATGTTTGGAGGGGAAGGCATTCCTTGACTCTCTCTTTCATGGATCACTAATTCGATGGAGAGCCAGGGTAGATTTCTGCAAGTTCATCACCATACCCCAGATACTGCACATTATAACTTGTAATGAGATTCCCAGCTATATATATAAACTGAATGCTTAAAACATGGTGTAATATGTCAGACATAATCCACCTTCAAGAGAGTTGTGAAGTTTGGCTTTAATATGAGCCTCTAAAGTTGCTGGAGGTTAATATGAAACAGAGGTTTAGATGAATATATCTACTCACTGGTTTATATATAATGCATGACTGCACTTTTTAAGCACAAATACTGATTGATCGGTTAAACACACAAATTAAATTAGAGTTGATCGATCCCCATTAGATTGATTCAATTAATGATCTGTGCAGGTTGTGAAAGAACTGAAAGAGCTGGGCAGCATTGTAATCCCCATAGCAGCAATGAATTGCGTGGTCTACGTCAGAGCCATGGCGTCCATTTTAGTCCTGGGAAGATTGGGAGCCCTAGAATTAGCAGGAGGAGGGCTCTCCATTGGCTTCACAAACATTACAGGATACTCTGTTTTGTTCGGCCTTGCGTCAGGGATGGACCCTGTTTGTAGCCAAGCCCTCGGTTCCAAGAACTGGGAACTCATCGGTCTCTCATTGCAGAAAACAATACTGATATTGTTAACAGCCTGCGTTCCAATCAGTTTCTTATGGGTGAATCTCGAGAACATCATGTCATGGATGGGCCAAGATGCGAGAATCGCAGCAGTTGCCGCTACATATGGCTTATTTTCGCTCCCGGATCTTGTTACGAATAGCATATTACAGCCCTTGAGAGTTTATCTTCGATCCCAGGGGATTACAACAACACTCCAATGATGTGGTGTTTTGTTATTGTTGTCGTTGCCCATGTGCCTCTGAACATACTTCTAGTCTTTGTTGCAGGAGCTGCAATAGCTGGAGTATATATATAAATTAATTTGGATCCATAGCTGCAGTTTATATATATAAACTAATTTTCTAGAGATTCACCCATAAGTAACTGATTGGAACGGAACGGAACGCAGGCCGTTAATAATATCAGTATTGTTCACTGCAACGAGAGGGCGATGAGTTGTCAGCTCTTGGAACAGAAGGCTTCGCTACAAACAGGGTCCATGCCTGATGCAAGGCAGAACAAAAGGGAATAACCTGTAATGTGTCTGAAGCGAACGGAGAGCTAATTCTTGAGCTCCCAATCTCCCTAGGCATAAGACAGACACCATGGCTCTCATATATACCACGCAATTCATTGCTTCTGTGGGAAATTCTCTTTCAACAGTAAAAAACATAACATCTTCATTAAAAAGTGTTTGATACAGCAAAGCAAAGGAGAATATCTATCTTTTTCAGAAATGAAACATTTGCCATCAAAGGCTCAATATGTTGGAGTTCATGCTTACATTCCATATTTGAGAAGTTGGTTTGTGATGGTTGAGAAATTCTCTCAACCTCTCTCTCTAAATTAGGAATAAGTTGGATCTCAGAAACTCTATATAATAGAGTAATTTGAATGTAATCAGTGTGTGTGAGTGTGTTTACACATACACCATTTGTGCATAATATATAATTGTGTTTCTGTAATTGTGTGATTCTAGCTATTTCTATCAGAGCACAGGATCAGAGGCGATGTGTAATTAAGCTTTGTTGAGTGATTGTGACCTGTCTGTGAATCCTTTCTAGGTTCTTTAACTACAGAGTATACTAGGCAGTGGTTCCCATTGAGTACGGATTAGTTGGAAATTGAATTGCCTAAACGCAAATTAGGCTTTATATGAAATTGTGATGGTTATTACACAATGGATCGCCGTTCAGGCCATGATAAGGTTGCCGCGGAGCTATTGCAAGATTTAAGGTTTATCGCGACTTGCTAATTTATTGTTCGGCTCCTAAATTGTTTGAAGGAAGGATTACCTCGTGTAATGATCTCCAAGGAAACACCAGCAAGGCCAAGTTATTATAGTGGTGGAGCCGAAGTGAAAAATATTGAGCCAATTAGTTATCCCTTGGATGATAGCTACTTGCAGAAGGATTATTTTCTGTACGGTAGTCGACGTAATCATGAACCCAGATTTAGTGAACACGACTATAGACACAACAGGAAATCTATTCCATGGTGGGATCAGGTGATAGATGAAGAGCCGAATACTCTTTTCTTGACAGAGCTGACGATACATACGTCGACACAGTCTATCAGAAATCTAAAGTGCGCATTCACATTAGCACAGGCAAATGGAGTGACTCTTCCTGTTGTTGTTTTTCTCTGCCAGTTGTTGTTTGATAAAAAACCTTTGTACTATAATTAATGACCATCCAAGAATTTTTTTAATGTGTTGTTCGGTGATCGTGCTCTTCTGCGGACCGTAAATATTTGGGTCCAAGCCACTGGTTGGAGGAAATGTCTCTGAGCACTTAATCACCAGAGGATTCACCCCCGCAAACGACTGGCGTGGAAATTCTCGAACAGTCTTCCACGCGAGTTCATTGGCTTCCACTATTCCCTGCACAATTTGAAGGGGACTGGGCTTCTCGCAAAGGCTCTTCATGGAATTTAAAGGACTTTTGAAACTCCGAACGTAGAGGTTTTTTTCAAACGTTTCGAACGCTATTTCAAATAAATCCTCAATGGTAGGGGCAATCATGTTGGAAAAAGCTATGATGGTGTGAGCTCTGCATGAGGAAACCTCTCGTCCGGCGGAATGTAGTTCACGTTTCGAAAACTAGCTCAGCGGTCGTTCTTTAAATGGAAACCCCTTATCTTTCTGTGGTCTACACATTTGTGTGTTGGGTGGATTGGTGTGTCTGCCAGGTATCGTGATCACTGGCGTGTTAAAAAGTAGTATTATAAATTGTTTGTAAATTATGTGATGAATTTCAAAATAGATAAAAATGTTATGTTGTAAAATTGATTTTTGATACATTCTGTATTTAGACGGCTTCCCTAGAGAACTGGCGAGTATAGCGGTTAGCACTCATGTATTTCGGTGGATGGGAGCTTGTTCATAAAATGACTAGGAGTTAAGTTATTGCAATCAATTGTTTTCGAAGAAATCAAGTGGCAGTAAGGCTCAATATGGATGGTTGTCCAGATAGCATGGCAGTTACGGATATAGGGAAGGATCCCTCGTTAGTGGTAGACGTGGAAGTGGTCTCCTAATGAGGTTATGCGACAGATTGGGATGGTGTCCAGTAATTGACTTCGGGAGGTCCTTGATTCGGGAGTTGAGGAAGCGAACTCGGGAATCCAACTTGTCAACTATACCTTTCCGAGAGTTATGAGGCAACTTGATGGAGCATCTAGTGATAAACTTGATTATTTTATTATTCATGAGTGATTTCAATAAATTTATGTAATGTAATCATTAAGGGGGGATGTTGGAGTTAATGCTTACATTCCATATTTGAGAAGTTGGTTTGTGATGGTTGAGAAATTCTCTCAACCTCTCTCTCTAAATTAGGAATAAGTTGGATCTCAGAAACTCTATTTAATAGAGTAATCTGAATGTAATCAGTGTGTGTGAGTGTGTTTACACATACACCATTTGTGCATAATATATGATTATGTTTCTGTAATTGTGTGATTTTAGCTATTTCTATCACAATAAAGATCAATAAAAATCACATATATAATTGTTAGATAAGCAAATCCTATAGTTCAGAAAATGCATCTCTGATTCTAGCACATACCAAAATAGATTTTCTAAACGTAACAGAACACACAGAATGGCAAAAAAACACCTTCCGAATAAAAAATAGGAGCCCTCAGCACAGATTGAGCTAGCATTTCATAGCATCACATTCAAGAGATTGTTTTTTATATTTTAAGATATTTACAACTCAAGAGATCTAATCTTTTTCAAATCTTGATAGATCTTGGGTGGATCTAAGTTGTTTAATTTTCTTTTAAATAGGCTATATTCCACATGAATATTATTGGCAATATCATAGGTTCTTGTAAACATGGATCTCAAAAACCAATGATAACTTGACCAAATCAAGTTTACATTAACTACTCAATGAAATTAATTAAAAATAATAATAACTTAATTTTTTTTTAATATAAAGTTATTTTTTTCAAAATTACTTAATGTAAAAATATTATTAATTTTAATATAAATTTATTTTTATTTTATTTTATTTTATAAAGGTATAATCTAATTTATAGACGAAATAGTTTTTTTCATTAAAATTCATCAAAATTTGGCAATACAATTTCAAGAATTTTTTTTGTTTAAAATACATTTTTGAATGCATAAATAGATTCAGCGCCTTTAAAAACCTTTGGAACACTAAAATTATACAAATTAAACAATTTAAACTCAAGTTTTTAAAATCTCAATTGTATTTTGATTAAAATTAACGGCAAAAAAGTCAGTCATTTCATATATAAAATTGACCATACCTTTTATAAATATTTACATAACAAAATCTTTTAAGCACTAGGATATGTAGTGGTTCACAATTCCGAGCCTTATATTAAATAATAATAATAAACATATTTGATATTTAAATTAATGTGTATCATATTTAAAATGATTATAATAGGATGAAATAAAATAATATTATAAATTATAAATTTAATTTATAATAACTAGTGAATCTGTAATTTCAAACGGTTAATAAGGGCCAGACTGGGGATTATTATGATAGGATGAAATAAAATAATATTATAAATTATAAATTTAATTTATAATAACTCGTGAATCTGTAATTTCAAAAGGTTAATAAGGGTCAGACTCGAGATTAAATCATATTTTTTATTATTTTTTTAATAAATTAATAATATAAATTAATTTCTAAATAAAAGCGTGAATGTTTTTGATCTGTAATTTCAAAGGGTTAATAAGGGGATTATTATGATAGGATGAAATCAAATAATATTATAAATTATAAATTTTATTTATAATGATCTTGAATTCTTTTTGCACTAGATCCGACAACAATCGTTTTCAATCCAGTAGTTTTTCCTGTTCCTTGATAGAGTTTTTATAACTGTGTCAACTTTTAGGAAGTTCCAAGAGAGCCAAACTCACCAAATCATCATCAGCAACACTTATTCTTACACTTCCAAGTTCATCCCTACATTGGACAAACTTTGTTAAGTATACCGGAATAGTGTCGTTCCTTTCCATCTTGATCTTCCTGAATTTATCTTTGAGCGCCAATTTCCTATGGTCGTTGCTGCTTTGGAATAGATCTGTCAAATCCTTCCACATAGAATATGGTGTGGCTTTCCCATGAAGTCTTGAGACAATGTGGCCTCGTACTCCTTCCAACAAAAACCTCCTCACCTTCGCCACTTTCTTTTGCCATGCATCAAGTAATGCAGTATCCGTCGAAGTGGTCTTAGGAACATCATTGTCGACGAATTCCTTCAAGCCGTTATCTTCGAGCACCGTCTCCATCCTGTCCTTCCAAGCAACATAGTTCGAGCTGCCCTTGAGTGCATACTCTAGCCGCAAGCCATTGAAAGCCATTTCGATGTTTACTCAATTGTAGCACCAAGAAAATCTTTCTGCAAATTCGAATTCTTTCCACCAACAAATTCAGCTCCTGCTTCAAAATTGCAATCTTCTGTACTCCGATACCATGTAGAAATTTTAATACAACTTATGTATTGCCTGGATTCTCCTGTTCTAACAATTATATGCCACTGTTAAATACAGAATCGCTTCCACAAAAATTTTGTAGAATTTAAAACACGATCTCCAATTGCAATATCAAGAAGAAAGATCAATCACACATACTACAAATGTTTTTTTATCGGAAAAGAATAAAGCTAAAAACCCCACTATCATATATTATGTATATATCATGGATCATGAAACAATCTCATACAAAACTCTAATCCAAGAGCTCTCAGTACAATATACAATCGACTCACACTATCATACAAAAATTGGCAAATTCATGTGCCAGTTTGCTCCCTCTAGACAACCTTCCTCCACTGCGCAATCCCTGATGGTCAAGAACCTCTGAATGAATCAATATTTCCTGCCTTGACTGCACAATACTCATAGGAACATCCAATGTGTCTGTGGTTGCATGTGTGCACCCACTTATGTCACAACTAATAGTCAAACTGTCCCTTTCACCTACATCTCAATTGGGTCTCCACTCGATCTGACATGCATGTAGTTAACAATAGTAAATCTTCAGTTGTATCTGATACCACTGATTGTGAATTAATTAATAATTAATTCATTGATCTCTCACTAGTGTATATTCAGTTATAACTATCACAACTGAATTTAACTCACTTAACTGAGTTAAACTACTTTACAACTCACATAACTACACATCCAACTCTGTTACAACTTTGAATCACTTAGTTACAACTAATTCCACTTGCATGTCCCACCAACCAACCTTTGATCTCGAATTTCCTATAGCTAACTGATTTTCCACTTCAGTTAATTATTTCCAAGTGCTCGTTGAGAATAGATTATTGTTTATTGTCCAACTATTATTACGGGATAATAATAGTCAACATGCATCTATAAATAGACATGCAATCTATAAATAGAACCTACACATACATCTATAAATAGACATGCATCTATAAATAGAATTTTCTCATGCATCTATAAATAGACATCCACCCAAAAATACCTGTGTGGGCTCCACCTAGTGTAGTCGCTTAATTTTCACTAGGATCAAGGATGTTGTTTCTGGATGCCAATTTCATTGTTTCTTGTTGCAAACTTCAACAGATTCATGGGTGTATTTCATGCCACTCATCAGTGTATTATTACTGAGTTCTTCTCTTCTAGCTGAAAAGACTTGGATCTTCTAACCTCCTCTAACAAGGCTTATGAAGATCTAAATTTTGGACCTCGTCTGATGGGAGCATGTTGTCATCAGACTCATCATATTCCTTATCTGAGGAAGAGAAATCCTCCTCTTTTCAAGGAGGCGGGCTACATGGCTTCCATGCTTTAGATCTAGGCTTTCGTTTCACTAGTTTTTTAGAACAAGAGTTCTGAAGATGACATGTTTGTTGGCACAAATGGCACCCAAAAGCAGTGTTCTCATAGTCTAACTGCTAGGTCCAGTGAAAATCACTTATTTTTAATTTAATTTTGTCAGGAAAGCTTTTTTTGATGTCGAGTTCTACGTAAATCCTGCCATAGGTGAAGACTCCACACTCAGCTCGTGAGGGATCTTCTTTCATAAAATGACCCAAGGTGTTTCCAATACCCAGAAACACTGAAGAATGTCATAGATGGGCCAGCAAATTCAAGAGCCTAACCCAAATAGGTAGCTTTGTTATCACAACTCTGGAGGGGTCAAAATATGGGAACCAAGGGGCCAGGGAGAGCCCGACTTTTCCCCAAAACTAGGGCCCCTTGGAAAGACGATTCTGATAATCCACACCCTCCTAAAAAATGATGATGAAGAAACCCTTGGAACATAAGAGGACCCTGCATGTCTCGGTCCAAGTTGAGTGGATCCATTGGTAAAGGTATGTTGTACGTGATGATAGCCCATTGAAACGATATATGAGGCCATTAACTGCCAACAACTTGTAGATTCCATCCAGAGTTGGGTGAGTGATTTGAAGGAACATCCTTAGCTTTGTCTACTATAAAAGGACCTGGAACAACCTGGGCCTAAGTCACCTTGCTTGAGGGTAGGGGACATTCCTAAGGAAACTTTGCACTTTGGGTAACTTGGTTTTAGACCAAGTCTTTGTAAGAGAAGGCTTGGGAAGAGGAAGGATTTCCCAAAGCTCCCCCACGCAGTCGAAGAGCCAAGAAAACTTTGACATCCGTGCATATATTATAAACAGAGAGAGGAAAATGATCTTCCATTTGCTTACCTTTGAAAATAAGACATTGTAATCCATAGGGTAGCCCTGTTTTGAGTTCCAACGATAGTTTAAGTTCTTTTACCAGATCTGTAGATCTAACCCATAAAAACATTGAATGCCCATAAATCAATTTGATTGAGATTTGAAAAGTGCTCAAAGGGGTGACAGGCTCAATCGTCTCACTAGCATATTCCCCAACATCGATCTACTTCAGAACCCCCAGGAAACCTTAAGGGAAATGAGTTGCATCTTCGAGGGTTTTAGGACCTCTTTGCATACTTTCACTACTAATCTCTTGCTGCATACTTAAGCTTCAAAAAATTATCGCCAGGTCCATAAAAGGGATCACAAGGAGCCATTCCCATTGGAGCTTAGTGCGGTCTGACTTGGTATCCTAGGGGACTCATCGGATTCCCCGAACCCTCCATGGGATTGCCTCCTTCAGGACCCAAATTCTTGTAAGGATACCCTTCCCTAGTAAATCCATCAAGCTCGTGCCACCCACCATAACATAATCCATTTCTGAAGGAATTTCCATTGAGGAAAGAGGACCCATCCCTACTACCGGGGAGCCCTAGGTATCAAACCTTCATCGCCTAGATGTTCTCTGGAATTATTATGCCCTAAGCTACCAGACTGAAGCAACGATTTCGTTAGGCTTGCAACATAAAATCTCTCAAGCTCAGTGTTTTTTGCATCAAAAAGGCTAGAGGGTAATGGATTTCGCTGATCAAATGTGGGCAATACATCCATCATTGTGTTCAATCGCTTCTCAAGTATTTCAAACCCTAGCTCCGTTTTCAAAAACTTGTCTATACAACGCTTCCCTAAAATCAAGTTTGACATTTTCTTGTGAACTAATTTGTAAAATTCATTTGTAATGAATCAAATTTAGTAAATGAAATGATGATATATATATATATATATATATATATATATATATATATATATATATATATATATATATATATATATATATATATATATATTACTCTTTTGAAAAAGTTATAATATAATTAATCATATTTATTTAATTAATATATTATAATTAATTTATATTATAACTTTTAACATGTGTAAATGATACAATTTGTTTTACGTAGATAATTACTTAATTATTATAAATTTTTAATTTAATGATATGAAAAAAGTATTAATACAAATTATGTATTTTAATTTCAAAGTGTTTATTTAATTATTATAAATGTTTAATTTGATGATATGAAAAAACTAATAATATAAATAATGTATTTTAATTTTTAAGCATTTATTTTTAATGATATGAAAAATATTAATAATAAAAATTAAAAACATTTTGTCTCAATTTGATTGGTGATTGAAATGATTTGAAAATAAACTAAGAGGTCAATGTTTCAATCCCTCATAAGTAATCCAATCTAGGAGAGGAGGGTAAATTGTAGGCTCAAGGTATAGTCCAATCTAAGAGAGGAGGACAAGTTGTAGACTCGAGGTATAGTGGTAGCAGCCAATTGAATCAGTTTCACGCTAATAATATACTTTATTCATATATTTCAATTTTAAGTGCATAATAATCACAAATATGAAAAATATAAATAACGCTAATTAGACATTAAAATTAATTTATGAGTCACATCACTCTATTATCTAATATATGAAGTCTAACTACTCAACATATACCTTCTTGGGAGATCCAACTCACCTTCTAGACAACCCACTATTCCGTACAATTTATTTTTCTTAAATTTATTGGAAGTGCAATAAAGCTAATTAGACATTAAAATTAATTTATGAGTCACATCACTCTATTATCTAACATATGAAGTCTCACTACTCAACCTAGATCTTCTTGGGAGATCTAACTCACCCTCTAGACAACCCACTATTCCGTACAATTTAAAAGTCTCACTATTCAACCTAGACCTTCTTCAAAGATCCAACTCACCCTCTAGACAACCCACTATTCAGTACAATTTAATTTTCCTAAATTCATTGGAAGTGCAATCAAACCATTATTCCGTACATTTTAATTTTCCTTAATTTATATGAAATGCAACCATTTATGGAAAATCAACTAATTTTCTTAATAATCACAAATATAAAATATATCAATAGCACTTCACGACCCAAATTCTTAACTAATCATTAATCATATTTATTTAATTAATATATTATAATTAATTTATATTATAACTTTTAACATGTGTAAATGATATAATTTGTTTTATGTAGATAATTACTCAATTATTATAAATTTTTAATTTAATGGTATGAAAAAAAAATATTAATACAAATGATATGAAAAAAATATTAATACAAATTATGTATCTTAATTTCAAAGTGTTTATTTAATTATTATAGTGTTTATTTAATTATTATAAATGTTTAATTTGAGGATATGAACAAATTAATAATATAAATTATGTATTTTAATTTTTAAGTGTTTATTTTTAATGATATGAAAAACACTAATAATAAAAATTAAAAACATTATGTCTCAATTTAATTGGTGATTGAAATGATTTGAAAATAAACTAAGAGATCAAAGGTTCAATCCCTTATAACTAGTCTAGTCTAGGAGAGGAGGACAAGTTGTAGGCTGAAAGGTATAGTGCTAGCAGCCAATTGAATCAGTGTCACTCTAATAAGATATTTTATTCATGTATTTCAATTTTAAATGCATAATAATCACAAATATGAAAAATATCAATAACACTAATTAGACATTAAAATTAATTTACCCTTCACATCACTCTATTACCTAATATATCAAGTCTCACTACTCAACCTAGACTTCTTGGGAGATTCAACTCACCCTCTAGACAACCCACTATTGAGTACAATTTAATTTTCTCAACCCATTATTCCGTACATTTTAATTTTCCTAGTTTATAGGAAATGCAACCACTTATGGAAATCAACTAATTTGCTTAATAATCACAAATATAAAATATATCAATAACACTAATTAGACATTAAAATTAATTTATGCATCAAATGACTCACTACTTAATAATGTCAATTAGACATAAAAATTACCTAATATATCAAGTCCCACTACTTAACCTAGACCTTTTTGGGAGATCCAACTCATCCTTTCAATTTTAAATGCATAATAATCTCAAATACGAAAAATATCAATAACTCTAATTAGACATTAAAATTAATTTGTGCATCACATCACTCTATTACCTAATATATCAAGCCTCACTACTCAACCTAGACCTTATTGCGAGATCCAACTCACCCTCTAGACAACCCACATTTGGTACAATTTAATTTTTCAAAATTCATTGGAAGTGCAATCAACCCATTATTCCGTACATTTTAATTTTCCTAGTTTATAGGAAATGCAACCACTTATGGAAAATCAACTAATTTGCTTAATAATCACAAATATAAAATATATCAATAACATTAATTAGACATTAAAATTAATTTATGCATCACATGACTCACTACTTAATAATGTCAGTTAGACATAAAAATGACCTAATATGTTTGTCCATTAAACCCTGATCAAACATTATGATGGATGTATTGCCCTCATGTGATTAACAAAATCCATTCCCCTCAAGCCTTTTTGATGCAAGAAACAAAGAGCTTGAGAGATTTTCTGTTGCAAGCCCAACCAAATCGTTGCTTCAGTCTAGCAGCTTAGGGCATAATAATTATAGAGAACATCTAGGCAATGAAGGTTTGATACCTAGGGCTCCCCAATAGCGGGGATGGGTCCTCTTTCCTCGATGGAAATTCCTTCGAAAATGGATTATGTTCTGGCGGGTGGCACAAGGCTTGATGGATTTACTAGGGAAGGGTATCCTTACAATAATTTGGATCCTGAAGGAGGCAGTCCCATGGAGGGTTCTAGGAATCCGATGAATCCCCTAGGATACCAAGTCAGCCCGCACTTATATCGAATGGAAATGGATCCTCGTGATCCCTTTTATGGAACTGGCAATAATTTGTTGAAGCGTAAGTATGCAGAAAGAGACTGCTAGTGAAAGTATGCAAAGAGAACCTAAAACCCTCGAAGATGCAACTCATTTCCCTGAAGGTTTCCTAGGGGTTCTGAAGCAGATCGATGTTGTGGAATACAAAAGTGAAATGGCTGAGCCTGTCTCAGCTTTGAGCCCTTTTCAAATCTCAATCAACTGATTTATGGGCATTCAAAGTTTTTATGGGTTAGATCTATGGATCTGGTAAAAGACCTCAAACTATTGTTGGAACTCAAAACAGGGCTACCCTTTGGATTACAATGCCTTATTTTTAAAGGTAAGCAAATGGAAGATCTTTTTCCTCTCTCTGTTTATAATATATGCACGAATGCCATAGTTTTCTTGGCTCTTTGACTGCGTGGGGGAGATTTGGGAAATCCTTCCTCTTCCCAAGCCTTCTCTTATAATGATGCGGTCTGAAACCAAGTTACCCAAAGTGCAAAGTTTCCTCAAGAATGTCCCCTACCCTCAAGCAAGGTGACTCAGGCCCAGGTTGCTCCGGGTCCTTTTATAGTAGACAAAGTTAAGGATGTTCCTTCAATGGAAATCACTCACCCAACTCTGGATGGAATCTACAAGTTGTTGGCAGGTAATGGCCTCATTTATCGTTTCAATGGGCTATGATCGCGTACAACATACCTTTACCAATGGATTCACTCAACTTGGACCAAGGCATGCAACGTCCTTTTATGTTCCAAGGGTTTCTTCATCATCATTTTTAGGAGGATGTGGATTATCAGAATGGTCTATCGAAGGGGCCCTAGTTTTAGGGAAAAGTTGGGCTCTCCCTAGCCCCTTAGTTCCCATATTTTGACCCCTCAATAGTTGTGATAACAAAGCTATCCATTTGGGTTATGCTCCCGAATTTTTTGGCCCATCTATGACATTCTTTAGTGTTTTGGGGTATTGGAAACACCTTGGGTCATTTTCTAAAATAAAATCCCTCGTGAAGCCAGTGTGGAGTCTTCACCTATGGTGGGATTTACGTATAACTCAACATCAACAAAGGCTTTCCTGAAAAAAATTAAATTAAAAATAGGTGATTTTCATTGGACCCAACAGTTGGATTATGAGAAATTGATTTTTGGTGTTGATTGTGCCAACAAATAGGTCATCTTCAGAACTCTTGTTCTCAAAAACCAGTGAAACGGAGGCCCAGGTCTAAAGCATGGAAGGCATGTAGCCCGCTTCCTTGAAAAGAGGGGATTCCTCTTCCTTAGATCAAGAAGATGATGAGTCTGATGACAACATGATCCATAAAATGACGCCCATAATTCATATCTTCACAAGCCTTGTGAAGGAGGTCAGAACATCCAAGTTTTGTCAACCAAAAGAGAAGAACTCAATGATAATACACTAACGAGTGGCATGAAATACGCCCACAAATCAACCTCCACAGACTCTGACAAGGATGTTTCCTTAGATTGTCAAAACAATCTTAAGATAGATAAATGTCTTTCGGATTAATCACATTATTATTATTATTATTTAATCCTTATGTATCTTTTTAACTGCTAGTTTTTAACGGCTAGTGTTCTTCAGCTAATACCTGGAAATTATGCATCCACACTATTTATTCATTAAGATCGATTAGCTTCTTCACCATGATGAACCACATTAGTTGGTTCGAAACTCCAACCAATCCTAATAATGTGATTAATCCAAAATTACATTTATCTATTTTATGGATCACAAAAGTCTCAGATCTATCAATCTTAAGATAGCTTTGGTAGCCACACCTCCAGAAGGTTGGACCAAAGTAGTAAAGAAGAAAAGAAATAAAAGATGCACTGGTAATCAACCCCTTTTTTGTTATCTATATGTGTTCTCTACATTTTTTCATGGTCATCATATAATATCAATGTAAAACTTTTTATATTAATGCAAATCTTTTGTACTGAGTTACCAAAAAGAAAATGATATTAGTAATATTAATATAAATCATAATTATAATATAAATTAATTTCAATATCTAAATAAAATGATTCATATTTATAAAATATTTAGATTTATGATTATTATTTAATATAAGAGGCTTAATTTATAAATGAAAATATTTATATAAAAAAATAATATATATATATATATAGTTGAGTGTTGATAAGATGCTTGTATTTCCAATGAATTTAGAAAATATAAAATATATGGATGAAAATCATGGTGAATGACTAGCCTAGAAAATATAAAATATATGGATGAAAATCATGGTGAATGACTAGCCTAGAGGGTGAATTGGGTTTCACATGAAGGTCAAAGTTAGATAATGAGTTGTGATACAATAATTAACCTTAATTTTTAAAATTGAGTCTTTTAGAAGATTGAAATTGAATGAATTGTGATATAACATTTAATTGTAATGTTTAATTAATATTTTTTATTTATAGAAAATTGTAATGTTTAATTAATATTTTTTATTTATAGAAAATTGTAATGTTTAATTAATATTTTTTATTTATAGAAAATTGTAATGTTTAATTAATATTTTTTATTTATAGAAAATTGAAATGTATTGACTAGATTGTGAGAATTAGTTGGTTGTCTTTAAAGTGAATTGTTTTTGTCAAAAATCTAGGTTGGGTAATGAGCGATGATGCATCAACTTAATATTTAGGGTAGATTGGATTGTTTCTTGTTTGGATCTCTCAGTTTGCACAATCCTGAATACATATATTTATTAATATTATTTAATATAAAGTATTTGATTTGTTTATAAAAATATTACATTTAAGAAATGGAGCATATTACTTTTTAGTAATTAATTTATAAATAAATATATTAATACGGAAAGTTAAATATTTGAAAATATAAATATTCTTATAACATTTATAAAAAATATAATGATTAGTTAATTTTCATTAAAATTCATTATATTTTTACAATCTAAAAAACCAAAATTTATAAATAAAAATTATAATAATCTTTTAATTAAAATTTTCACCATATTTTAAATTTAAAAAAAAAATTATAAATTATAAATATCATTATAATTAAAAATATATAATTTATAGTACTATTTTTTTATATTATTAAAATTAACCTATTAAGAATATTATAAAAATAAAATAAATTGAAAAGATAATTAGTTAGTTGTGATTCAATTAATTACATTTTATATATATATATATATATATATATATATATATATATATATATATATATAATTACACAATAAACTAAAATATATAAAATGAATTAATTTTTTTACAAGTATCAAAATTACTTAATAAATTCTAATACATAAATTAAACATTTTTTTAAGAACGAAAAAAACAGTTTATTATATGAACCTCAAGAAAGACTTTTCAAGAGAGAATAGATACACATCAACAATCTAATTTCATATATATATATATATATTACATTGTTACATAAAAATTCAAACACTTGGAAATTGAAAGGCACAGATGAAGAGAAGAGTGGCCTGTGGGTTGTCGGTGAGGTGCAATTGAGTTAAAGGTATTAGTTAACTGGATTCTGCAGTCAAATGTCAAATAAATGCAGTGTCAACACGACCATGGGCAGGCTGCTCTATTATAATTTATGTGATACTGATGCTATTTTTCTTCAATCTCCTCGAATAACAGTTGGTACGAGAGGATCTCATTTGGAGACCAGAGTCGTATGTTTTTGTTACTATATCTTCATTTACGTAATACTACTATGTGATCTCCACCATGGCTTTTCAGCAAGTTACCCTATGGAAGTAAAGCATGAACCTGCGTGGAATTGACCGAAAACCTGTATAGGAGAAAGGGGTTAACGAATTCAAGAAAGGCAAGTATACATGTATTTGTTTTCGGCGAAATGAAAGTGTGTTGAAATTAAGTTGCAGCCCCTCTAACCTGTGGCATCAAAGTGAATGTTATTTACAAAATCAAGAATAGTCTAGGGGTATCCTCCCCACTCATCCATGGTCACTTCCTATCTTTACTTGTTCTCCATCCAAATTGACCCAAGAATCTATCATTGCTTTCCATTTTATTAGCCTCCTTTTTAATGTAACTAAGTAGTCTATATTAATTAAGATGGTCTTAAAAGTTTGTAAGGATGAAAAATCATTCTTGATTAATAGAAGTTTCCAATCTCTTAGCACAAGAAAAAATTTAATTTTACCATATAAATAATAATGTATTTACTTATTCGCTAGTTTTCAGTTTCCATTTAATTATGTATGCATTTCTTTCTTCATTAACTTGTTTCCAATCTTAATAGGAAATGGTTATCATATCCTGCCATTAATGTTTTGTGGAGAATATTTTTCATATTCCTTTAGCAGCCAGTGCTCTGGAAAATGTAGACAGATCGTTTATACCCGAATCCCCTTCCCCCTTTGAACTTGTGATTCACTGCCATTTTACCAGCGGCATGCTCATCTTTTCTTTCTTGTCAGTCCAAAGGTACCTTATAGCTGTCTTGCTGATCATATGCAGAATTCCTTTCAGGAGATAAGCTATTGTGATCCGAGATAAGCTATTGTCATCCGAAAATATTGGTATAGTTGTTATTTTTGAGGCGAAATCCAGGGTATTCCACTTTGTCCATAAAGTCTTATGTTTGGAGGGGAAGGCATTCCTTTACTCTCTCTTTCATGGATCACTAATTCGATGGAGAGCCAGGGTAGATTTCTGCAAAGTTTATCACCATACCCCAGATGCTGCACATTATAACTTGTAATGAGATTCCCCAGCTATATATATATATATATAAACTGAATGCTTAAAACATGGTGGAGATCTGTCAGATATAATCCATCTTCAAGAGAGTTGTGAAGTTTGGCTTTAATATGAGCCTCTAAAGTTGCTGGAGGTTAATATGAAACAGAGGTTTAGATGAATATATCTACTCACTGGTTTATATATAATGCATGACTGCACTTTTTAAGCACAAATACTGATTGATCGGTTAAACACACAGATTAAATTAGAGTTGATCGATCCCCATTAGATTGATTCAATTAATGATCTGTGCAGGTTGTGAAAGAACTGAAAGAGCTGGGCAGCATTGTAATCCCCACAGCAGCAATGAATTGCGTGGTCCACGTCAGAGCCATGGTGTCCGTTTTAGTCCTGGGAAGATTGGGAGCCCTAGAATTAGCAGGAGGAGGGATCTCCAATGGCTTCACAAACATTACAGGATACTCTGTTTTGTTCGGCCCTGCGTCAGGGATGGACCCTGTTTGTAGCCAAGCCTTCGGTTCCAAGAACTGGGAACTCATCGGTCTGTCATTGCAGAGAACAATACTGATATTGTTAACAGCCTGCGTTCCAATCAGTTTCTTATGGGTGAATCTCGAGAACATCATGTCATGGATGGGCCAAGATGCGAGAATCGCAGCAGTTGCCGCTACATATTGCTTATTTTCGCTCCCGGATCTTGTTACGAATAGCATATTACAGCCCTTGAGAGTTTATCTTCGATCCCAGGGGATTACAACAACACTCCAATGATGTGGCGTTTTGTTATTGCTGGCGTTGCCCATGTGCCTCTGAACATACTTCTAGTCTTTGTTGCAGGAGCCTCTGAACATACTTCTAGTCTTTGTTGCAGGAGCTGCAATAGCTGGAGTATATATATAAATTAATTTGGATCCATAGCCGCAGTTTATATTTATAAACTAATTTTCTAGAGATTCACCCATAAGTAGCTGATGTTGGAATATTTAACATTCCAGAACAACAATGGAGAATAAAATTCTCCCTCTTCAACACAGAGGAAATTAAAAAAAATTCTTCAATGGAGACAGAGCTTTCACTGTAAACACTATTTCATTAAACTTCAAAAAAAACTTGGTTACAAAATCACCTCTGCCTGAGGGAATACAAAAACTTTGACTGCTTCAAAACACAGTTCAAAACACCTCACACTCTCTAAAATTTCACTCTGGAAAAATACTCTGTCTCACCAAAAATGAAAGCACTGCTGTGCACTTCAAATTCTGTTACACTGCTGCTGTGTGTAAAAACAAAAAAAACTTACAACTGAACTCTGCACTGCTGTGCTCTATCTGCCTTTTTCACTGCTGTGTGAAAAAATAATAACTTACAAAGTCTTTTTACTTCTGCTGTGTAAAAAGAAATAAAACTTACAATATAAAAAATGCACACAGCACTTTTATAATGTATATAAACAAACTATATTAAAATAAAACTATTTAAAACTAAAACTAAAGTCGTATACCATATTTCATATGGTGTGAAGTTTAAAAATAAAAGAACATAAATTAAAACCAAAACTCAAATCTGAAACCATGCGTGGCCCACGGCCTTCCTTTTGAAACGTGCTATATATATGATATATATGTTTGATATATATATGTAAGACATATATATATTCATATGTTCACTGTACGCACGATTTAAACCAAATATTAAAGGACCTTTGACCATGTTTTAAAACCGGACTTCAAAACAGAAATTAAACCAGCGTGCATAAAAATTCCGCGTGCCAAAAGTGATTGCAGACGTCAGCAAGTTTGTGATGCGGGATTTTTATTAAATCCGCCCTAAGATTTTCCCCGGGTCCGATTTTCAGCAGCCTGTACGGCAAAAAATGTGATGCGGGATTTTTCATAAATCTGGCTCATTAAAATTTCAAATCCGGAGGTTGACTGCTCAATGGTTTTGGCAAGCGGCTCAGCTGCACAGTTCTGCAAACAAAGATGGAAGGCGGCTTCAGTTCTTTGTTCTTCAGACAAAAACGGAAGGCGGCCTCCTGTACAGAGCACGGCGGAAAGTAATTTCAACACTCCCCATTACTTTCAACTGCTGGGTTATCAGTCATACCCAGACATTTCCTCAAAAACTCAAAACTCTTCTGCCCCAATGGCTTGGTCAGTATGTCTGCAAACTGCTCCTGAGTTCTGCAGTGTTCCAAAACAATTTCACCATTGTTTACTAATTCTCTGATGTAATGAAACTTTGTGTCAATGTGTTTCGTTCTCTTGTGAAACACAGAATTCTTGGATAATGCAATAGCTGAGATATTGTCACAATAAATCACTGTTCCTTTTACCTGCTCTTGGCACAAACTTCTTAACATCCTCCTCATCCAAATTGCTTGACAAGCTGCTGCTGTGGCTGCCACATATTCTGCCTCTGCTGTGGACAATGCTACAATGGGTTGTTTTTTAGAAGCCCATGAAATTGCTCCTGAACCCATGTGAAAAACATAACCGGAAGTGCTCTTCCGATCATCTACACTTCCAGCCCAATCACTATCCGTGTATCCAACTAAATCTGAATTTTCTGAAGCAGTATATAAAATACCAAGTCTTTTTGTGCCTTTAACATACCTCAAAATTCTCTTTGCTGCCTGCCAATGTGCATCCTTTGGCTTCTCCATAAATCTGGAAATTAAGCTAACAGCATGCATTATGTCAGGCCTAGTTGCAGTCAAATACATAAGGCTGCCAACTATGCTCTTATACAAACTAGGATCAAAATCGCTAACAACATCTCTAGCATTTTAATCACATCCTTTGTTGGAGTGATCATTTACCTTGCTCTCTGCATATTAAATCTTTTGAGCACTTCATTAACATATTTTTCCTGTGAGATAAAAATCCCATTTTCATCTTGTTCTACTTCTATTCCTAAGAAGTATTTCAACAAACCCATGTCAGTCATTTCAAATTCTTCTTTCATGACTGTTTTAAAATTTTCAATAAGGTAATTATCATTACCTGTGAAAATAACATCATCAACATATAAAACTACAATCAACATTTTACCATCTTTTTCTTTGATGTAGAGGGTGGGTTCTCCCTCACAATTTTCAAATCCATTTTCCAGTAGATAGGAATCTATCCTACTGTACCATGCTCTTGGTGCTTGCTTCAGCCCATAAAGAGCTTTCTTCAACTTGCACACTTTGTGCTCTTGGCCTTTCTTCTCATAGCCTAGAGGTTGTTCAATGTAAACCTCTTCCATTAACACTCCATTTAAGAATGCTGACTTCACGTCCATTTGGTAAACTTTCCACTTGTTTTGTGCTGCTATGGACAGCACTGCTCTCACGGTTTCCATTCTAGCAACCGGTGCAAAAGTTTCCTCATAATCTATCCCATGCTTTTGCTTATACCCTTTGACAACAAGTCTTGCCTTGTGTCTCTCTATTTTTCCTTCAGCATTACTCTTGGTCTTGTAGACCCATTTAACTCCAATGACATCTTTACCTTTTGGGAGTTCAACTAAATCCCAAGTCTTGTTTCTTTCTATGGCATTAATCTCCTCATCCATAGCTTCTATCCATTTCTTATCCTTAATAGCTTCTTCGAAATGAACAGGGTCATCAACATGACAATATAAAGCAAAAAAAGAATTGATACCTTCATTTGCTGCCTCTTGTGCATAAATGTCATTTAAATTTCTGAACTTCTTACCTCTTTCACTTGATGTACAAATGCTTGAAGAAGCACTTGAATTTCCTCCTTGTGGTGTGCTTGGAGAAGAACTCTCATTTCTCCTCAAGGGTGTCTCTTGCTGCTCTTGTGTTGGTGCTGCTGTTTGGGGATGTATTTCAGCCAATTCATCATCATCTTCATCATGAGATAAACAATGTTTAACATTCACTATTTTCTCTATGCTTCCATCCCAAGCTTCCTCCTCAATGAACTGAACATCTCTGCTCACAATAAACTTCTTGGTGGATGGGTTGTATAACCTATAAGCCTTGGATTCCTCACTGTATCCAATGAAAATACATTTCTCCCCCTTGCTGTCCAACTTCTTCCTTAGTTGATCCGGAATGTGTGCATAAGCCACACATCCAAAAACCTTCATATGTGTGACACCTTGCTTTGTGCCACTCCATGCCTCTTCCGGCACTTTGTTCATCACTGCTTTTGTAGGGCACCTATTCAAAATGTATGCTGCACAATGTACAGCTTCAGCCCAATAATCATTAGGCAAATGCTTTGCCTTTAGCATACTCCTCACCATGTCCATTATGGTTCTATTCTTCCTTTCGGCTACTCCATTTTGCTGCGGAGTATATCTAGTTGTAAACTGCTTTTGAATACCATTTTCTCTACAAAAACGTAGAAAATCTTTAGAGATATACTCACCTCCTCTATCGGTCCTTAGAACTTTGATGTGCAGCCCAATCTGGTTTTCCACAAGTGCTTTGAAATTACAAAATTTTTCAAACACTTCACTTTTATTTTTCAAAAATTAAACCCAAGTTTTTCTTGTAAAATCATCTATGAATGTTAACATGTAGTGGCTGCTAGCAAGCGATGGAGTTTGCATCGGTCCACACAAATCTGAGTGGACAATCTCTAAGGGTGCCTTTGCCCTTATACTTTTCCCGGAAGGAAAACTTTCTCTGTGTTGTTTCCCAAGAATACAACCTTCACAAAGGCTGTCCGGCTTCTCTATCAATGGTAAACCTCTTACCATTCCTTTTTTGTTCAACAAATTAAGACCTCCAAAGTTGAGATGTCCAAATCTCAAGTGCCACAACCAATTTTCATCTTTTGGTTCGCTTTGGATAGCCTCTTTTGCCACTGCTGCTATCTTTTCTTCATTTTTCAGATCTGCTCTCATTCTAAGAGGGAACATTCTATTCCTTGTCATCTTCACTTCAGCAATACATTGTTTGCTGGGTGGTTTGTCCATGATGGTACAAACATCATCCTCAAAAAATACATTGTACCCCTTTTGAACAAGTTGTCCAATACTTAAGAGGTTACACTTCATTCCTGGAACATAATAGACATCTGATATGGATTTCTTTGCACCTTTTCTTGTTAGAACATTTACATTTCCTTTTCCCATAACAGACACTTTACTATCAGTCCCTAGTGTGACTTGTGACTTCACACTCTCATCTAGCATAGAAAACATTGCTAAGTTTCCTGTCATATGGTTACTGCAACCGGAGTCTAGAAACCATAAGTCTTCATTCTTTTCTTCCATTATGTTAAATAAAAACAAATTATGGAGGTTTACGTGCTTTTCTCTATTTGACGATGCACTAGTTCTGCTTATATCATGTTGCTTCTTTCTACATTCATTAGCATAATGACCATATTTTTTACAATAGTGACATTGGACATTGGACTTATCATACCTCGTCGCCAGGCGATACACCAGCGACCACTCTGCTTTAGTACAACGCCTTAGCCCTTGATCTTGAGATTTGGATGCTTTGCTTCTTCCTTGAGCATTCGTGGGTATTTCCTTACCTCTGTTTTGGCTTCTTGCCTCTTCCTCTGTTTCTGGCCCTCTTCACTCTTCTAAAGATATCTGGGTCTTAAAGGCATGTTCAGGAAGATGAGTTTTCACTTCTACCCAATCTCTGCTCATGAGTCATCGGTGATGCATGTAGCTCATCCACTGTGAACTTTGTGAGATCCTTAGTCTCCTCTATGGTGGTGACAATCACATCGAATCTTGAGGGTAGACTCCTCAAGAGTTTTTCCACAATCCTCTTCTCTTCAAGAGTCTCTCTATGAGATCTTATTTGTGTGACCATTCCAATCACATGAGTGAAGAATGAGTCAATAGTATCTGACTCTTTCATACAGAGAGTCTCAAAGTCTCTCCTCAGCAACTGAAGTTTCGCTGTCTTCACTTTTTCCATGCCTTGATAGCCTATCTTGAGAGTTTCCCATGCTTCTCTGGATCTCTTGGCTGCTGCTATCCTTGGAAACACACTCTCATGCACTGCCTGATACAATAAGAAGAGAGCCTTGGAGTCTTTCTTCCTATTGCTCTTCAGCAACTCTCTTTCTGCCTGAGTTAAATCTTCAAACTCTTCTTCATCTGCTGGCTCTTCAAAGCCATCTTCAACAAAGTCCCATAAGTCTTGGGAGACAAATAATGCTCTCATAGTTATTGACCAGTAGTCATAATTTTTCCCATTAAACATTGGGAGATGGACATTTCCCATACCCATACCAGTGCTGGCTCCAGCCATTCTGCACTCTTAACTATGATTAAAAAAAAAACTTGACTGTGTATGTAAAACAGCTCACTGTTCTGCAACAGTGACTCAAAAACTGTATAGAGAAATACCTTTGGATTCTTTGGCTGAGTCTTCACACTGCTGGAGAAGCTGCTGCAACAAAGAACTCCTTTCCTTCAGCTTCTTTGATCTTCAAAGAGCCTGGACTAGCTCTGATACCATGTTGGAATATTTAACATTCCAGAACAACAATGGAGAATAAAATTCCCCCTCTTCAACACAGAGGAAATTAAAAAAAAATTCTTCAATGGAGACAGAGCTTTCACTGTAAACACTATTTCATTAAACTTCAAAAAAAAAACTTGGTTACAAAATCACCTCTGCCTGAGGGAATACAAAAACTTTGACTGCTTCAAAACACAGTTCAAAACACCTCACACTCTCTAAAATTTCACTCTGGAAAAATACTCTGTCTCACCAAAAATGAAAGCA
>CM076572.1:1462342958-1462569853 GCA_034641835.2 Pinus albicaulis | reverse complement strand
GGAAGGTGGATCTGTTGCAGACCATTTAAATGAATTTAATATAGTTACCAGTCAGCTAAGTTCTGTAGGGGTAAACTTTGATGATGAAGTTAGAGCTCTGTTATTCTTGTGCTCATTGCCAGAGAGTTGGAATGGTTTATTAATGGCCATTAGTAACTCTGTCTCTAGATCTAGTACTTTAAAGTTTGATGATGTTGTTGGTGCCATCCTTAGCGAGGAAATGCGACGGAAAAGCTCTGGTGAGACATCAGGTAATGCTTTGAGTGCAGAGTCTAGGGGAAGAAGAATGGAAAGAGGAAAGAGCTCGGGATATCGCAGTAAATCAAGGAAAGGCAGATCCAAGTCCAAATCAGGGATAGTGTGCTGGAATTGCGGAAAGAAAGGACACCTAAACAAAGACTGTAGATCTCGGAAGGGAAAAGAAGGAGACACACAGCAAGAAAACAATCATGAAGCAAATGTGACAGGTGATGTGTTACAAGATGCTTTTATTCTTTCTTTCGAAAATGTTACTGATTCTTGGGTTGTAGATTCAGGGGCTTCATTCCATGCCACATCTGATAAGAAATATTTTCATGACTATGTTCAAGGAGATTTTGGAAAAGTTCGTTTGGGTGATGATAAACCCTGTAAAATTGTTGGAATGGGTAAAGTTCTTGTAAAACAACAGAATGGAAACCAATGGCTACTAAAGGAGGTAATGCATGTTCCAGATCTGAAGAAAAATCTGATTTCAGCAGGGCAGTTAGGCGGTGAAGGTTGTGTGACAACTTTCACAGATAAAACTTGGAAGGTCACCAAAGGAGCCCTGGTAATAGCAAAAGGTGAAAAGGTTGGTGCATTGTATTTATGCAATGGTATTTCTAACTCTGTTAATGCTTTAACTTCCAAAGGAGCAGATGCAGCATTATGGCATCATAGGCTCGGACACATGAGTGAGAAGGGAATGAAGATTCTTCACTCAAGAAATTTGCTGCCAGGTTTGAAGAATGTTGATTTGGATTTCTGTGAGAATTGCATTTATGGAAAACATAAGAGAGTCAGATTTCTTAGAGTTGGGAAAGAAAAGAAGAGCGAAAAATTGGAGCTTGTGCATACAGATGTATGGGGACCTACTCAGGTATCATCTCTCGATGGCTCTCGTTATTATGTTACTTTTATTGATGATGCAACTAGAAAAACATGGATTTATTGTATTCAGAATAAATCTGATGTATTTGATACTTTCAAGAAATGGAAAACTTTGGTTGAGATTGAGACAGGAAAGAAGTTGAAGTGTCTCAGATCAGACAATGGAGGTGAATATTGCAGCAAAGAGTTTGATAGGTACTGTTCAGAGCATGGAATTCGTAGAGAGAAGACGGTTCCAAGAACACCACAAGAAAATGGTGTGTCAGAAAGGATGAACAGAACAATCATGGAGCGTGTTAGTATGAATCTTTTGTCGAAGTGTACGAAAAAAGACCACTTTAGCTGCGCATAAATAATAGCCCTAACATCAAAGATGGCTACCAATATCTTCAGATCTGCAGTTAGTTGATCAAGACAAGAGCTGCAAAAAACCAGATCTATGCATAGAAAGACATTAAGCAGTAAAAAGAAGGGTTTGCTCCATATATCCAATAGATAAGACAAGAACAATTTTTGAAAGAATTTTTGTATTAAGGGCACCTGGGAGGAAAACAAGAAGATGTTTCCAATTCTCCTCAATGGGATGGGTTCTTGGAAGTCCTCGGCACTTCAGATCTAGCATTTCTCTCTCCTGTTGGTGTAGAAAACCTAGACAAAGATAGAACTCAAAGGGAGCTCACACAGCAAATAATGGAAAATATGACAATGATAATGGCTCAAAGTCGGACCAAGAGTTTAGATCCAGAGTGATCTAATAGGCAACAAAAGGTGAAGAATGGTAGGAAAAACCCTCCTATTTATAACAAAATATTGGGTCATTCTAGATCTTGGTGCATGATTAAATAACATTAACCAAATCTAGATCCACCTTTTATGGAATATTTTATTATATTTGTTGGAGGGAAAAGGTATTTGACTTGGGTCAAATCCCTTTATTTGTGAATAATAAATAAATAAATGATTTGTTTATCATTTTAAGGAAGTGGTTGAAGGATAATCAAATAAATAATGATTTATTTAATTATTTATGGGTTATTTAGTCATATTTAACAAGGAATATTATTTAAATAAGATTTAAATAATTATTCCTAGAAAATAATAAGATAAATAAAGATTTATCTAATTAATTTCTTTGTTTTGGGTTAAACATGACCAGGAATAATAATTAAATTATTGTTTAATTAATTGTTCCTTGAGGAAAATCAAACAAATATAGGTTTGTTTAATATTTCCTTTTGGGGTTTCCTGTTTAGACCATAAACAACCTAATAAATGTGTTTTATTAAGTTATTTTACATAGTGAAGGAAATTTTACTTAGGGTAAAATTGGTCTTACACGGTGTACTTGGGTCCATCTAATGATAGTAGGTTAGATGACCAAAAAATGATGTAACAGATTGCCCCCCAGCGTGCGAGTGTTAGGAGCAAATCGTATGACCGAAGTACGTTGTAAGAACTCAATCACCAGACATCAAAAGGGAAGTCAGAGAGAGAGATGTAAGGTAGACTTTGAGGAGACGAGACTTATAGGTGAAACAAGTATCTGTTTATGAAATGGTACCTGTGCTAGAGGCGGCAGGGGAGGCATACCTATGCCCGCCGAGACAAAGTACAAAAGAATAGTGTGTCCAGTAAACAAGGGACCGAACTATAAAGTACAACCTGGCATAAACATGAGCTAGATAAAAATACAATGATGAATCCCATATACATGGTGTGCCTGGGATAACAGCCAAGACTTATACAATAAGATCTGAGTACATGAGATACAAATACAACCCAAATTCCCCCTGTAAATGGGGAAGGGCTCCCAAAATCTTACTGATACATGCAAATCAAAGAGGCGCTGCAAGCGGCTAAGGCCAGCATCATCAAATATATGGAGCTGCATCAAAGGTTGTAATGAAGAGGTCATCCGGGCATGTGGGGGGCTACCTACAGGGCCACCCCCTCATGAGGGCTGAGACATCTCACACACACCCGGGAATCACCAAGAGCTATTGCTGCATCATTGAACCATCAATTATATGGATCTCGATCATGCTGAAAGGAGATGGAGTGGAGAAACAATCAAGTCAAAGGGGAAGGAGAGATCCCTTTGCCTGATCCAAGGCACCAAACAAGAGTGGAAGTTGGAACCAAAGTACACCATCGTCTAGACCTGTCTTCTGGAATGAAGGAGCTGATGTCAACAGAAGGAGGTTCGCCATAGGTGAGGCAATGAGAGATCCTCAACTAAGGCACGAGAGAAAATAGTAGAGAGACTAACAGACTAATACCAATGATGATGATGAAATGGAGGGGACTGAGTAGCGAAGGGACGACTTCCCTTGTTAGAGCATAAAGGGCATGAATGACATGGCAACGACTGACACAATATCATGAGGGATAGGGGATAGTGGGACTGAAGGCCATAATTTGCGACACAAGAGAGGGACCAAGAAATGAAGGATGGAGGACTATAGCGGGGTACAAAGGGACTCGGGATAGACTCCATGAATGCGATGATGACTCAACTTGGATGCTATAAATAAGGGTGACTTGATGGTGCTGCCACACAGTAAAGGTCCAATGGGGGACCATGAAAACATGAGTACCAGATGGTAACTCATGACGAACATCAACACGAGCATAGATAAGTATGGAGGCCAAATGGTGCCCCTAGTACGAGTGTGGCAAGTGAAGAAATTCAATTTTGAGGAGGGTTATGGTTGAGGGGCATAGGTGCCCCCAAGCATGGTGTGGTCATGCCAAAATGTATTTAGAAAAAAGGGAATCTAAACATATTTTAATGATGTGGTGTGCCATTTGTTTTCGTTATGGTTATGCAGTTTGAGAAAGGGAATGGAAGATTACCAATCTCTTTTGGTATTGCATATAGGAAGAAAATGGCCTTTAAGTTTCTGGGTTGGCATACCTGGTGTCACTATCCCAAAGAGAGGAGTTGGAGATAATGAACTGATGCTCTCGTAGAAAAGCTATAGGTTGGTCAACAACAATGTCTAAGAGACAGAGTTGCTGATGTAAGATGAAGGAATGATAAGGGGTTTCATCCTTAGAGTGATCTGAAGTGATATGGGACTCTAGAGGTTCTTCTAAATGTGGAAGAATAATGGTACTAAATTCATCATGACCAGATACACTAGGAGAGTTGTGGAGAATTGCTTCTCTTGGTCTCTCAAATGTGGGTGCCCCCTTACCCAAACATTGGGTTTCAATGTAATGGCCACAAGGTGTATGTGGTGTGAATACATGGGATCGATGTAAGGGGGAATAAAGAAAGTCAGGGGTGGGGATTTTTTCCATAATGTCGTCATCATGATAGAAGATGGGGTGACTGGTGGAAGCAAGACCACCTGACCTGGCAAAGATACCTGAATCATCATCATGAGAAGAGAGGTTCACATGCGCGTTGTCACAAGGGGTGACAGAAGAGTAAGAAGATAAAGGATCTACCGATGTGGAGCCCAAGGTGATCGCTGAAGGAAGGTCAAGCGAAACAACAGGGGAAGATTCAGATGGAATGTTCTCCGAGGGTCTCATGGATGATGATAGGTAGAAAATGTTGGACGAAGGCTTCGTCATCTTGACATCAGGAGGGGGAATGTCAATGGGAGCAGTCATGTCTGGTAGTTTTTCCAAAGAAAAATGTGCAAATAGGGGAGAGGTGGACTCATTGTGCTTGGCCTCGAATTGGCAGACCGCGGCTAGAGAGGTGCGGAAGTCCTCGAGGCGGGGACAAAGGTGGGTGTAATGGCCATGGAGATCACACAAAGCACAGGGGTGGTTGGTGTGAATAGTCATGGGGTTCTTGGCCGCGGTCGCGGAAGGAACAGAGGCTTCCAGGACCGTGGCCTCAGGGAACGCAACATTAACCATGGGCTTGAGATGAAACAATTCAGGACAGGTATGGGTGGCGTGACCGACAATATCACACAAATCACACTGGATGGTATGATGTGGAGGTCGAGGAGGGGCCGGGTTTGTCGGGAAAGCCTTGTCCTTTGATGCCCCCTTGCGAGCTTTGCCCTTCTTACCCGAAGCGGTCGCAACAGGAGGTGGTTCCTGTTGAGGTGATTGAGGCATTGTTGCAGCGGGAGAAGTCATGGGGAACGGTTGAACTGGGGTCAAAGCAATATAAGGTTTGGGTTGACCAGGTAGGGTTGCGACTAGAGGATCAAGGTACTAGATGGGAATCCCAAGGGTCAGGTTAGGAAGAGAGAGGGTGGCCATGACCGGTACCGTGTACACTCCTAATGGGGGAGCTAGGAACGGTATCTGACCAGAGGGGTAATGGCCAGGTGGGACGACTCCTAAATGGATAAGGCTTGGAGGAACCGTTCGAGGAGGGTAAAGAGGCTCATGAATACCAGCTGCAGGTGAAGGGCTAGGAGCAGGTTGCGGAGAGCGCGATTGCTGACTAGCCGAAGCGGGTTGCTTGAGAGCAGTCTGAGACAATTGAATCATGCAAACATTCGATGAGCTGGAGTCGGAGACAAGAGGAGGAGGAAGACCAGGGAAGGTTCCAAGCAAAGAGGAGTCTTTGTAGACGCCGGGAGAGACACTAGTCAAGGAATCGACTGTTTGCTTATTGGCTACAGGAGAGATGGTTGTATCAGGGGAGGTCTGAGATTCTGGCTCATGATATGTCAACTGGTCAATGTTGACTATCTTTCCATTATGAGGGAAAGACATCTTGTGGAAAACCACGGATGGGACAGCAGACATGGCATAGGTGTAGCTCCGCCCTAAGAGAATGTTGTAATCTAGAGGGGCGTCGATGACTTCAACGTCGACGCAAACAGTCTTGCCCGCAAGAGTGATAGGACAATTACGGAATAAGCCAATGGGCTGGGAGGCATGGCCATCCCACGCACGAAGGGTGATTGTGGAAGGGGCCAATTCAGGAGATCCAAGTTGTTTCCAAACCGAAGTGGACATCACACAGGTGGATGCCCCCTCATCAATGATACACCGAGAAACGTTAGCGTTCCGGATTTTCACTGGGATTTGGAAGGCTACGGAAGCAAGAAGAGGAGGATGCTCTGATTGATGGGTGTCAAAAACAATCAATTGGTCATCAACAGGATCTACAGTGCCCATGGCAGATAGTAGAGCCTTCTTTTGGGAAGGGCACGACTGGAGGAGTTCCAATGTAGAAATGGCAGCAGGAGACTGCGCCAAATCATCTACTATGCTATACGAATGAGCAGCTCGACCAGAAGCAACATTTCGCCGTAATGGTCCCTTAGGAATCTGGGTATGAACCTCAACTTTGGGCTGAAGGATAGGCAAGGGACCATTGGATGCTGAAAGAGGCTCTGTAGAACCTAAAGAAGGTGACTCGGGGATAGACGGAGCAAGAGGCTTGGGGTACTGAGGGGCCCGAGTTTGAAGGTTAAGGTCAACGGTTGGAGGTGGAGCAGAGTTCATCATGAGAATCTGGTAATTGGAGGAAACAGAAGGGGAAGGTTGAGTGGCCACCTGTCTGTCAGGTGGTTGGGTAGCCATGAATCCCTGCTGTGCATCCACCTGCTCGTGAGGGGGCAGTGATTGCTGTTGCAGGGGTTGAGAAGGCTAGGGAGGCGGAGGTGCTGATGCTGGAGGAGCTGGAGCACTAAACTGCGGATACGAATAATAAGGGGGTTGGGTAACAGTATGGTGACCAGGAGGTTGGGTCAAAAGAGGATGCATGATGTATCCTGGATACGTGCTACCAGGAGGGGAACAAGTGCGGGAGGTGCTGTCCCCTCCCCCAGGAAAACCATAACCCATGGGAGGTTGGGCATATGGATGAGAGAGAGCTCCAACGATACCGTCGGCGGTATGAGGTGCCCCCGGTGCGTTGACACCACCGGGTCTGGGGAGATCAGGTAGAACGGTATAAACATAACCTTTCTGAGCGTAGATCAAGTCATATTTTAACGCCAGTTGGAGGGCGGCTTTTTTGGTTTGGGGAAAATGTGATGCGACATCTTTCCCGATAGGAGGCAAGAGAGATCTAAGGACCCAGTCCATGTAGACACGGTCTTCGAAGGTAGGGGATTGACATAGGCTCTTTCTTCTCCACCATTCCTGGACATGATCGGATAGGCGGGTCGCAGATGATTGACAGAAAGAAGTCAAAAGTTCGATACTAGTGTCATAACGAAGGGGAAGCTGGAAGTAAGATAAAAAAGCCCGGGCAAGAGTCGCAAAGGAGGTATGAGAGGAAGTGGGCTGATCAACATACCACTTAGAAGTCGCGCTTGTAAGCGTTCGTTGGAACAACCGAAGACGGACAGAGTCATCGGTAATGGAGGTAGATGAACAACACATGTGGAAAGATCGAACATGATTTGAAGGATCTTCTCCAGTAAGGACTTCAAACTTTGGGATGTCGGAAGGGAGCTTGGTCGGCATAGCAGGCCAGCTAGCGTCATGGTGTATAGGGTCGTTTATCAACCGGTCCAAATCGGGGAGGCTGAGGCCTGCCATGAAGGGGAGCAAGGGCGCGGCCGAGGTAGTTCCTGTGGTAGTTCTACTAGTAGTAGTCCCAGTATTAGGGCCAGGATTACTGCTAGCGTTAGGCCCTGGACTAGACATAGTGAAGGTGACAGGGGGAGAACTGGAAGTAAGAGGAGAATCCAATGAATCAGGAGAGGAGTCGGAGTGCGAAATCGGAGGAGGAATAACTCGACGACGGCGGGAAGGAGTAGGTCGACCGACCAGAAACTGAGGGTGAAGGCCAAGAAGTCTCCAGGATGTGTGCTTTGGGGGCGCAATGGTGACAACACAAACACGGCACGAGGGGAAGAAGAACGACTGACAAAGGCAGGGAGGTGCAGAATCAAGTGATTACAATGTCGAAACAAGGGCAGAAAGGTGTAGTGTCAATTGATTTTAAAGTCTTTGCCTGGCGGTGCAAACCAGGCTCTTCTTCACTTAGGGTGAGTATGTGGCGTACGTTAATTTTAATTTTTAAACCCTTTTCATTTTGAGAGCAAGAGAAAAAGCGTGCTGCGTAATTGAAAATAATGCTGCAGAGAACAGTATATAATGCTGAAATAACAGAAAATTAACAGCTAATCAATGCATCGATCTAACCCAGAAAGGCGGGGCTCTCAAAACTAGTCTATCAGAGGGAGAAATCTAGTCAAAACACACTAAAAAGAGGCCAATAGATCTAGGGTCAGAAGGGACAGGGATCTAAAGGAGAAATCTGCTGAAAAGAGGGGCAGATCATAGCGAAGAGGTAGAGGCAAGGTGGCTGGAAAAATGGGGAAATCAGCAAAAAGAAGAAGGGGCAAGGAGGAGGCCCTAAAGGTAGATCCAAACAAATCTTCAGGAGGTGATTTGAAAGGGAGAAGAGCTGATTAAAAGGGGTCTGAAAAGGAGGTATCAGATATGGAAAAGGGGGGGCTGAAACTCTGAAAAATACAAACCTAAAACAGATAAAAGCTCTTCCACAAAAAGTGGAGGGTACTGAAGCCCTAGGGGGCTATGTTCCCACTTAGATGAGCAAAACAGATCAGAAACAGGTCGAAACGGGCTGAGACAGAGGTTGGAAAACCCTGACAGAAGCTTCAGAAAAACCTAGAAAAATTGCAGAAAAAGAGCAGAAAAATTGGCAGGTCGTAGGTTCTAACCTATTTTCTATGCAAGTCACAGAAAATGGGCTGAAAAGTGCAACTTGGAGGTTTAGGTCGCAGTTTCTGGGCTGAAAAGTGCGACTTGAAGCTCCGGGTGTCCCAGCGGAAAATTTTTGGAAAAGTTGTCGTCTCAGTTGCGGCTGATGTCTGTCACCTACGCAATACGGCCAGAAACACGCGGAAGTTAGAAATTTTAATGTTTTAGGGTTTTATAGGTGAAAAACAACATGAAAATAAGAAAAAAAAAACTGAAAAGAAACCCTAGGGTCTGAAGTAGCTGGATATGCAGGAATATAAAAAACGACAGCGGTCGTAATTGAAAACCCGTGTGGAGTCGCCAGTTGTTAGTATGAATCTTTTGTCGAAGTGTACGAAAAAATACCACTTTAGCTACGCATAACTAATAGCCCTAACATCAAATATGGCTGCCAATATCTTCATATCTGCAGTTAGTTGATCAAGACAAGTGCTGCAAAAACCAGATCTATGCATAAAAAGACATTAAGCAGTAAAAATAAGGTTTTGCTCCATATATCCAATAGACAAGACAAGAACAATTTTTGAAAGAATTTTTTGTATTAAGGGCACCTGGGAGGAAAACAAGAAGATGTTTCCAATTCTCCTCAATGGGATGGGTTCTTGGAAGTCCTCAGCACTTCAGATCTAGCATTTCTCTCTCCTGTTGGTGTAGAAAACCCAGACAAAGATAGAACTCAAATGGAGCTCACACAACAAATAATGGAAAATATGACAATGATAATGGCTCAAAGTCAGACCAAGAGTTTAGATCCAGAGTGATCTAATAGGCAACAAAAGGTGAAGAATGGTAGGAAAAACCCTCCTATTTATAACAAAGTATTGGGTCATTCTAGATCTTGGTGCATGATTAAAATAACATTAACCAAATCTAGATCCACCTTTTATGGAATATTTTATTATATTTGTTGGAGGGAAAAAGTATTTGACTTGGGTCAAATCCCTTTATTTGTGAATAATAAATAAATAAATGATTTATTTATCATTTTAAGGAGGTGGTTACAAGATAATCAAATAAATAATGATTTATTTAATTATTTATGGGTAATTTAGTCATATTTAACAAGGAATATTATTTAAATAAGGATTAAATAATTATTCCTAGAAAATAATAAGATAAATAAGGATTTATCTAATTAATTTCTTTGTTTTGGGTTAAACATGACTAGGAATAATAATTAAATTATTGCTTAATTAATTATTCCTTGAGGAAAATCAAACAAATATAGGTTTGTTAAATATTTCCTTTTGGGGTTTCCTGTTTAGACCATAAACAACCTAATAAATGTGTTTTATTAAGTTATTTTACATAGTGAAGGCAATTTTACTTAGGGTAAAATTGGTCTTATATGGTGTACTTGGGTCCATCTAATGATAGTAGGTTAGATGACCAAAAAATGGTGTAACAAAGCATGCAAGGTGCATGAAATTGCATGCAAGATTGCCTTTACAATTTTGGGCAGATGCTGTAGATATTGTTGTTTATCTAATAAACATAGGCCCTTCAAGTTCCTTGGATGGTGGTATTCCAGATGAGGCATGGGCAGGTAAAAAGGTAAACTACTCATTTTTAAAGCCATTTGGTTGTGAGGCCTTTGTCCATATTAATGAAGAAAATAGAACAAAGCTTGAGGCAAAATCAAATAAATGTACCTTTATTGGATATGGTGTTAATGATTTTGGTTATCGCTTATATGATTATGAAAATCACAAAATCATTAGGAGAAGAGATGTAATATTCAATGAAAAGGTCTTATATAAAAATCAGTTAGAGGAAAAGAAACATGAAAAAGAAAACAAAGAATACACAATACTTGATGAGATCACAGAAAAAGTAAAAGTGCCTGAAAATAATAATAATCAACATCCACAACAAAAACAACCACCACAACAGCAACATGCACCTAAAACACCTTAAAGTTGTGTTAGAATATCTACCAGGATAAGTAGACCCCCTGAATGATACTCTCCTTCATTATATTATTTATTGTTAACTGATCTTAGAGAACCTGAATGTTATGAAGAAGCAATGCAGGTCGAAACCAAGAAGAAGTGCGAGCTAGCCATGAAAGAAGAGATGGAATCCTTAATACATAACCAGAGTTTGGACTTATTCAGGTTGCCTACAGGTAAAAAACATTGCAGAAAAAATGGGTTTACAGGTGTTGAAAATGGCAAAAAGAAACAGTGAAGGAGGCCTCCTGAAACATCTTTCCTGATCCTAGTTGGAAAGTGATCACCTAAACTAGGTGGGGACCACACGTGATTTTTTGTCGAAAAGTCTATTTTTAGACCTATGGATCATGGACCGGGAGCTGCAGTATGCTATTCTTGGATGATTGGTCATGTTGGTAAAAATATATGGACCTCTATTTTTAGACATTCAGGTGGTTTCTATTTTTAGACTGCCGGGCTAAAAATAGAACAGTCAAATATTATTTACCCTTAAAAATATTTGGACTATAAACTTCAGTTTATCCTCTTGGAGCACTTCAGTTTGACCCCCGGAGGTGGGGCATGCAGCTGACATAAGGAAATTCGAATTTCCTATGGGTTAGTTGAGCTATTGCATGGTTGACTTCAGTTAGACTCATGTGGCAGAGTTTTGGTGGAGTTTATTAAGGAGTTAATGGAGATTGTGTTCGGGTTAACTAGTTGAACTAGTTGTGATCAGTTTAACTACAGATTACACTGGAGATGAGTTGGGTGAATTAAATATTATTTAATTCACTGATTATTAACTTATTATTCAACTAAAAGAACACATCAGTTAACTCAGTGCATGGAAAGTTCAGTGAAAGACCAGTGGAAGAGGTAGATGAAAGGGTGAGACTGACAGCAGTTGTACATTAGTTGTGCATGAGATTTGCACAATCAGTGGGATGATGATGCCAATGATGATTGCGCTGTACCAACTAAGTGAATTCGAATTCCATTCAGCTATATTCACACTTTGGATTGCGCAGTAGAGGCAGGCAGAGCAGCAGAAGGATTTGAACCTGTGACTAGTTTCAGATCTAGCTAGTTTTGTGTTCAACATATGAGATAGTACTGAGTACTTGTGAGGAGTATTGTATTATGTATTGCTGAATGTTTCTCATCCATTATATGATACATATAGCTGGGGGTTTTCAGCTATAAGCTTTCCCCATACATGTTGTGTTCTATGTGTGTGATTTGATGTTCTGTCGCTTTGTTTTTATTCCGCATGTGACGATTAATTTGTAGAAGCAATTATGTGTTGTACAAGCAATTCGAATTGATGTATGATCAGGTTAATTGCAGCGAATAAACTTCATTATTCAGCAAATTTCTACAACAGGCTGAAGGAAGAATATGGAGGAAAACAGGGGTACAAAGTGTAATATTCCAAATAGGAAAAGACAATAATACAAAACACAATAAATTGAAAACTAAAACAACATGGAAATAAAATGCAAACACCATAAAAATAGACAGAACATCTGAGCCATTTTATTAATGAAGTGAAATATAAGTACAACAATGCTCAAGAATAGTAGCACTCAAGCCAATAGAGATGGCTAGAATGACCCCCAAGTTCCCCCACTGAGAACATTGCTGATTTGCTGGAGACCTCACTGTGTCGCCCCTGCTAGAAATGTTGGAAATGCAACTGCTGGTTGAAAATGGGTGCATAGATGAGGCCGTTTCGGTGCTCAAAAAATGTTTGGATTTGGACACCAGGTTCTACTCGCAAAACCCAGAAAGGATTTTTGTATTGGCAAACCCTGAAAAATCACCCTCCTAGAGCATGAAAACACACAACTGCTGGGTATGCAGTGATACGAGCTGAACTAACAAATAAAATGCTGCAACAACTCCTCCGTAGCTCAAATGTTGAAGGGTTGATCTCCTCACTAGATTCCAAGCGACAAAGCTATGAAATTTCACCCTCCCTTGGATCTCTCTATTGCTGCACTGCATAAGTCATCGGGTGACTGTGCTGCTCAAGAGGGCTGCAAATGGCCAAATGTAAAAATATTGAAATATGCTCACAAGATAGAAGGACTCCTCTCCTGAGAAGGCACTTGAAGTCCCCCAAGGACGAGGTTGGGATCTCCACTGGGAGACACCCGTGTGCTAAACAGCGTTGCAGACTCGGCTAAACAGCTCAAGCGTTCTCAAGTCATAAACGACAAGCAAATAATAATAATCCAAAATTCTCTCTATGGCTGCCCTCACCTCTTTCTTATACTTGTGGAACCCTCACACCCCTGGGTCCACATCATAATTGCACTTTTCTCTTGGTCCATATCCTCCTCCTTGAATGTAATGTTCACATGATCTCTTGGCCCCCTCCACTAATGTGTTGTTCCACTTTCACACTGGTGAAGTGGTTTTATTATACTAAAGGGATTTATGGCTCCCTCTACCCTCTTATTCATGTACTAATTAAGGAAGACAAAATTTAATATTCTAATTAGCTAAAATTTAAATTAGGAATATTACACAAAGCTATAATTGTGGTGAATGGATTTACACAGAAGAAAGGTATTGACTTTGATGAAATATTTTCTCCTGTTGTTAATATGACTTCAATCAGAACTATTTTAAGTCTTGTAGTAGCGGAAGATTTTCATCTTGAACAGTTAGATGTAAAGACAACATTTCTCCATGGAGATTTGGAGAAATATATCTATATGCAGCAACCACAAGGATATGAGGTCAAAGGGAAGGAAAAATTAGTGTGCAGGTTAAAGAAGAGCTTGTATGGCTTAAAACAGGCTCCAAGGCAGTGGTATCTAAAATTTGACGGGTTTATGTCTGAACAAGGTTATACTAGATGTCACTCTGATCATTATGTTTATCTGAAAAAAAAAATGATGGCAACTATATTAGATTGTTATTGTATGTAGATGACATGCTTGTTGCAGGGTATAACATGCAAGAAAAAACTGTACTCAAAAGAAAATTGGCAAATTCATTTGCAATGAAGGATTTGGGAGCTAGGATTTGAGAGTCGCAAAACAAATCCTTGGTATGAGAATAACTAGAGAGAGGAAAAATCACAAATTAACATTGTCTCAGATTGAATACATACAAAAGGCGCTAGAAAGATTTAATATGCAGAATGCAAAACCAATTAGTACACCTTTGGCTAGCCATTTTAAACTTAGTAAGGAGATGTACCCCAAGACCCAAGAAGAAATGGATTATACGTCTAAAGTTAAATATGCATCAACAGTTGGAAGCTTAATGTATGCAATGGTCTGCACAAGGCCTGATGTTGCACATACAGTGGGAGTTGTAAGGAGGTACATGAACATACCAAGAAAAGAACATTGGATGGAAGTGAAATGGATTCTCAGATATTTGAGTGGTACCACAAATCAATCATTATGATTTTGTGGTTCAAACATTTCTCTAGAGGGATATGTTGATGCAGATATGGCAGGTGATAGAGATAACAAGAGGAGCACTACAGGGTATGTATTTATTGTAGGTGGAACATCTGTCAGTTGGGTTTAAAAAATGCAGTGTTGTTGCACTTTCAACAACATAAGCAAAGTATGTTGCTGCTACAAAGGCTAGTAAAGAAATGATTTGGTTACAAAGGTTTTATTTATGAATTGGGTAAGAAGCAGGATATGGGAAGGTTATACAGTGACAACCAGAGTGAAATTAATCTTGAAAAGAACTCAAAATTTCATTCCAGGACTAAACACATATAGCTAAAGTACCATTTCATATGATCAGCATTGGAAGATGGACAATTGAAGCTGGAAATGATACACACTAGCTAGAATCCTACAGATATGTTAACAAAAGTTGTAACCAAGGAGAAACTGAGATTCTGCTCAGTTTCAATTGGTCTTCAAGTATGATGATGAATATGAGAAACAATTAAGTCCAAAGTGGAATCATTGTCCAACAAATGAAGCAGCCGTGGAGTTGCTACAATCAGTCTCCAAGTGGGAGATTGTTGGGTGTGGAGCCTGATTTTCATCCTGATTCTAAATTCTTTGTTTTAGCCAGATGTATACCCCAGGAAGACTGTACACCCCTCCACGCGGGTGGGGTGCGGGGTAGAATATTGTAATTTCGTAGTCAATCTAGGTCATTCATTAGGCATATGATCTAATGGTAGAAGTTATGTTTAAGGTAGTGGTTTTTTTCCCTAGAAGGCAACCCCTCGTTTTGTATGAGGGTCTTGTATTGCGGCTGTGTATTATGAGCGAGAAAAAAAAGGGGGACTGTGAGAGAGAGTAGATGATATTACAACGGATCCACTATAGGTTGTGTCTCTTCATCTTGCTGGATAATATAAAAGAAGAACTACATGTTAGGGGTGGACGTAGCCCAAATTGGGTGAACCATGTATATCTGTGTCTCTCATGTTTTATATGTTTTATGTGTTTGTGTTTCCACATTTTTTATGTGTTCCATTGCTCTGTAATATATAATTTTCTAACAATGCAAGTTGTTGAAGTCCTCTTCTGGCATTTCCATTGCTACGCCTCTAAGTTTACAAACTCCCGGATTGACAATTAAATGTTAGGTTGTTTATTATGCCCAAAATTTTGGCGCCATTGTCGGGGAGGCGCCTAGGGGATTGACCTCAGTAACCTGTTGCATTTTGGTTTGCTCTTTACATATTTTTTCTTGCAAATTTTATTTCCTTAGAATTGATTCTTTTAATTTTTTTCTTTCTTGCATTATTTTTAAGGTTTTTCATTTCCTGGGTGTTGTAAGAATCCCCCCATCTATTCAACCATGTGCTAACAATATGTACCAAATAGATTGTTGAAAAAAGACAAATGGTGTTTCAAGGAATTTTTCAATGAGGAGTTTTGAGGCTAATATCACTCATCTAATGCACCTATTTCACTGGTCAATTGGAAAGAAAATTCGAAGAAGGAATCTCAAAGGAACCTCTTTTCATTTGGTAAGAAATGGAAAACATTGTTACTTTTGAATTCCCTATCAAAGATCCAGGAGTGGCACAAATGCATAGTATTCCCCCATCTACACTACCAAAATTTCATGGTTTGGAAAATGAAGATCCAGGGACATTCTTATTTGAGTTTGAAGTACATTTTAGAGAATATGGTTATAATTATAAAAGGTTTTAAGTGTTTCCTCTTACTCTAAAAGAAACAACTCTCCGATGGTTCATGAGCCTTGGAGGGAACTACATTAAAACATGGGAATACATGAAGAATGTATTCTTGAAGAAATACCAAGACTACTGCCAGGTCGATGAAGATATTTTTGGAATAACACAAGGGGAAAATGAAAATTTGGAGGAATATGCTGATCGATTTCGATACAACCTTCAGAAATCAAAACATAAACATAATTTTGAAAAAGAGACCTTGAAAACACTCCTACTCAAAGGAATTAAAGATGATTTTTTAGAACATTTAAATCTGATAGGAAAAGGTGATGTTTTTCACTTACCATACAATGATGTTTGTGTATTATGCATTAGGTATTCAAGAGGAATCTCCAAGGTCGGTAAGAATTCTCAAAAAAAAAAATCTCAATTTTTGGAATCTACTACAAAAATAGGAGTTACAAAAGCTTCTCTAAATTTACAATTGGATGATTTGCAGGAGGAACAAAAGAAATGCAAGGAGGATCACTCAATAAATTTCCCATCGCTGCCAGGGTTTCAACAAGTATTTAAGGAATCAAGTAAGGAAATAAATAAACAACCCGGTATAACTCAAAATTCGCCATCATTTAATACTTGGAATAATATTTATTATCCTCAACAGGTTCCTGAGCAGATCTATAACCCTACCATTTCATGGAATACTTATAATTCTCCTCTAATTCGATACCCCACCCTATGGCCACATTGGACCTCTCCCTTGAGCCATATATTCCCACAACCTCAAGGATGGTTTGGAGCCTCCTCTCTAGGGAAACTCCCTATGCAAACTCCATTACCTATGCCACAATAACTACAATTCATGTCCAATGCACCACCATGTTATCCTTCTCTAATGTCCCAATCATTTCTGCAACCAAATCCTAATTTTGATAATCAAGTTGCACATCAATTTAAAACACTTATTTTTCCTACTCACTCCCCTACTAAATGTAATACCATATCTTTTAGAGAGGGGAGAGGAGTGAATTCAAAAACTTCCCCTATTACCACACAACATTTACCTCGGGAAGAAACTATAATCCATAAGCCATTATAGGAGCAATCTATGATTGGAACTTGTTAGAAAACCGTTGTTGAAGCTCACCAAGAAGAAAACCCTAGAATTTCCCTTAACCATCCTTGTCAATCTGAAGAGAGAAAACATCAAGTTGTGGAAGATTTGTATGATTCTGAGAATCATCAATATGTGGATCTCATTGAATCCTGGTTTGAAACAATCATAAACACACATCATTCCCTCATCATTCGACAGCTCTTGGTACCATATCAATCAAAGCATCTGGTTTCTCACACTTTGGTATGTATTGAGGTTTATTCTTTAAAAATAAGTGTGAGTATATTTAACATTTTGTTATGTACATGGCTACATTGGAAGTATGCCTACACTTAAAATTGATCTTCCTCTCTTTAAAATAGGGTAGGGTAATGAATAAAGATGCCATCTGAAATAAAATTTTATAACATCGCTCTTGAAATTGTGATTCCCTAAAGTACAAATTTTGAAATTTTTATTATTATGCACTCTTGTGGGTAGACTTTTCAGAAGAAATTCACTCTCAATGCCTCATGTTTTATAAAGTGACTTTTATTATTGACCAACAGATATCATCCAGGAAAATTTTTAAGTTACTCTTTGAAGGTATTGATGAGAATCCTCCTATGGTGGACCACGCCTACAAAACTATAACAAGTTTTCACAAGAACCCTAGCATGATCAATTTGAGGGATCTTTAGTCATTATCTAAGACGTTTTATTTAAAATGAGTCTTCACAGTACAAGGACCAACCAATCAATATTAGTAATTGAAAAATTTTCATGCCATCCCGTGCTCTTAAGGAGATGAACCACCTTCCCCACTATTAAGTAACCTATTTAAGGTTGATTCTAATTAGAGTTTTTATAAAATTGATTAATTGATGGATAGGTATCATTAAGAGATGATCTACCATGGTCATGAGTCCTAACAAGAATGACATTACCACTACTGGTTACCAAGCCAGGGTAATGGCTTTCAGCTAAAAATCTGGAAGACAAGAGGTCTCATCTCGAGCCGACTTGTTCTTTCTTGTTAGTTCTTGTGAATGGAACTGTCGTTAGTTGGTTACCAAGTTGGGACAGTGGTATTGAATTAATTTCAAAACAAATGTAAATTATGTTCGAACGACTCTAAATATATATCTAATGGTTGGGACACATGCATTTTGTGGGGTTAAAAAGGAATCCCTGTCGAGGCTATTGACGCCTGCTGGTCGTAGGGCCATGCATGTGGTATTAAATTTAACTTTACACTATGATTTACTTTTTTGTTTTTGTTTATCCTGAATTCATTATCATATCTCTTTGAGAATGGATTTAAGATCCTTTTGGTGTTATTCCTTGGATTTCTATCTTTTTGGAATAATTTGTTTTTATGGATGTGGAACCCTTAGTGCAAGTACTTCACCTTGCCTAGAAGAGAGGAGCTTCAACTATATGTGGATAATGGTAAAGATGGTCACTGTGGGAAAATATTATTATGACTAATTTTAACACCATGGCTTTCAAATCATGTCACTCATATTTACAATGAGGATATTAAAGTAGAACTTATGATCAAGGATGCCCTAGAGATGTTTTTGGAAAATTTAATAGTTGGCTATTTTATTCAATAATAACATTGTCCTTGCAATTTGGTATTCCTATGGTAGCTTGTGTGTTATATTTTCTTGAAATCAGTCTTAATAAACAAAGAGTCCAAAAGACACTCTGTTTTTGGAACAAGCTCTATGTAGTGAAGGAAATATTGATCACACATAATTGCAGGAACATTATTACAAGTATCCATAAATGTTTTAATATTTTTTTTTTGGAAGGGAGCGACAATACAACAATTGATTTCCTTGCATGAGGACAAGCAAGAAGGTAAACATGGGGGGATGTTGGGCCTCTGTTTTCCCTTTCTTTATATCACCTTTTACTCGAAATCCTTGATGCTTTTGTTTAGATTGAATAGTTATTGTGGTAGTTTTTTTCATTCTCAGAGATAATAAGTAAGTATTTTCTATTCCCTTGTTTTAACGAGACTTAAACATTAAAAGCATCGTTAATAATAGTTTGTGTGTTTTCATGTTTACAGAGTTGATTATATGCCTATTCTAATAGAGGTCAAGTTCCTGCACCACGCATTCCTGTAACACGCATCAGTTCCTGCACCACGCATTCCTGCACCATGCACTCCTGCACCACGTGTCAATTCCTGCACCACACATTCCTGCACTTTTTCCGGTAGGATTCCTGCACCACACACTCCCGCACCACGCGTCAATTCTTGCACCATGCATTCCTGCACTTTTTTCTTGTAGGATTCTTGTACCATGCATTCCCGCACATTTTTCGGTGGGATTCCTGCACCAGTTGGTGGTTCCTGCACTCCCGTGACAACTCACCAACCATGTAGATATTTCGTTAAATATCAGTTCATCACGAGTTGGGCTTGAAGCGGGAGAGAAATCATCGGATATTAAAGATTAGGATTCCAGCCATGTGCCTCAGATTAGCATTTTGTAACAGCCGAAATGCTTCGTTTAAATTGTTTTTATGTTTTTGTTATGACCGTAGGCCTAAGGGCTTGTATTTAATGTAGAACTCTGATAGGAAATGGGGGACGGTGCTACAACAATTTTGTGAATGGTATTATTTTGGTATCACCCTCTTTCTAGGTTGGATTCATATCTCACCATGTACATTTCATCATTTGGAATATAATACAAAGGACTGTGCCATGTTTCTATTTCCACATTTCAATATTATGGTAATGTGTTGTTGAGTGACTGAGTTTCCAGATTTCGTAACAGGGAAACAAGCTGGTTGTATAGGGCTCAACCAACCTAGCTCGTTATGCCTTTGTTAAAGGTGTTTTAATTTAATTTAAGTGCAAAGTGTGAAGCATATTATATATTTTTCGTTCATAAGTAACAAGATTTAATTCCTTTATAAATCGTGTGTCACATATTCGTGGTGTGTGGGCTTGATCGTGTAAGATTCTTAATTTATACATTTTCCTTGTTGATTCTTGTTATATTTCTGCGAGAAGAGTGCAATTACGCTACTGGCACCAGTGCATTCTCGTTTCTGCAAGTCAAAGTTCCTTGGTTTATTTCTGCAATTTTTTTTTTGTTTTGTTTTTTTCTGCAAGATCATTGTTTATTTTTTCCGGTGGTGTTTATTTCTGAGCGGAAGAATTTTTAATATTTAGAATTCAGTTAATGATTAATTTGCGTTGATAAACTTGGAATGAAAATTGTCGCAAATTAAAGATCTATGCTTTCACTTAATAATTTTATGGAAAGAGATGAAATTAATATTAAAGCTTTAAATGAACTTTTGGGTTAAAACATTTTTAAGTGCAGATCTAAATCATATGGTAAACAATCATCTCAGGAAATCCTGTTGACACATGGATTAGTTAAATTATTTATTTGCATGAAGGAATTCTGTTGTTTTATAAATATTTACTTTGATTTTTAAGATCATTTCTTGTTTCTGAATCTAAGAGTTGTTGAAGAATATTTTTTCTTATGACGATTTACTTTCAAGTTTTGTTTGATTTGCACTTTATTTATTTAGTTAAACACGCTCTTTATTTTTCGCATGTGATTTGGAAACCGAGTATAAGAATAGTGGTTTTTTGGTACAGGAATGAACTGAAAATGGAAGTACTTGAAAATGTGTGCAAGGTATCCATTTCCATTAATTAAATGTTTGCAAAATTCTCCATGTCTTATTGCATAAAACAACTACTTGGATCTAATCCAGAGATTGACTATAGGGGCATTTACTGGATATGTCACCTTTAATAAAGGATGAGACCCAGAGGCTACCTAGCCCTTTACAGACTTTGTTTTTAGAACTTGTAGAAGTTAACACTCAATTTCCATCAAATGACATGTGCAAACTGTTATTCATGTCTTGCAATTGAAAACAAAGTGTTTTTGATAATTGTATAAGAGTTCATGTGTGAAAGAAAGTTAATTTTTTTTTTCTTAACATATTAAATCAGATTTGTTCAGTAAGATAACTTCAGCATAACATGACACAAATGTTTGATGAGTAGTTCACCCCTCCTGGGCTACGTCTGTTGGATCAAGCATCCCAAAATGAGCTTGTCCCCTTGTATTAAAATGCTTTCAAATGCTAATACAAGTTAAAGAGTGTCTTAATAGACAAATCTGAATGCAAATCCTAATTCAGAAGGTATGAAAAAGCTAAGAATGCCTTTCCAAATTCACTAAACAGTGAAGAATTACCATAAACAGTGATTTCTGCAATAAGGCCCTCACAGCTCTTTGAACTACTCTGTAGCTTTTCTGGCTGTAAAAGTCCTCAAACAGGTCTGAAACCTCTTCCATTATGTTCATAAGGTAGGAATTAGTTGAAAATGATCTTTGGTTCACCTCAAACAGAAAGGTACAACTCAAAACAACTCAAACCCCAAAATAGCCCTGAAAAATCTCATGAAGGTTTTCGGCCTCTAAAAGTCTTCAAAAAATTCTGAAACCTCTTCCAATGGTTTTAGAAGGTGGAAAATAGCTGAGAATGTTCTTTGGTTCAGTTTAAACAGAAAGGTACAACCCAATACAGCTCCATTTCCCAAATGGCCCTAATGGCTCAAAATGCTTCAATAAAGCTAAAATGGCTATAGAACACTTCTATTGTCTCTGGAACCTATCCCAATGGCTCTGGAATGCTGAAAATAGTCGAAAATGACTTTTTTTTCACCTCAAATGGTTAACCATAACTCAACACAACTCCAAGTCCCTCTTGGCCCTCATGGCTCTAATTACTTCCCTGAAGCAAAAGGGACTGAATATCAACTCCAATGGCTCTGCAACCTGTTCCAATGGATTCAAAGTGTTCTAAATACCCGAAATAAAAAATAAAAAGAAAAAATCGTTCCAAAAGGTTGAGCCTATCCAAAGCTATGGCCAAAATAGTATTTGCCCAATGTTAGGTAAAAATCCCATTAAAATTGGGATAATTGCAGTTAATTTGACTAAAATTGGCAAACTCTGCCGAAATTAGAGGAAGGCACCTAGATTTGTCGGTGATCAGTGCTGGAAATAAATGTTGGAGGAGGCGCATGTGACCGGCCCACTAAAACTGCCGCAAGAAATGCTATCTCCAACCATCAATAAACCACTGCATTATGTTTTAAATGTCATTGGCAACCAAATGTGAACGGTTCATGTGATAGCTGCCATATAAACTGTCGGCAGTTGTGAATAGGCTTTGGTTCTGAGCACGTGGTCACATTGCATGTGGGGGCTGTCCCCCCTTGCCGCCAACCAAACTTTTTAAACATTGAAATATACGCAGCTTCCAATGATAAATAAGAACCACCGTGTGGCACAATGGTAAGTGCGTGTATTAGCCGGCGGGAGGTCTGGGGTTCAAACCTGTGGACTGCCAAAATTTTTTCACAACCAATATTTCATCGACCAGGGGACCACGTGGTGCCCTCTGGGCCTGCCATGTGGCAGCCCATAATTGGTCAAAAATATGAAAAGTCAAACTTACATCCAATCTCCATATGCCACATGTCACAAAGCGATTGGACCAGGTGGAATATTTCGAGGAATATTCCAAGGAATATTTTGAAGAATATTCTAGGAATATTTCTTTTTTAATTTTTTCAAAAATTGAAGTCAAACCTAGTCAAACTGAATTTTTGCAGTTTACTACAAACTTCAAACCTGCATAACTTTCACATACAGTGTCAGATTTGAGTGTCGTTCGCGGCGTTGGGATTGGATAGTTGAGGCCTATCTGTTCATTCAAGTTGCAAGTGATTTTTAACACTTTCAATTTTGAGCTTTTTCCATGGCTTGGACTTGAGCTCCTGATCAAGGAACCTCTGTTCTAGTACAGGAACTGATATCCTGGTACAGGAACAGAGTGCTCTGGTACACAGATTCAGAGCTCCTGTATGAAGGTCAAAATCTTCAGTGCATGTACAGAACACACTTCTGGTGCATAAACTTCATTCTAGTGCAAGAACAATGTTCCAGTACAGGAACGTTGTTGCAGTGCAGGAACGACAGTTTAGTGTAGGAAGGAATATCTTTGAGGAACACAGTTATCCTCAATATCCTAATCATCACTATGTCTCATAACTACATTGAAGATAACATTAAATATTTACTTCATTGATAAGGATTGTTCACAATGAATTGAGAGTTCCTTTTATTTAAATTTTTGCAAAGTACTTTATTTTTTCTAGTTTCCAAAATTGTGTGGTTTCATTGTATTAACTAGAGCAGGTTCTTGAAGTCCTTCTCTAGCACTTCCAGTGTTGTGCCTCTAAGTTTACAAACTCCCGGATTGACAAATTAAATATTCGGTTTTTTATTACGCTCAATATTGCTTTGTTATATGGCCTTGGGCAACCCTTTCCCTTCAAATTTGATCACTTTATTAAAAAAAATGTTTTGAATTCCCTAAGAAACCCTACCCTTCAAAGAATGCATACACACATGGGTACATCCATATAAAACCAACTTATATAATTTAAAATGTGAAAAAATATAAAAAATCCTATTTTTTGTGTGGGGTTTATGGGTTTCACCGAAAACCCACCTATAAGAGCCTGTGGCCTAACTGTATCCCAACTAAATCAACTAATTTTGGGTGATATATATACACCTCATGGGAAGGCCTAAAGGGAGGAAGAAGACGTAGGATATCTATAGTCTATTGGTCCCCGATCAAGTCTGAGTTTCCCTGTGCCTCCTTCACTCCCAGTGTTAGTGTCAGTCAATTATACCTTTCACCAGTGATCAAATGGGCTCTTTCAAAATTTTGGTTAGTGTGTTGAGTCAAATTTTTATGGTTTAAGTAGGTCTTCAAATAAAAATTTGGTCACTCGCTAGTGTGTTTAGGACTATTACTGCTCCTTCCAAAAAAAATTCACCTCTTGGCCATTACCATATCTCAGTTGGATGAGTCATCATTCCAAGGTATTCATATTCATTTCAGTCAAGTCACCATGGCCCTCATTCAGCTCAGTGTCACCATAAGGCCATTAAGGTTTCAGTCACCAAAATCCATCATTTCATGAATAAAATCGGAAAATGAAGGAGTAGTAATAGGGATTTGCTCAATAAAGATTTTTTCATATGTAATTTTATTTAATTATGATGTAATAAGTTACTAATGTTCAAAGCTGCATAGATTTCCAAAGCACAAGTGAAATGCACTTGGTGGGCCACCACACCTTAATGAAGAAAAAGACTCCAAAGGCTATAAAGGACCATCAAAACTCATTTCTCTCATTAATTTCATTGATAAAGAGCTCTCGCTCACCCACAAAGACAAACTCAACACTCTCAAGATCAAATAAGACTCCAGAGAAGTGTTTTCAAGGTGCTACGCTGCGTTTTGGAGTTTCCATGCAGCGCTTTCACTAGCACGCTGTGTTTTCTCTCCTACGCTGCATTTTCCTTCTCTTAGTAAAAAATGAAGCTTCAAAGGATTTTCCAGGGAAATTCAAGTCTCTAGAAGTGTTATACAAGTAATTTGAAGGCTTGGCACACCTCCTATCAGTTTCTTTCCTTGTTTTGGTTGTGTAATTCTCCCTTTTGGCCCCATGTTGCATTTTTGTGGGTAAGGCTTGTTTTCACATTTGCATGGTGTAAATCCATATCCATAGCATACTACACCCTCCCTCACACTAAAATAAAACTCCCATAACCTTTTCATTCCACTATTCCCATTTCCAAAGTCCCAAACACCAAACCATACCTCTACTCTGCATTTTGGGCATATTCTAGGGTTTGGACTGTGTTAAATTTCCCTAGCCCATTCCTTATACCTTTTTCAACCCCCTCCACTTCCCATATCTTCCTAAAACCACTCCCCTAAATTTTTCCATCCTTATACCCCTTCCTTAAACCCTTCATCCCTTCCAATCACTCACTGCCCCTATTTTTTCCCAATAGGGTTTACCTTGTAAATTGTGAAATATGGAAGGAGAAAAGAGACCCTGTAATAAGGAAGGCCACATGTCAAGATATGAACCACTAAACACACATGAGATGATGTCCTCTCCATTTTCCAATCAATGCTTTCAGAATGTTGGGTGTATGATATTTTGTGAGCAAGTTCAAACAATCAAATACCATGCCAAGCTCACAAGCTTGTTTTCCACTAATCTTAGAGGAGACAACGTCATAATTGCATGGCCGAGTTTAAAAATCTCAACTGAAGCCATAGCTACAACCACAGGGATACCTAATAGTGGTGAAAAATGATTTAAGAGCCTTTATCTTGATGTGAAAAACTAAAAAATCATTCATCAAAGGGTTTAGGTCACCATGAAGCCAGCCTATTTCACCATGCCCTCATCAAAATCATTGTTGTGCACCAGCTTGCAGAGAAGAATATCACTTGGGAGACCTTCATTCAGTAAAATGTGTTTTTGCCTCCTACTAGTCAGCCAACTAGCATATATACGTCTTCAGCCACAACATCACCATCCATACAAAGAGAGATTGGGTCAACTAGCAAAGTTTCATTCAAGAGGGTACTTAGGGCTAAGGTGAATCATACATATCAGAAAGGTAGGAGGTTTATTTTTTCTCCAAACATTATGGAAGGGGCCAAGCCTACATCAGCAGAATAAATATCACCACCACATCATGAGGAGCCTACCCATTTTGATACTGATATGACATATTTGGAGGTGGATGAAGAGAAAAAATCAGCAAAGAAGGTTATCATTGATCTGGAATGACTGTATTAATTTTGTTGTGATAAGTGTCTTTTCAGTTTAAAAACATGTGCACAATTAGTTCATTAGTTTGCATTAGGTTTAAGGTGTCTGTCCATGATTTGTAGATGAATTTTAGTGAATTAGAAGCATAAAACAGGCTTAAATAACACTGAACAACAATGTAAAACAAAGAAAAAAGTCACCACATGAAATTTACACATCAGGCATGAGGAAGCAGTTCACCCCTCCTGGGCTACATTTGCTGGTCCAGCTCCCAATGGCTTGTCCATCTTTCATTATGCTCAAAATTTTGCTATTACATATAGTTACAGTGCTCTAATGGTTGTTTTCTATGCACCAATGGCTCCAGAATGCTCCAATTAGTAAAAAATGACTCTTCATTCACTCAGAATGGTCGAAAATTGGGCCTCCTACACTTTTGCCCAGTTTCACCAAGGAAAGCTCCACTAAAAGTGGAGAACTCCACTTAACTGGAGTTAAAAAAGGCATATCCACCATTTTAGGTGCGCCTGCTAAAATGATCATTGTTTAAATCGCGTAATAAATGTTTGCGGTTGGGGTGGCCACATGCGCACCCCAAAACTGCGGTTATCGCAACTGTCGATGGAAACCACGTTATAAACTGTAGTTTGAAGTTTGAACTGCGGGTTGAGTTGACTGTCAGTTAGCGCTATCCACGTGAGGTTAACGCTTAAATGTTTGTTATGTGATAATACCACGCGGGGACCGCTGGCAGGTTGGGACCGCTGGGGGTTCCCAACCCCCAACTCTCATTGCAATAAAACTTAAATAAAACCCTTCGCCCATAGAAGTTAAGAACTACTGCGTAGTTCGGATGGTAGAGCATATGCGTGCCCAGCAGGAGGTATCGGGGTTGATTCCTGAGGACCCTCACAAAATTTTGATCTGTTGTTTCAGGGCCACGTGACGGCCTAAGGGTTGGCCACGTGGCACCTTCTGATTGGCCCTTCAAACCCAGTACAATGAATAAAACAATGACACTTTTCAATCCACAATTGGTCTGGTGGAAAGGAATATTTCGAGGAATATTACTTTTTTCTGACTGTACATTCCACTTTTGCTGACTATGCATCCCAGTCAAACCTGGTCAAACTGTCGCAAATTTAACTATTTGGTATTTCAATCAAAACACGATATTTTCCTCATACGACATCTGATCTGAAAATGGAAGTATTTGAAAATGTTGTGCAAAGTATCCATTTCCATTAAATTAAGTGTGCAAAGTATTCTCCATGTCTTGCAAGTTAAACAAAGTGTTTTTGATAAGTTTTCTGAGTCTTATGTGTGAGGGAATGTTAATTAAATTTATTGTTTAACATCTTAAATCAGAAATACATAGCAGATAAATTACATAATAACATAACACAACAACATGATGAGGCAGTTCACCCCTCCTGGGCTACATCTGTCGGGTCCAAGGCTCCCAATGGGCATGTCCTTGCTTTATTAAGTTGCTCAAATTGGTTATACATTAAGAAAAAGGCTTAAACAGGCAAAACTAGTTGTGAAATTGAATTCAGAAGACAGAAATCAGCTAAAAATGACTTTTGTTTCACCTCAAACAGTGAAGTACAACCCAATACAACTCCATTTCCCTCATGGCCCTGATGGCTCTCCAAGCTTCCATGAAAGAAAAATTGGCTGAAGAACACCTTTGTTGGCTCTGAAACCTATCCCAAACTCTCCAAAATGCTCAGAATACCCCAAAATTGACCAAAATTTCGTCCAAATTGGTTCAATATTGGAGAAGTTCCCAATGTCAAGTGAAAACCCCACTAAATGTGGGCTAATTGCAGATAGGAGCACCAAATATGGAGAAAACTCTGAAAATGTCGGACTGTGCCAATTTTAGAGGTAACAGTTTATGTTAAGTTAAATTTTTGGTGGGTGGTCACATGTCAAACCCACTCTATCCGTCGGCATAACCATTAAAACCAACAGTTGAAATAAATGTTATTGATGTGTTGTCATATGACACGGTTTATGAACCGTTACTCCTGCGGGTTTTCATTAACCGTAAATGTGACATTTAAGATCACCCCCTCCGCTGGCATATGATACGATTTGATAACCGTGTTGTCCGCTGGTTGTAAGCCCTCAGGTCACAGCGCTAAGGCATATGGGTCGGCTAGCCCCTTTTATTTTCCGGCGGTTACAAATTCAAACTTTAAATCAAACACAGATCCATAGTAGTTAAGAACTACATGTGTGGCACAACATTTGGGCGTGGCACTTGCGGTAGTGAGTTTTGGGGTTTGAACCTTGCAAAATCAAAAATTTTAATATGCCATTCAAATGCGGCCTGGGGCTTCCGGGCTTGCCACGTGGCACCCGCTGATTGGCTGAAATACAAATAGTCAAACCATAATCCAATATGCGCTTGCCACTTGTCAAAATGTGATAGGCCCATAGGGAATATTCTAGAAAATATTCCAAGGAATATTCTTGGAATATTCTTTTTTTTTAATATTTTCCAAAGTCAAAGTCAACCCTGGTCAAACTGGATTTTTGAAGGATACTGAAAACTTCAAACCTGCATAACTTTCACATATGACATCGGATTTGAGTGTCGTTCACGGCGCCAGAATCGCAACGATGAGGCCTATCCGATTGTTTAGGTTTCAACCAATTCTGAGCAATTCCAATTTTGAGAATTTTTTCCCACTTGGACATGATCACCTGATCACACCTCCCAAATGGGAAGATTTTGGACCCAAAAGTTCTCTGATTTACAGAAATTGAAGGTGAGGAGACTAATTCTCCACTCTTCCAACCTTGAACCACCAAATTCTTCCTAACTTCATCAAATTGAGCTTCTCATAAAAAGACAAATTATGCCTTGAATCTGTTGACCAACCGTTGCTAACTTTGACTGAGTCGCGATGCAAATTTTTGAAATTTGCAGAACAACAACTATAATTTGCAGAATACACATTGTTTCTACAATGGTCAAACTTCAAAGGAGACTGAAAATAAGATTCACCTTGCCAATTGTCATCATGGCGAATTTTTGACAAATGAGCCATGTACTTGTGTCAAATCTCGACCAAGTTTTCTCGCCATACCAATCGGCCATTCTGAAACCAACATTGACCCATGCTAAACTTTGTGTCCTCTTTGCTTGCATGCCTTTCCATCTTTTGGATTATTGCACCACTTTGCACTGGCACTTTGTTCCTTGCACTGATTGACACCAAAGGCACAAACTGCAACATCTTGTCATCTTCTAGAGACGACTCGCTTTCAGGCTGAAACATATCATTATTTATATCAGCAATAACATGAAAAGGAGAATGTACAAAATATTTTTTTTTAACCATCAACAAAGTCAGATTTTGACTTGCGTTGACAAGCCTTTTCAATTTCCCTGTGTTGAATAAAGAAGATTCTAGCTTCTTCCGATGTGCTCTCACAATAAACAATTTTCCATCCTTGAACAGATGATACTTGTTCTCATAGCAATGGAATATCGCTTTTCTGTCATATAAATACAGACTACCCAACACAACACCTGTAATGTCAAAAGGTACCACATCTAATTCAACCCAATCAACATAATGAGCTGTTATGGCGAAGCGCAACATGCACTTACTCGAGACTTGTAAATTAGCATCCTTACAAATCCATCCAAGTGGATATGGCTTTGGATGAGGTATGGTCTCAAGTTTCGGCTTCTTGACTAAGTCTTATGAGATGAGATTCGCTTGTGACCCACTATCCAATAGTGTGTCTATCTTTATTTGTTTTGATATTATCCTTATATGAAATAGCTCTATCCTCCTCTTTTCATTTTGAGCTTCTATGTGACAGTTTAAAGTGCTAGAACTAGGATTTGTTTCCTTAAAAATTTCTTTTCCCTTTATGTTCCTTAGTACCATGGCTATTCTTTTAGTTTCGTCACTTGATTCAGACCCTAAGTCTTGTTCAACAGTTTCAACTATTTTTCCCTTTTTTTTGGCCTTATATTTTTTTTTAATTTCTCTGGTTTCAGCTCCGGATGAAGCTTCCAACAATGGTCTGCATCGTGGCTTGTTTTGGAACAGTTTTTACAAAATAACTTCCCTTTTTCTTTCCTATAGTTTGCATTTCTTTTCCTCCCTTTGCCTTTGAGTTCACTATCCATATTCCCATCAAAATATTGTTTCCCTCTAGCCTCTAAATGCGTAGCTTGTACACAAACTTCATCTAGACTAGTAGGATTGAACATAAGGATAGTATGTATGAGATAATTTTGTAAACCACCTATATATTTCAGCAAGGTATCTTGACTATGCAAATCAATTCCTAACAATAGAGCCCTTCTTCTAAACTCTTGAGTGTAATCTTGAACACTTTGTCCTTTAAGTTGTCTAAAACTTTGCCAATTCATGATAGCCTTTTGTAAATGAGCTAATGGATAAAATCGTTGCTTAATTGCGGAAATAAATTCAGCTCATGATAAAGTGATCTTACCATGTTTTTTAATTTCATCCTTGGTCTTGGCTTCCCACCATACTAATGTTGCTCCTTCCATCCTTAAAGAGGCTAACTGAATCTTGGTGTCGTCTTCATGAAGGTTTTATATCCTCAAGTAAACTTCCAACTGTCTTGTCCAATTGTCAAGTTTCTCTGCATTTACTTCACCATTAAACATAGGAAACTCAAATTTGACATCAAGATTTAAAAATGGACTTTTACCAGTGGTTTTATACTTGTGAGATTGACTCACCAAAGTTGAGGATGACAATGTAGAGGAAGAGGATGAAGATGGGGATGGGATCACCATTTCCTCCGTGTCCTCTCTTTGACTTATCATCACTTTTCTTTCCTCCTGAAGAGCCCTCTTCTTCTTTCTGATGTTTAGACCCTTCTTCTGCAAGCCTATCATTCCTTTCTTGGTAGAGTATCCTTACCATCTCTTTCATGTCTAGGAAAGCTTTTCGGAATACCTGTTCTTCTTCTTTGGGATCAATGTCTTATGGAGCTTCTCCTTCTCTTGAAGACATGCTTGAAGCTGTTTCTATGGATCTTGGAGGTGGCTCTTTGGCCCTTCTTGGTTGAGGATTAATTTGTGCACTAACCAAGTGTCCTTCCTCTCTTTTGAGTTTAAGCCTAGTAAGTATCAAAACTTGCAAACAATCAACTATATCTTTGCACAAAAAAAATGTTGAGTAAAACTCTAGCTCCTAAGGCTCAAATCCTTAGCTCCGATACCAACTAATTTGAAAATGGAAGTATTTGAAAATGTTGTGCAAAGTATCCATTTCAATTAAAGTAAGTGTGCAAAGTATTCTCCATCTCTTGCAAGTTAAACAAAGTGTTTTTGATAAGTTTTCTGAGTCTTATGTGTGAGGGAATGTTAATTAAATTTACTGTTTAACATCTTAAATCAGAAATACACAGCAGATAAATTACACCATAACATAACACATCAACATGATGAGGCAGTTCACCCCTCCTGGGCTACATCTTTCGGGTCCAAGGCTCCCAATGGACATGTCCTTGCTCTATTAAGTTGCTCAAATTGGTTATACAGTGAGAAAAAGACCTAAACAGGAAAAACCAGCTGTGAAATTTAATTCAGAAAACAAAAATCAGCTAAAAATGACTTTTGTTTCACCTCAAACAGTGAAGTACAGCCCAATACAGCTCCATTTCTCTCATGGCCCTGATGGCTCTCCAAGCTTCCCTGAAGAAAAAGTGGCTGAAGAACACCTCTGTTGGCTCTACAACCTATCCCAAACTCTCCAGAATGCCCAGAATACCCCAAAATTGACCAAAATTTTGTCCAAATTGGTTCAATATTGGAGAAGTTATAATGAAAACAAGATTCTGTCCAATGTCAAGTGAAAACCCCACTAAATGTGGGCTAACTGCAGATAGGAGCACCAAATATGGAGAAAACTCCGAAAATGTCAGACTGCACCAATTTTAGAGGTAATGGTTTATGTTAAGTTAAATTTTTGGTGGGTGGTCACATGTTGAACCCGCTCTATCTGCCGGCATAACCGTTAAAACCAACCGTTGAAATAAATGTTATTGTTGTGCTGTCATATGACACGGTTTATGAACCGTTACTCCCGCGGGTTTTCATTAACCATAAACGTGACATTTAATATCACCCCCTCTGCTAGCACATGATGTGGTTTGATAACCGTGTTCTCCGCTGGTTGTAAGCCCTCAGGTCACAACGCTGAGGCATATGGGTCGGGCTAACCCTAAGGGGCTAGCCCCTTTTATTTTCCGGCGATTACAAATTCAAAGTTTAAATCAAACGCGAAGCCATAGTAGTTAAGAACTACATGTGTGGCACAACGGTCGGGCACGACGCTTACGGCGGTGAGGTCTGGGGTTCGAACCTTGTGGACTCAAAAATTTTAATATGCCATTCAAATGCGGCCTGGGGCCACGTGGCGGCCTCCGGGCCTGCACGTGGCACCCGTTGATTGGCCGAAATACAAATAGTCAAACCATAATCCAATCTGCACTTGCCACTTGTCAAAATGTGATAGGTCTGTAGGGAATATTCTAGGGAATATTGCCAGAATATTCGTTTTTTAATATTTTCCAAAGTCAAAGTCAACCCTGGTCAAACTGGATTTTTGAAGGATACTAAAAACTTCAAACCTGCATAACTTTCACATATGACGTCGGATTTGAGTGTTGTTTGTGGCACCAGAATCACAGCGAAGAGGCCTATCCGGTCGTTCAAGTTTCAACCAATTCTGAGCAATTCCAATTTTGAGCATTTTTTTCCACTTGGACATGATCACCTGATCAACATCGGTTTATCGAACTGTTCATAGCGCCAGAATCAGGAAGACGAGATATATGCAACCATGATGGTTTCAACCAATCCTGTAACTTTGAATTTTGAGCAAAATTTATGAACTCCTGATCAATCATGGAGAAAGATGTTGAGATCATAGAGCTTAAGGACAACTTCTTGTTGTGTAAGACGAAATTCACTTCCGTGGTTTTACCAGAATTCGAGACCAGTTGAGAAGCAGTATGATTGGAAGGAGTAGATTTTTGTTTCCCAGTATTCGAAGAGGAGACTTCTGAGAAGTCTGAGACACGAAACTGATGATACCGTCGACGAGTGGCATCGCTGTTGCTTTGGAAGTTCTAGGTCTAGGAGCATCTGGCAAGAGTTCGTACAACGTGCCGGACTGAGAGTACACAAGATCAAGGTACTAGGCACGAGAAATGGCTTGTTCCTCAGTAACACATGCCCCCATAGCGATGTCCTTAGCAATCGGAGCAACGAAGGAGGTGGTAAACCAATTAGTTGGAAGCTGATCAGGAATTTCGAACTTGATCAAGCGATGACGACACCTCCGTTCATGACTATGATCCGAGATATGAGTAGCACGATCTTGCTTCAAGGATGTGAGGAGATGTGTCTCGGTTTCATACCGAACAGGTAACTGAAAATGCGTGAGAAACGCCATGGCTAAAGTATTGAAATATTGGAAGATTCCATGAAATAACTTGATGTACCACTTGGCAGCAACACCAGTAAGAGTCTGTTGGAAAAGACGGAGTCGGATGGAATCGTCAACCCAAGAGTTAGAGGAACACCACAAATGTTAGGTCATAACATGCGCTTGGGGGTCTTCTCCGAACTTGCCCTCAAACTTCGAACAATCACTAGGAATTTTGGTTGGAACTGGAGGCCAATACAAGTTATGAAGGATCGGAGCATCCGTTAACTTTGACACATCAGGCAGTTCCAATGTAGCGAGAAATGACAATTGAGGATTAAAAGGAATTGTAGGTCTTTGATAAAGACCAGTGTTAGCATTCCACCCAGTTTGAGAGAAATTCTACCCCCATATGTTTTATCCTGGAGGATTCCATCCATAGGGGTTATAAGCTTGATAGTTCTGCTCATACTGGGGTTGAGGACCAGGATACTGATTATGAGCATTCCATTGAGGTCCTTGTTGAGAAAAATATGGATTTTGCTGCGGAATGTAAGCATTTTCTTGAGGTATATTATACACCATCTGGGATTGACTTTGAGGGTAATAAGTGAAACCTTGGGGCGCACTATATACCACCTGATATTGACCTTGAGGAGGGTAAGTAGCACCTTGAGGTTGAATAGGCTGACCAGGTTGAACAGGTTGAACCGCCTATTGAGCGAGTTGAGTAAGCTGAATTGGCTGCTGAGTTTGGACAGGGTGTCCCTGCGGAGCAGGTTGGCCTGGATACAGAGGGCCACCAGGTTGCCCTTGTGGAATAGGTTGGCCTGATAGTTGGGATGGGCCAAGTTGCCCCTGAAAGCTAGGTTGACTCGGCGCAGGACCGTAGGGCTGTCCTTACTATACAAAATCTTAGCCTTGCTGAACATAAGTTTTTTGTTGTTGCACAAAAGGTTGTCCCTGTGGTGGATACATTTGCCCCCCAGGAACATAAGATGCTCCAGGTTGAAATTGCGGTTGACCAGAAGGACTGTAGGGTTGTCCTTGTTGAATCAAAGGTTGACCCTGTAAGGGATGTTCTTGCGGACCGTAAGGTTATCCCTGTGGACCGAAGGGTTGTCCCTGCTTGACCAAAGGTTTTCCCTGTAAAGGTAGTTCTTGTAGGCCCGAGGGTTGGACCTATAAGGACGGTCCTTAATGGTAAACAGACTGATAGGGATCAACCGAAGGAAAATAAACAGCTTGATTAGGATCAATTGGAGGCACATACACGAGATTACCGTAGACATTGTAATGATGTAGAGGATTGGTAGGAGCTTGCGGCTGCTGAGAACCCTAAGGTGCAGAATTCTGCTGCTGATCACCCAGAGAGGGAGCATACCATCGCCGAATATCTAAAAGATAGTCATCAAAAGTATAAGTGGAAACCATAGGCGTGGCAGAAATAGACGGGGTTTCCACAACACGAGGTTGTGGTCCACTCATGGCAGACCTAACTGGTAGCGTAGGATTGATAAATATAGACCTGCGAACAGTAGCAGACCTTGACGACTGAGTCGTACTAACAACTGGTGCAGATGAAGCCACACAAATGGTGTGTCAGACCGGGACAGATATAACAATGGTCGACGAAATGGGCATCAAAGGTGACATTCCTAATGTAGGAAAAACTGAGCTCCTTGGGGAGTTGATGTACTGGACTGTGCTATGGATGAAACACCAGAGATAATCTGACCCAAAGTAAGATAACTAGGTGGAAGAGACACCGATTGAGGAGAAATTTGACAAGAGACACGCGGGAAATCTTCTCAGAAAAGTTGATATTCCCCTGTAGAAGCATGCAGTTCTTCACTACTGATAGGACTCGAAGAATCCATATTTGACGAAGTCGTAAGATCGTCGAAAAGACAACAAGGACTAGGAGGTAAAGCATCGGCTAATAATGGTGATCCCGAAGTAAGAGGAGGAAATTCTTCCTCACTCCAAAAACCATACCAAGCACCCTGAGGTGGCCAATTGAAATCAACCGACCCTTTAGGAGGAGACCAGGTAGCGAGAGGCAAGACAGTCGGGAGGATAGGCTGCGAAAACTCGATAGACCTAGTGGACTGAGGTATTTCCAAAGAAACATCAGGAAAAGGACTACCACTAGGAGGCAGTGAAGAAGACGAAGAAACTGGTGGTTCCGCCACTATGACAATGTTTCAAAACAGGAAGAAAACAAGATAGCCTATTCGAGGCTTCAAGACCAAACACTAAGGAACTAATAAAAACAAGCCAAGCAGAAATATTTAATGGGCATGTGATCGTAGGCAGTTAATTTTTATGACATTGAAACGAAATTTTGTTGTTTCATGTTTTAAGAGTCGAGAAACAGACAAAATATGACTCTACTCACTTTCATATTGAACGAGTGTGAAAGGACAAGTGATCAATGATCTTTTCACTTTTAGAGAGTCACGAAAAGACAAAAATGACTACTTAGGTAATCTATGCAAGAGGGTGTACCAAGTTTCCGTGAACTGCCATATACACCTTGGTGATCAAATGAAAGAGAAATGACCAAGGACTTGATGTACGTGTAGGGAGTCTCCTTGAATGCTGTGTTCGGTGTATCATGGTTACAGGGCGGCAGAATCGGCTTCCTATGGATAAAGGATTGCAACTTATGAGGGTCTCCCTTTATATACATGATGGTACGGGGAACACAAGTCCGTACTAGTGCTGTCTAAAGTCAGATGGAAAATGACAACTACTAGGTTTAACAACGCCGGAACACGTCACTAACCTAGACCTCTAAAATATTTGTGTTAGGTTTCAATGCTTCCTTAGATTGATTGAATTGATTTTAAGGTTGATCTTGAATTAATGTTTCAATTTCAAGGCCTTACCGAATGTGATCTCGAATTCCTAAATGCACACTACATGCAAAAGAACATCATTTCTGTTCAATGAGTGCTAACTAAGAGAAGGATAGGAACTCTCTGAAAAAGTAGCAATCAATTGAAGCTTGAGAAGGATTTCACTAATGCATATAATACAACCAAATGAGAAAACGAAAACTCTTTCCTAGTTCAGCTAAGAGCTAGTTATGCAAAAGAACATTTTCATTTTCAAGCTAAACGAAAGAATGCAATTTTTTGTTTTTTATATGAATGAAGCACACAATGCACTGTTGCAATAAAAAGAAAAACAAGCACTAGTTTTGAGCACTATGAATGTAATGATTTAAAATTAAATGAATCAAATGCAATACAATCATGAAACACACTCAAAACAAGGACGCACTCTTTCAAGCAAGCAAAGGGATTTCAAAACGATCCAACGAGCAATGTAGTCTATGCTCGAAATGACGAAATGGAGAGTCAAACGAAAACAAGGGTGATCATCCAACAAGCCAAAGACACCAAGAATCGAAAGAAATACTAACACAATTTGTAAGCGAACTGAGATGACAAAGATCAAAGTGAATCGAACTTTAATTAGAAGGCTTAGTGAGAAAAGACACCTAGAAACCCTAGGGCTACAAACTTCACTGATAAGAAGATAGAAAAACAGCTGAGAAGACCAATATTATAGAGTCAAAACAATTTCACAAGACCAATTTCAAATCAAGAAACCAATCCAGAGCCAATAACTACTGACAAAACTCAGAAGAAAAGTCAAATCAAACCCTACAGGATTCAGCGTAACTATCAGGCTGTAATCCGCGCCTAATAGGGTTTGGCGCACCTGTGCCAAAAGTAACAAGCACCAATTGGCGCGACTGTCAATAGAAAAAATGCACCAAGCTAGAAAACCAAGGGAAAAAGATAAAACCATTGAGCAGAGGTCAGTCTTGACACTCTGGAGTTGAACAGGAGGGTTCAAAACAGTCAAGCCAGTCAAGCAAGGCAGGAAAACAATCAAATGACCAAAGTCGACTCGACTAGTCAAACGATAAACAAAAAACGAGATGAAAAACACACATTGATCCCCAGTTGAGTCACCAACTTGTTGTGTAGGTAAATCCCCTCTGCGGACAGAGGAAATACCTCTAGCCCTAGGGTGGGTCTAGCAGCAAGAGGACAATCTAATGTGTCAGTTCCTAGTTAACGAATGAAATAATTTGGGATAGATTGTCCTACCTGTAGTCCAACGCGATTGTCGTAGCTGTAGTAGTGGTCTCCTGCCCTACCCCGACACATCGCGATCCTTCAATAATGTATTCGGGTTCCTACACAAATATCAAAGGAAAAAAGCATCATACAAGACAATAATTGCATTCATAACTAGCTAATCAGTCAAGGAAGATTAAACGTATTGTGTAAGATAAATCACATCAACACAAGGCGGGAACCAAACATCGGTCATGTATATATTAATAGAAAGAAAGATATTACAACCGGAACCTTGACCCTGTAGCCTCCTTCAGTGGGTTCAGTCGAAACGCGTCTCGAAGGTTCGTCGAGGAATTGGGACGTGGCGAGGACACAAGCCTAATATCTCTCTCGACAATTGTCTCTTTCTCTACTCTATCTCACACCAGCTATCAGACTGTTTCAGCAAAATTTTCAGCAATTCCTATTCAGCTAGCTGCATCAATGTGAGAGAGGTTTATTTATAGAGGGAGAGGAGGAGGTTGGGATCCCTCAAATGGTGGAAGGGAGACCTTATCCTTTGGGGGGTTCCCCCAAAAGGTGGAAACAAGGAGCCAAAGGAAGGTGCTCGACATTATTTAGTCGAACAACCCAAGCTGACTCGCCCACGAAGTAGTTAGCATGGAAACTTCGCCTCTATATTTAAAAACATTCCAAAAACATATTGGCACGGGTAGCTCACTGAGACAGAGCGCCAATGGGCACAAGGCCCAGTGTTCATTTCCTTTGTCGGCATGAGGCCATAACTGCCTACCAGCGCCAACCCAAAAGCATGTGTTTTTGATGGTCTGCTCCAGGAATTGTCAACAGAGAAAGTGTTCCTCTCATGGCAAGGGATGCAATGATACTTTTTGCAAGGCATGACACTTCATATAAGTCATATAAATGGTCCTCCAATGTGTGGGATGAGGATTGTAGGGACGGTGACAAAATGCTGCATAACACTTGTCCCAAGCCAACTTCATGATTTCTTTTCTTGAGCAAGAGAACATGAAATTGAAGGTAAAACAACTTCTCTTGAATAGACATAAGGTTGATGCTAGCAAGGAGGATGTAAAGGGAAAAGTTGTAGTTGACATTGATGACTTTGATGAACATGAAGAAAAGGTTAGAAGGAATAGGTCTAGAACTAGAGGCCTAAAAAAGGCACTGCAGCAACAAAGAGAAGCATCTCCACCAAAAACACACATGACAGTGGATGAGCTCATTTTGAGAGAAATTGAACAAGACATGGAGTATTTGCTAGATAGTGTCAATGGAAATTTGTAAAAGATCTTGAAGAGGGTCAACAAGGACAATAACTTTCAGAGACACATGGCCATGCACTACTACTTGAAAAATCAAGTTTCTCAAGCAAAAATCAGAGAATTGAAGGCAAAACTCAAAGAAACCCTAATGGAGGAAGAGGAGAAGGTAAAGTTGAATTTGATAGCTGATTCTTCCTTCATGGCTTAGCATTCCATCTCAATTCATCATGGATCAAGTTTGGTGAAATTTTGAGCAAATTTTGAGAGTTTTTGGAATTTTTTGCAAATTTTGGAGTTATTCACTTTTTTTGACACAGTCATAGGGTCAAAAATGCAGTGTGGGCCACACTGCGCTTTTGATGGGAGCCACCAAATGACAAAATGTTTACTTTTTTATATTTCTTATGAGTTGTACATCACATCTAGCCCCTAAGAGCATATTTTTAGCAAGATCTGGCAAGTGAAAAGGACCAAAAACCACGTTTCTCCCCTCATTTTGAACAACACGCTGTGTTTTTGGAGTGACTGTGGGAGAATGAATTTTTGAGGGTCTAGAATTAGTCATTTTCAGTGCTTGAGCACTCTATTTTGTAGGGAACAAGAAGAGCTATCTCTAGCAACTTTCAGATCAGAATTTGGACCTTGGGAAGGCCTCAAAAAGTCACTTTCACAAGCACGCATCGTTTTCTCCAGGCACGCTGCTTTTTTGCATGAATTCGCTAAGTTTTTCCCTGTTGGTCAATTTTCTTTGTTGAATTGGTCTAGTTTCGACCTCCATTGATGTCAATTGTCACTTTTGATGTTTTTATAATGTAAAAATGTGTAAATATGTTGGATAGAGTAAACATGAGGTAGATACATGCTTGTAAAGTCATTTTTGGTGAAAGGTATCAATTTTTCTATCTTGGGTAGAGGTTGGTTAACCTCCCTAGTCTTTAGGTTTTAGGTGAGAGAATCATGTAATCAGTTCCTCAACACTAGGATTGGACCCCTGAGAGAGGGGAAATTGATTTTTGTCTATATGTATGTCTTTATTAGTCATTTTGATGGTTGGACATCAGAGGTTTGAGACCATTGTAGCTTGTGCTTCAGCTTTTATTCAGAAATTCAGAGGAACAGTTGCAGTTATTATATAGGAATTCATGTGTAATGAGTTTTTGATGTTCTTTTTTCTCTGTTATATGTCTTATATATATATATATATATATATATATATATATATATATATATATATATATATATTCTCTTTCCATGCCTTTCTTTACTCAATGATCTTCCTAAAATTTTGATAAGAAGAATTATTTTGTGGCTCTGTTTTGTTTGGGAACATCATTTCATGTTTATTTTCTTCATTTTTAATGAATTCATGATGCATGCTCATTAAGATCCTCTCCACTCTTTCAAACCCTATAATACACTGACAAAACCCTAAGCCCATCACTAAAGCATTGCTACCTTGCTCCTTTATATATTTACAGATGTAACCCTTTGATACATTTGACCTAGCTACCTGGTTTTCTCCCCTGATCCAACAGTAAAACTATAAAAACTTTCCAAAAACCTAGAGCTGACCTAACTAGCCTAAAATCTACTCCTCATCCAGTCAAATCCTTTGGCTATGATATCATAGAGTGAGACCTCTCTGGTTTGGTAGGGATAGCTACCAAACTGAAAGCTTGGTTTGAGTTTACCTCCGTCGACATCCATTCACCAGCGTTGGGACGTTGTGGAGGCTAATATTTATGGCACCATTTTCAGGGAACGAAGTGACAGATCTTCCCTGGGTGTACCATACTTCTTCATCAAATTCTAGGCCTGTGGGTGATAGGCTCTAGATTTCGTGAAGGTCGATTCAAGTTGCAGAGAGCCAAAGTGCAAAAGCAAGAATACACTGGCTCCGAAAAGGCACACATGATCGAATCCTGATCCACATCCAGCTTCTCCTGTTGAAGATCTAGAGAAAATCATCAGAAAACAAATACCTCAACATTCCGAGACTCAATCGAGTTCCTCAACTTTGGTAAGGTCTACATCTTTTCCTACCGCACTATTTTCTCTTGAAGATATTCCTTTCAATCTGAAATTTGAAATATCCCTTCTTAGATCCAAATCAGAAACATCCTTGTCTGAAATTTTATTTGATCCCTTAAGGTTGTCTGAAGTCACATCATTATCTGAAGTTGTATTTGATTCTCTAAAGCTTGAAAATAGTATATCGTCCATAGAATCCAATTCAAAGTCAGATTTTTATAGGAAGGTTTGGAGTCAGTTCGATAAACTTCAACAATTAGCAAACCATCTCCAATATACCTCCGAGAAGGCCTTTATATAGTATCAGCAGGAGCTCTTATCTGCTGATCCTCTTTCAACCTCATTCAGTCATACCACACCATCTATTTCCGTTCCTACACAAACACCTTCAATACCGACACTTCCTATTGTACCTACAAGTTTACCTCCTAGAACAATCATGGCTATATTTTCTTCATTGGTTCTAACGGGCCAACTTACTGATTTAATGTAGAATTATGGACAACTAATTCCTCTCTTTGATGGAAATACTGATGTTACAATGAGGCAACACATTGATAATATTACTAATTTCATTGATTTAGAATAATTAGACAATGATGATGCCAAGATGAGAATACTTACTCAAAGTTTCTCAGGATAAGTAAAGAAATGGTTTAGAGCTTTGGCAGTTGGTTCAGTGCAGAATTCACAGCAGTTGATGGATCTTTTCCTCACCAAGTGGGAGGAAAAGAAAAATCCACTTCAGATCTTGGACGAGTATAATTCAATGAAGATACAACCTAATGAGTCGGTCCAATACTATACCACTCACTTCAACAAGGTATACAACTCTATTCCCATTAATATCAAAACTCCACCGGATTTGGCCTTGTTGCACTATCCAAATGCCTTTGACCCGAACATGGCATATCAGCTCAGATAAAGGAACCCTACTTCATTGGAGGAGATGCAAAAAAATGAAGTCAACGTTGAAGCTAATCTTCTGATTAAGAATTCAAAGAATAAAGTGGAAAAGAGAGTCACAATAAAAGAAGAGCCATCAAGTTCTTCCGAAGAAAACCTAGACAATTTGATAAGAACTGTAGATAATATGGTAGATAGAATGTCAATTTCAGAAAGAAAACAAGATAATCAACCCCAAAATCTTAACTTCTGAGGAAAACAACAACATCCATAGTTTCAGATAAAGTAGAGAGAACAAAGAGCTCCAGATAAGAAAGATCAACAACAAATCTGGACTCCATTACAACAGAACTATGCTCAAGCACCAGAAGAAGATGATGATAATGTTGAAGATAATCTTCTCTTTTCAAAAGATCAGGGACATATTTATCTTACAAAGGATGATGAGTATATCGAAGAAACTTATGTGCCAGATGATCATGAACTTGTCCTTGCAAATGATGATGGGTTGGCAGTCCAATCTGATGACTGTTAAAGGGGGTATCTAAATGATCTCAGGCACAGCAGAGACAATACACATTGAGAAACTGAGATGTTCCTATCACTCCAAATGAAAAGAGGAAAACTCAACAAAAAGATACTTAGCCCAAAAAAACTCCTAAATCTAGTCAAAATAAGGAGAAGGAGTCTTCTACCATAAATCAGAGCAAGAATAGTGAGACATCTACAAGTACATCGAAGAAGGATAAATAAGTGAGAAGGAAGTAAAGTCCAAAAAAAGATTAACCTGAAAAGCGGGATAACATCGTGAAAGAGGTAGAAAAACAATCCAACTTGTTTAGCTTAGAGAGTGAAATTTCTAAGTTAAAGGTGTTTATTCCTCTCACTAAACTTGTTAAAAATGATAGATATAAATCTCAGATTTCCAAGATGTTGAAAGTAGACCACATGTCAGACATGTTCAATGTCAGTGATGACCATCCCAAACTTATTTTTGGTCCATTCATAGATGGAAACCTTGAATATAGTGAAGTCCCTCCCTTTTATATTAGTTTGAGAGTCCATGATTACATTCTCCATAGTGCCATGCTGGATTTCGGGGCTTCACATAAGTTAATGCCGAAAGCTATCATGGATAAGTTTGGGCTGGACATAACCCAACTGCATCATGACCTCTATTCCTTTGATTCTGGTACAGTCCATTGCCTCGGTCTTATCAAGGACTTAGTTGTTTCCTTGGATCAAACTCCCTCTAGAAAAGTGTTGATGGATGTGGTGGTTGTTGAAATACCTCCAAGGCATGGCATGCTACTTTTGCGGTCTTGGGGAGCCAAATTTGAGAGATACTTTACAACTTGATTTTTCATATGCAACAATTCTAGTATTTGGCCATCTTAGGAAGCTCTACTGAGAGGTGAAAATGAAGTACATGATCACTAGTAAGGATAAGCCTAAGAATCACCTGATTCACTCTGTACATACTGATTTAGCATCATTTATATTGTATAATTATGGTGGTACTAATGATTTAGATATTCAGCTTGTAGAAAGTGAAGAAATTTCAAAGTTAACAAATCATGTACAAGCAGTCTTGAAAGAAGAAAACAAAAATAAGAATTTAGAAAACTTGCAGCAAAACACTTCAGAGAAAAAGACAAAAGAGTCACAACAGGGATCAATTGAATCAAATAAAGTTAAAGATTGTATTGAGACAGCCGATCAGAAAGAAGAAGAAGTTCAACTTGCATAATTTCAGTTCCACGATGATGAGGAAGGTCTTTGGACCATGGATTTTGATGGTGCTTTGCAGAAATATGGAGCGGGCATCGGAATCTGGATCCGTAGTCCTATACATCAATTAGAAAAAGTACCAAGGAATGTAAGATTATGCTCCTACAAGCTAGCCTTTGATCACTCTAACAACGAAGTAGAATATGAGGCCTTGATCACTGTTCTTTGGATTTTGAAAAGGCTAGGCGCGAAAAGAATCACAATATATGGCGACTCTGAGTTGGTGATAAAGTAGGTAAAAGGGGATTACCAGGCCAAACATCCTACAATGACATTTTATTGTAATGTTTTTCTTGATGTTTTGAAAACTTTTCCAGAATATAATTTTTCTTTGATTCCTAGAAATCAAAATCTCATGGCTGATTCACTTGCCACAACGACTAGAAATTTTAATATTCTGATTCATTCCACTAAGAAGTTTGAAATTCATGTGCAACATCACCCATTTGTCCCTGACAATCTCAGATATTGGCAAGTATTTTTGGATGACAAATAGATTAATAATTTTCTGCAGATAGAAGAAGAGTTTGCTAACTCTCACATGGATGATGTGTACAATGAATATGATCAAGTAATTGAGGCCGCTGAAGTTGAGGTGTTGCAGTTGAAGGACAAAAAAATTCCATGAGGGATAGTGCCTTTGCAAGATTTGTTTAATCATGACGATGTGGCCAAAAAGCCCACAATGGTTCCTATAGAAGCAGGTGTCGAAGATGTGAACATTGGTACAAGGAAAAACCCAAGATGATCAAGCTATCAAGATCCTTGTCCTCTGAGTTGAAAGGTAAATACACATCTCTCTTGAAAGAATTTTCTGATGTGTTTGCTTGGGAATATTCATATCTTAAGGTGTACAACAAAAATATCATCCATCACACTATCCCAATCAAGCCGGATCAAAATCATTTCTGCCATAAGTTGAGGAGAATCAATCCCAAGTTCCTGCCATCGATCGAAAAAGAGGTAAAAATACTTTACAAGGCTGTTATCATATTTCCTATCCGATTTTCAAATTGGATATCTAATCTTGTGCCAGTTAGAAAGAAGACAAGAGAGATTCGTCTCTGCATAGATTTCAGAAATCTCAACAAAGTGTTATTAAAGGACAATTATCCTTTGCCAAAGATGGATCATATCTTGCAGAGGGTTGTTGGAGCTTCAAGGATGTCACTTCTTGACGGATATTTAGGATACAACCAGATCTTGGTGAATGAACATGACCAAGAGAAGACAACATTCACCACACCATGGGGTACCTTCATGTACACCAAAATGCCATTTGGGCTCAAGAATGCAGGGGCTACTTTTCAGCGGGCTATGGACATTGCTTTCTCTAATGAGAAGGATGTCTTTCTTGAAGTTTGATGATGTCATGGTATTTTCACAGTCAGATGATGAGCACTTGCACCATTTGAGGATAGTATTTCAAAAATGCAGAAAATTCGACATCTCGTTGAATCCGATGCAAAGTTTATTTTCCATGGAGGAAGGTAAATTACTTGGACAAATTATATCAAAGGATGGTATTCGGATTGATCCCTCCAGGATTGAAGCAATTCAATAATTAGATTTCCCACGGAACAAGAAGGAGATTCAGTCTTTCAATGGAAAGATAATTTTTTTGAGGAGATTCATTCCCAATGTCGCTGAGAAGCTTAGAGATATGACCGACATGCTGAAGAAGGAAAATGAGGTAATATGGTCAGAAAATGCGAAGAATTCATTTAATTCAGTAAAATTTGATTTAACATGTGCTCCCACATTGATAAGCGCTGATTGTACTTTAGATTTCATAATAGTTTCATTCGCTTCCGAGCACTCGTTGGCTGTCGTACTAATGCAGAAAAAAATATTCCAAGATGGAGTAGCCAATTGCCTTTTTCAGCCGGACCATAAGAGATGCAACACTAAGATATAACATAATTGAGAAGGAATCCTTAGCCTTGTTGAAAGCGCTAAAATATTTCTGGGTATACATTTTACATTCTCACATCCTAGCCCATGTTCCAAATGCAGCGGTAAAAGATGTGCTAGTGCAAATAGATCTAGAAGGGAGGCGAGGAAAATGGATTGCAACCATGCTTGAGTATGATTTGGAGATCAAGTCGACAAATCTGATCAAAGGGAAAGTTTTGGGAAAGATGATGGTGGAATCAAATCTACATGCACTGGATATAAATCTTATTTCCGCACTTTCAGATGAAGAAGTTGATGATTCGATAACACATGTATCTCAAATTTTTATCTCATCACCTTGGTATGCTGATATAGTTTATGTTCTGCAACATTTAAATCCACTGGAGGGTGTGTCTAAAAGCATAGATAGATCATTGAAATCAAAATCTTTGAAGTATTTTATTTTAAACAGTGTGTTATATTGGAAAAACCTGGGAGGTGTCTTGTTGAATTGTCTCATCGAAAGTGAAGAAAAGGAAGTGATGAGTGATTTCCTCAAGGGTGATTGTGGCTGCCATTTATATTGGAAGACCACAACAAACAAATTCTTAAGGGTTGGTTTCTATTTTCCCACTCTTTTTGCTGATGTGTACAAGACCATGATGAGCTGTTACAAATGTCAAATTTTCCAAGGAAAGAGGAAGCTTCTCCCACTACCTTTGCAACCCATATCAATCCAGGCACCATTTCAACAACGGGGTCTTCATTTCATAGGTGAGATCTGTTAGAGTCAGAATATGCATTCTGCCCAGCAGTGATCAATATCATTCCTTCATTTCTCATTTTAGGTGTCTCATTCTGAAATTTTTATATCATTCCATTAGGTCATGCTAAAAAATATTTCACTGATGGTAGCCTTCCTCAATAAAACTTCACTCTCCTTCAGTGAACCATATTTTCTAAATCACTCCCATGTCTTCTTAAGCATAATAAAACATATAAAAAAAACTATCTTCCTCTACAGAAGATCATCACTCAAAGACATTCTATCTTCCTCTACAGAAGATCATCACTATGTAACTATCATATTTTTCAAAGTTGTAATTTTGATTTCTATGATTTTAATATCAAAATGTCATTTTGATATAAAATAAAAAATGTAATTATTTTTTATTTCAAATTTAATTTTATGTTGTTTTATATGTAATAATTCATTCCCTAAAGCTGCCAACACAAGCACTCTTGCCAAATTGAAGCAAATAAATTCAAACTCCATGAGTTGATCAACCTGCAAAAAAAAAGTTAGAAAGTCAAAGAGTATCAGTGTCAAAGTTTGTGTTAGCCACTTATAATATTTGTTATACCAAAAGGTGGCTAAGAACTTTTAGCCTCCAAGGAACAAAGTTTATCACTAAAAAATTTCTGACTCTTGAAGGCTCCTTGAAGGCCTCATGCCTCTGTCCAAAAACTTCATTACTATTTCCATTTTATACTCAAGAATCTGCTAAATCCAAAAGAGAAAAACTGCTGCGAAGACCTTCATTTTCCCCTTTCTCAAACCTTCATTTGCTCCCCCTTTTTCTCCATAAAAACTCTCTTGTTTTCATAAATCCTCTTCTTCCATTTATGAAAATCACTTTTCCATAGTTAAAAACCCATTTTTTGACTATTCTGAAACCCCCCATTCCTTTGAAAACCATGAAAATTTTCATAAAAAACAAAGTTTTGTTACCTATGGACTTAAGCCCCTTGGGCTAAGTCCTAACCACTTCCCCCACATACCCCTTGCCCGGAACCCAGGCGCTAGTCCCATCGGCGCTTATCGCATCGGAGTAAATCAAATAAACGCTTATGTTTTGTTACACAAAAAACTCCGATTGCGATTAGCTCCCTTTGAATAAACTCCAGATCGCATGTTCCGTTTGTAAAAACCAAGAGTTATTACCCCGAGTGCTCATCGCATCGGAAAGATTCAAGTGCGCAAGGTTTTACGCTGTGTTTAAAACTTGCGATGCGATCAGTCTTACATTGAAAATCCCTGATCGCATCGTTATTATATATATTTCCAGTGGGCCCGCCTCTGGCGCTAAATACTTTAAATATTTCATTCCCGAATCCATTTTTCCTTTGTAAAACCCAAAACCTGCTTATCCAAAGTTATAACTTAAAAAATTTAAGTCACATGTGGAAATATTTTAATGGGTTGATTGAAAGATCGATCATGCAATCGCATCGGAACTTTTCAAATGGGTAGATTAAAAAGACCAGGCCCACAGTTCCGATTGCGATTGGCCTTTGATTCATTAAGCCCCGAGCCCTTTACGTTTCATATATCCACAAGCCCCGCAAGCGGGCACCTATCCTTTATATATATTTTATTTCCACCCCGATCCATTAAACCTTTGTTATATATTAAAAAACTTTGGGTTTTCATGTATTATAAGGGTTTCCGCCTTTGTTCTAAAAAGTAATCCCCGCCGTTGATCTCGTGCTTAGATCAAAGGCCATCGCTCCGTTGCATCGGCGATTGCAAATGCATCGCAAAGTTACATCGCATGTTTAGTTTCTTAACCTCTGATTACGACTTCCCTCCGATTCGCTCCTCGCCGTTGATCTCATCCTCGGATCAAACGGCCATCGCACAATCGCATCGCATCCACCTTTTTGTTTCGCCAATTGGCCTCTCCCCCGATTTATCCTCCACCGTCGATCTAATCTTAAGATCGACGGCCCCCGCTTCATCAGATCGCATGTTTTGATCGACCCATCTGTTCGCTACCCCCGATTGCGATCCCCTGATTTTGACCTTCCGATTCAATCCGGACCGTCCACGTGTCCAGATCAGACGGTCCACAATCTCTTCACTTTATTCTTCTCTCGCCCTTCTTTTGCCTATTCCAAGCAGATCTCCACCATTGGATGCTTTCATCCAACGGCTACGCTCCTTCCCCGCCATCTGAAGCAGTTTAAACCAAATTCCGCAGGATTTCTTAATTGTCTTTATGTTTTGCAGGTGTTTTAATGGTTTTCTATTGAAAAAATGAAGGAAAGCCGAAGGCCTGGAAAGACTTTTCCTGTGCCTTTGATCTATTAAAAAGGACTGTCCGCCAGGCTCTATTCACTGTTTGTCGATGCTCTATGAGAATTGATACCTTTAAAAACCCAGCGCAGCTCTGCACATTGACAAGACACTATGTTTAAAACAAGATGTTAAAAGAGTATCAATTGTTGAAGACAAAGCGCGGAAGAATGAAGTTTGAAGAAAAATTTGCGGGATTACGGCTAAGATTGAATATCAAAAGCCTAATCCCCCAAATTAAAACATAATTAAAAGAGATCATAAGATTTCAAAAGGGCAGAAAAGCTTCCACTGCTTCAAATGAGGAAAATTGATCCCTCTAGCTACCACGATGCCACCTGTGCCTCAAAGTATTCAATCAGAGGCCAAATTTATTGATCAGAACCGGATATCTGCCTCATAACACAGCCAAAGGGTAAAGTCTGTAGGAAAATTAATGACAAACATCTGCAGAGTTACTTCGATGCCACACAGAGCCTCAAAGGTCAATGAAAGCTCCCACTGAGCTTAATCTTTATGTAAAAACATTTAATACAGAGGATACGTATGTAAGTTTCTTCATTGAGCCCCTCAAAGGCCAAGAAACCATTAATATTGTATTAAATTATAATTGAGATCTTTTTCAGATATCGCCTCCTCATTCTTCTATAAATACTACTATAGAAGATGAGAAGTTGTTGGTTGTTGTTTGATCACAAGTTGTAATACTGAAACTCTTTGAAATAAATATATAGTCCGTTGAAGTTGAAGAACAAATTGAAGTCTTGGAGGTCTTGATGATGTTGTTGCATGTTTGTCCCTGAGAAGGCTCTATCATTGGATCCATGAGCCTGGCTGTTGATCAAGTGTTCTGAACTGTTTTATGTTTTTCCCCTGTTTTCATTATGTTCCATAATTTCTTACTACAGTAGGTTGAAATTTTTAGGCTAAGAAATGACTCTTGGAAGCACCTTAGGCCTGTTCATCCTTCATTGTTTCATGCTTTCTTCTGCTGAAGTATTTTAGAGGCTTTAATCTCTCTCTTTAGTCTTCATGCTTGTTTATTTCCTTAATTGTTTGAACAGTTGGTTTCAACATGATTATGGTTTGCCCTGCTTGTCTGTTGCCACTTAAAAACTGTTATTGAAGTCTCCCTTTGAAGTTCTCTGCTTACTTTGAATCAAAGAGGTCTGTTTTGATATTTCCCTTTGTCCTCATTTAAACAGTTAGCTTAAAGGTATTTATAGTTGTAATCATAGATGTATTAGGTGTTCCCTCTTCTATGACTGCAATTATCAGTGAATCTTTTTATGTTTTCTAAGTCATTTAAAATAAAATCTTTGAGGAAATAGGGTGTTCCCCGAATCTTAAATTTCATTTTAAAATTTGTTTTGAAATCATTGTTTGCTTAAAGGTGTGATTTGTAGAATTCATGGTTAGCCCTGTCTATCAAAGAGCTCTTTATTATTCAAGTTATGCTTTCAAATTCCCTTTGTTGAGAATTAAACATCTCTTTCCAAATCATTAAATGTTCATCTCATTCCAATAACAAAAGGATCTTGTGGCCAAGTTAGCTTTTCCCTTTGATATCCCATATCCATTGATGAGTTTGTTATAACATTTTCTTGACTCCATTGACCAATGAACCAGATATTTCTTTGTCATATATATATTTCCTAAGCCTTTCATGTTCTGTTGTATCATTCCATTCAACCAACCAAACAAACAAACCCCTGCACTTAATAACTAGTCTAAAACCAATACTCAAAGCACACAAGATAAACCTTTGCAAAACAAACTTTTCAGAGATCCCTCTCTGAGAACAGGAGGACTAGATCCTGTAACTCTAAAGATTGGTTCTGATTTTTCCTTGTCTTTTGATTTTCCAAACTATCAAAACATGGGACGCCAACATAATGGACACCACAGTGGGACTCTGAGTAAAATCTTCAAAATTAAACACTCACTCCCTAGTATAACATAAGTAACCTTCTTCAAGCACTACCAAGCATAATGGTAATCATGATAGGACCTTTTGAATCAGTGACAAACTAAGTAACCCTTAGGATTCTTATAAATCTTTATCAAACCTTGAAGGTTTCAGTTACCAAGCCATAAGAGTAAACTTTAGACGTTTAACACCCTAGCTAAGTGTTAAAATAGATTTAGGACACTCTCTTAACCTATAAGACCAAAATAACTCAGAAAAATCCAAAAAACATTTCAGTTTGGCTTCATAATAAACTTGGTGGTGGACCATAAAACCTTTTACCTCCAAAAGAGCTAAAAATTTCCACCTGGCGACTCCACAATCCTAAAAACAGACCTTAAGACTCCATCGGGAAGACCCCAAGTCTTAATAGCATCATACAAACTCAGGTAGAAGGCTTTAAGATTAAAATTTTCCTTCTTCTGAAAAGATCAGTTAGCCTCCTAAAAATTGTCATATTTGGTTAAACTTTCTTTTTAAACTGGGTCTGAAAAACATAGCATAGTGGCTTCTAGAAAGATTCACACTAGAGCCCATCCTGACCCGGATCCACCTGAGATAGTTGATGACCCAGAAAGCATCCTTTGGAAATCTCCTAGGATTAAATTATCAATTGTTTTCATATCACCCTTGAGAGCTAATTCAGTTCCCGAAAATCTTACAGCTCTACAACAATCACAACCTGACAGTAAATCCATTTAGAACTAGGTCATTTGATGATATAACTCAGCTAGACTCTGAATTTTCACTTTCATCCCCTGAGACAAGTGAGCGTCCTGGTAATAGAGAAAAACACCTCCTGATTTGCATTTCCTTCACAACTTAGGTGTCTCTCATCCAAGATCAGCTCAGAAATCTACTGTTGTTCCGACCACATCTGCTCACCCAACATCCATTGTCCAAAACACTTCATTTCAGCCATTTTTTGTAAACCCGCCTCTTGTAAATCCACCCTTATTTCCAGCCATGGAAACATGGTATGCCCCATTAGTGTTACCACAACCTCTACTTCCCTTACCAAATGATTACCAATCCAAAATCCCTCACTTCACTGGAAAAGAGCCCACAACAGCCCAACAGCATGTAGATAAGATGGAAGATGCATTTGATTACATGGAGATAGAAGAAGAAACTGTGAAGATGAGGATCTTCGCCCAGAGTTTAGGAGGAGATGTAAAGAAATGGTTCAAGAACTTACCTCCTAATAGCATAAATGATCTCCCTGCCTTGCATCAAACATTTATCAACAAATGGGAACTAAAAAAGAATCCTCTCCAAATACTAGTAGAATATAGCAGCCTCAAGAGAAATCAAGGAGAGAGTATTCCTGACTACTCCACTAGGTTTAATAGCATTTACAATGCTCTTCCACCACACATGAAACCTCCTCAAGGCATGGCTTTAGTAAAATATCCCGAAGGCCTTTATGTTGACATGATGTATGAGTTGAGGGAGAGGGATTGCTTAACCTTAGAGGACATGCAGAAAGGAGCTGTAAGCGTAGAAGCAAACATAATTGAGAAAAGAAATAGGTTGAGATCAGAGAAGAGGGTAACTTATAAAGATGACATACTACCCTCAACCTCAACTCTTGACACAAAAATCGACAACCTAGTGAAGGTAATGGAAAGGATGCTTGAAAAGATAAATCTGAATGATGGAGTTCCACCAAGAGAACCCCAGAATAACCAAAATAGAAATATAAATTAGAATTAAAGAAGAGAAAACAATCAAGATAAGCAGAAAGAAAGTGACCAACAGGTTAGACCTCCCTTCCAACAAAACTATGTGGATCAATATGAGGAAGATCGAGAGTTGGAAAGGTTGGGAGAATCTCACGTAAACTTGATTAGATCAGACAGTGGGGATGATGTTTTCCTCACTGAAGAAGAACAAAGTTTATTTTCTGATCAAAATACAAACAGGTGTGAAGATTATGATGACTATAGATTGGGGTTTGAAAATGCAATCATGGAAGTGCATAAACAATACAATCTTAGGAGCAAAGGGAATGTAGATAACTTAAAATATAAGAACACTAATATTGCTGTCAAGAAAAACACAGAAACTCAGCGCAAAAAGACAATAGAAAAAGTTAACATTTTGGCTAACAAACCCGACTTAAACAAAGGCAAAGGTGTCCAGTTGAAAGTTGAAAACAGTACCCCTAGCACTTCGGCTAGTAATCCTAATAAAATTGTCCCAGTTACCAGTCCAAACAAGGTTCAGCAAATCAAAGTTGCTGAAAAGAATTCGATTGAAAAAACAGATGTAAATACAAACAAGGTTCAGCAAATCAAAGTTGCTGAAAAGAATTCGATTGAAAAAACAGATGTAAATACAAACAAGTAAATTATTCCTTTCAGCCTTGAGGGAAAGATTGCTAAGATAAAAATTGCCATTCCCCTAACTGAACTAGTAACCCAAGAAATGTACAAACACCAAGTTTTGAAAGCTTTGAACTTAGGAAGTGATACTGACACCTTGAACCTGACAGATGACAAACCTGAGCTATTGTTTGGCCCAGAAGTTGAAGGGAAATACCAAGAAGGAACCGTGCCCCCCTTCTGTGTTAGTTTGAACATACATGAGAAAATTCTACACAATTCCATGTTAGATTCTGGGGCTTCGCACAATCTAATGCCCAAGGTAGTGATGGAAAGCTTAGGCTTAGAAATTACTAAACCATACAAAGATTTGTATTCCTTTGACTCAAGCAGAGTCAAATGTTTGGGTTTGATCAAATATTTGTGTGTTAACTTATCCCAAATTCCTGCTAAGAGTTTAGTCATAGACATAGTTGTAGCTGACATTCCCCCTAAGTATGTCATGCTCTTATCAAGAACTTGGGGAGCCAAACTTCAAGGAAGCCTTCAAATGGACATGTCTTACGCCACCATCCCTGTTTTCAACCAGAACAGAAGACTGTACAGGGAATCTCACATGAAGTACATGGTGAGAAATATAGACAAACCAAACAACTCTCCAATCTATTCTATTCAGTCAAGTTTGGATTCCTTTATCTTATGTAACGAAGATGAAATTACTCAACAAGATGAAGAGAACATAGACCCAACTGATTCACCAGAAAAATCAAATTTTCCCTCGAATCAATTTCAAAACGTCGACAATCAACAGCAACAAGAAAACAAAAATAATTCAAACGTAATGTAGACAAATAAACTTTGATGGATCCTGTAATAAAGCAAGCGCAGGTGCAGGCGTATGGATCCAAAATACGAATCAAAGTTTTTCATACAAATTGAATTTCCCATGCACTAACAATATCGCTAAGTATGAAGTGCTCCTCCTAGGTTTACAATTGCTCAAACAATTAGAAGCCCAAAAGATAACGATCTTAGGAGATTCTGAACTGATCATAAAACAAATCAAAGGAGAATACTCAGCCAAAAACCCGAGGCTTAGAGAATATCGGAACACTGCCCTCGATTTTTTGAAAACCTTTGAAAAATACGAACTTGTTTTCATTCCTAGAGCGTTTAATCATTTAGCAAATGAACTCACTTTTAATGCCAGTAACTGTCAAATACCTGGGATAAATGAGCAGCTTAACGTCAAGGTAAAACATAGGCCTGCAGTGCCTAATAACGAAGATCACTGGCAAGTGTTCGATTCTGACCAACACATAGACGATTTCTTAAAATCAGAAAACGATTTCACCATACCAACATCAAAATCTAGCCATAATGAAAACTGTCCATATATCGAAGAAATCCCAGAAGCTGAAATAACACACTCTTTTAATATAAATCATTATGAGAATCCGTTTGAAGCAGAGTTAATTGACAACATGGACCAAAAATACTTGGAAGTTTTAGAATTTAAAAACAATTCAATTCCAAGAGGTCTCTCACCTTTGGAACACCTTTTCGACTTTAATGATGTAGTCAAAGAACCAAAAATGAAGCCTGTAGAAACAAACGTAGAAGAACATAATATAGGCTCCCTAATAGAACCCAAGATGATTAAATTGTCTAGCACTCTTCCAACTCACATAAAATCTAGATACATAGATCTGTTTAAGGAGTTTAAAGATGTTTTTGCCTGGGCATACACAGATCTGAAGTCTTACGATACCAGCATCATTCAGCACAAGATTCCCCTGAAGGAAAATCAAAAGCCTTTCAAACAAAAACTAAGGAGAATAAACCCACTTTTATTACCTTTAGTTAAAACCTAAATTGAAAAGATGCATGATGCTGGCATTATAGTGCCAATTAGATTTTCAGAATGGGTGTCAAACCTAGTTTCTGTCAGAAAAAAGATAGGGGAGATCAGGCTCTGTATCGACTTCAGAAACTTAAATAGAGCATCCCTAAAAGAAAACTACCCCTTACCCAAGATGGACCATATACTTCAAGGGGTAGTTGGGTCAAAAATGATATCACTCTTAGATGGGTTCTCAGGTTACAACCAGGTGTTAGTGCTCCCAAGTGATCAAATAAAAACTGCTTTTACCACACCTTGGGGCACCTTTATGTATGTCAAAATGCCTTTCGGGTTAATGAATGCAGGGGCCACCTTCCAAAGGGCCATGGAAATAGCCTTTTCTGAAGATATTAGCTATTTCATAATTATTTACCTTGATGACATAACCGTTTTTTCAAAAACTGATCAAGAACATCTTATTCATTTGAGAAAAGTGTTCAAGAAATGTAGGAAATTTGGCTTGTCATTGAATCCCAAGAAGACACTCTTCGATCTCCAAGAGGGTAAAATTCTTGGTCATATAATTTCAGAAGAGGGAATCAAAATAGACCCTACAAGGATATATGGAATATTGCAGATCAGCCATCCAAGGAGCCTCAAAGAATTGCAATCCTTCATCGGAAAGATTAATTTTCTAAGGAGGTTCATTCCTAATCTTGTTGAGCTATTGAAAAACATTACAAACATGCTTAAGAAAGATGTGGGTGTGAAATGGACCTTACCTGCTAAACAATCATTCGAACTGGTCAAACAAGCCCTTACCCAAACACTAGTTCTGATTAGTCCAGATTTTACCAAAGACTTTTACATCTTCTCTTTCGCATCTGAGCATACAATAGCTGCAGTTTTACTTCAAAAGAATGATTTTGGACAAGAAAAACCAATATCTTTCTTCAGTAGGGCCTTAAGAGATGCTCCTCTCAAATATAACATCATGGATAAGCAAGCCTTAGCATTAGTGAAATATTTGAAAGATTTTAGGGTCTATATTTTACATTGTCACATAATTTCTTTTGTTCCACATACTATTGTCAAGGACATTCTAAGTCAAGACCCTGATGGTAAAAGGGGAAAATGGATTGCAACTATTCTTGAGTATGACTTAGAGATTAGGCCCACCAAGCTAGTTAAAGGGCAAGGATTAGCAAAACTTATGGCTGAGTCTAACTTCCAAGCACTAGACATGAATATGGTGGATGTGTTGGAAGAAATAGAAGAATCTGATGCTCCTTTTATTAAAGAAACATTTCTAAATTCTCCTTGGTATGCTGACATTGTTTATGTGCTTTTATATTTAAATGTCCCTCCTTCTTTGTCTAAAACTAAAGCTAGATTCTTGAAACAAAAGGCTTTGAGTTTTTGTATCTTGGATGGGGTATTATATTGGAAAAATGTTATTGGAATCTTGCTTAAATGTTTACTTGAAGATGATGTAGGAAAGATCATGCATGAGTTGCATGAAGGAGAATGTGGAGGACACCTCTACTGGAAGGCCACAGCAAACAAAATTCTTAGATCTGGTTACTATTGGCCTACCCTTTTCCCAGACACTCAGAAATTAGTCATGTCTTGCCATAAATGTCAAATTTTTTATGGCAAAATAAAACTTCTTCCTTTACCCTTACATCCTATCAGAGTTGAGGCACCTTTTCAACAATGGGGGCTGAACTTCATTGGGGAAATTCATCCATCCTCCTCAGCTCAACATAGGTGGATTCTCACAGCCACTGACTTCTTTACCAAGTGGATAGAAGCTATACCTTACAGGAATGCTAATGACTCTGTCATTATCAATTTTCTTGAAATAAATATCCTGTCCAGATTTGGTTGTCCCAGAAAAATCATAACAGACAATGCTGTTGCTTTTAAATCTAAGAATATGGTTGACTTCTGTTACAAATACCACATAACCTTGGGCCATTCCACTGCTTACTATCCCCAAGGAAATGGATTAGCTGAATCTTCCAATAAGAGCCTCATCAATATCATTAAAAAACTGTTGGAACAAAATCAGAAATCATGGCACAGTAAACTAGTTCATGCCTTATGGGCTGATAGGTTAACTACAAAGAAATCAATAAATATGTCCCCCTATCAGTTGGTTTATGTCATGGATGCAGTTTTTCCTACCTCATTGGGAGTTCCAGTCATGAAACTCCTTCGGGAAGTGCAGAGTGAAGAGAATGATATGCAAAGAAGAATCAACCAAACAATCCATTTACAGCAGACCAGAGAGGAAGTCTATGAAAGAACACAGTTAGTCCAAGAAAATATGAAGAAACTATTTGATAAGAGTACTAAGGCAAATAATTTCCAAAGTGGAAATGTTGTTCTTAAATGGGATTCAAGAAGAGAGGAGAAGGGAAAAGATGGCAAGTTTGAGAACTTGTGGAAAGGGCCCTATATTATTCATGCTAAGAGGGGTCACAATACATTTTTCTTGAAAGAATTGAATGGAGAAGATCTATATGGAGGTCCTGTCAATGGCAGGATGCTCAAGCATTACTTCTGCCAAGAATCTTAAGTTTCTAAGCATTTTAATTTTTCATTTTAAATATCATAGTCCAACCATTGCATTCAAAGTTAGAAAAATCAAAAATACAAAAACAAAGAAAAAAAGAAAAGAGGGCAGATTGTTAAAACAAGAAAGGTACAACACCATACCAAAAAAGAGATAAACAAATCTGAAAGTGTGCAATCTTAAATGCCACTCCTGAAAAACACACTTCTATTTAGTCAAACAGTTTAATCTTAACTAATTGGTTTTAAATTTATGCTAATAGGAATAGTGAATTCGATTTGCCAAACTGTTCAATCTTGGCTTATCAGTAGATAGTTTAAGATAGAAATCAAAGGTTCAAACAAGCTAAAAACTGAACCTAAGTTTCCAAAGCAGAGATGACTCGAATCTATTTTATTTTTCTGAGTAAAAAAGAAGAAATCTGGTCCTAAATAGCTCAAAAACTGAACCAGAAAACAAGGAAGAGATAGCTCAAAAATAGTCAAAACAAGAGCTGTAAAAAGATGAAGGAAGTGCTTTGAATTTTCAAATTTTAAAGCCTTCATGATTTTGATTTAATTTTATGCAAATAAAAATCTATGTGCAACTTGCTTTTATGCCATAGATCAACTTCAAGTTAGACTGTTCAATCCTAACTTGAGTGTTTTTTAAATTTCTTCGTTAGCAAATAGAGAATGAAAATCTGTTAGACTGTTTAATCCTAACAGATTAGTAGAAAAGGTAGAGAATTATCTGAACTCAACTGTTTAATCTGAGTTCAGGGAGAAATAAGGAGTAGAAATAGATTAGATTTCCTGCTTTCAAAAGAATAAAATGTGGTGTAAGAGTTTGCCAATCCAAGTGCACTCTAAGGAAGAAAAAATGTTAGATCAATAGGATTGGGTAGGTATAAAACTTTTTGATAAAAGATTCATTGTTTTCCATGGTTGTTAGCATTTCCAGAGCAAAAGAAGATCATTCAAATAAAGAAATTAGCCTAATGGATAAGGCAACTGATCAGCATCTTAGAGAATGCAAGTCTGAAATTCTTGATACCTTCAAGAAGGCATCATCCCCAAGTGGAGCCACTGTTAGCCACCTATAATATTTGTTATACCAAAAGGTGGCTAAGACCTTTTAGCCTCCAAGGAACAAAGTTTATCACTAAAAAAATTTTGACTCTTGAAGGCTCCTTGAATGCCTCATGCCTCTGTCCAAAAACTTCATTACTATTTCCATTTTATACTCAAGAATCTGCTAAATCCAAAAGAGAAAATCTGCTGCAAAGACCTTCATTTTCTCCTTTCTCAAACATTCATTTGCTCCCCCTTTTTCTACATAAAAACTCCCTTGTTTTCATAAATCCTCTTCTTCCATTTATGAAAATCACTTTTCCATAGTTAAAAACCCATTTTTTGACTATTCCAAAACCCCCCATTCCTTTGAAAACCATGAAAAATTTCATAAAAAACAAAGTTTTGTTACCTATGGACTTAAGCCCCTTGGGCTAAGTTCTAACCACTTCCCCCACATACCCCTTACCCGGAAACCAGGCGCTAGTCCCATCGGCGCTTATCGCATCGGAGTAAATCAAATAAACACTTATGTTTTGTTACAAAAAAAACTCCGATTGCAATTAGCTCCCTTTGAATAAACTCCAGATCGCATGTTCCGTTTGTAAAAACTAAGAGTTATTACCCCGAGCGCTCATCGCATCGGAAATATTCAAGTGTGCAAGGCTTTACACTATGTTTAAAACTTGCGATGCAATCAGTCTTACATTGAAAATCCTCGATCGCATCATTATTATATATATTTCCGGTGGGCCCGCCTCTGGCGCTGAATACTTTAAATATTTCATTCCCGAATCCATTTTTCCTTTGTAAAACCCAAAACCCGCTTATCCAAAGTTTTAACTTAAAAACTTTAAGTCACATGTGGAAATATTTTAATGGGTTGATTGAAAGACGGATCGCGCAATCGCATCGGAACTTTTCAAATGGGTAGATTAAAAAGACCAAGCCCGTAGTTCCAATTGCGATTGGCCTTTGATTCATTAAGCCCCGGGCCCTTTACGTTTCATATATCCACAGGCCTCGCAAGTGGGCGCCTATCCTTTATATATATATTATTTCCACCCCAATCCATTAAACCTTTGTTATATATTTAAAAACTTTGGGTTTTCGTGTATTATAAGGGTTTCCGCCTTTGTTCTAAAAAGTAATCCCCGTTGTTGATCTTATGCTTAGATCAAAGGCCATCGCTCTGTCGCATCGGCGATTGCAAACGCATCGCAAAGTTACATCGCATGTTTAGTTTCTTAACCTCTGATTACGACTTCCCTCCGATTCGATCCTCGTCATTGATCTGATCCTCAGATCAAACGGCCATCGCACAATCGCATCGCAACTTTTCCATCACATCCACCTTTTTGTTTCGCCGATTGGCCTCTCCCCCGATTTTTCCTCCACCGTCGATCTAATCTTAAGATCGACGGCCCCCGCTTCATCGCATCGCATGTTTTGATCAGCCCATCTGTTCGCTACCCCCGATTGCGATCCCCCGATTTCTACCTTCCGATTCAATCCGGACCGTCCACGTGTCCAGATCGGACGGTCCACAATCTCTTCACTTTATTTTTATCTCGCCCTTCTTTTGCCTATTCTAAGCAGATCTCCACCGTTGGATGCTTTCATCCAACGGCTATGCTCCTTCCCCGCCATCTGAAGCAGTTTAAACCTAATTCCGCAGGATTTATTAATTTTCTTTGTGTTTTGCAGGTGTTTTAATGGTTTTCTATTGAAAAAATGAAGGAAAGTCGAAGGCCTGGAAAGAATTTTCCTGCGCCTTTGATCTATTAAAAAGGACCGTACGCCAGGCTCTATTCACTGTTTGTCGATGCTCTATGAGCATTGATACCTTTAAAAACCCAGCATGGCTCTGCATATTGACAAGACACTATGTTTAAAACAAGATGTTAAAAGAGTATCAGTTGTTGAAGACAAAGCGCGGAAGAATGAATATTGAAGACAAATTTGCGGGATTACGGCTAAGATTGAATATCAAAAGCCTAATCCCCCAAATTAAAACAGAATTAAAAGAGATCATAAGAGTTCTAAAGGGCAGAAAATCTTCCACCGCTTCAAATGAGGCAAATTGATCCCTCTAGCTACCACGATGCCACCTGTGCCTCAAAGTATTCAATCAGAGGCCGAATTTATTTATCAGAACCAGATATCTGCCTCATAACACAGCCAAAGGGTAAATTCTGTAGGCAAATTAATGACAAACATCTGCAGAGTTACTTCGACGCCACACAGAGCCTCAAAGGTCAACGAAAGCTCCCACCGAGCTTAATCTTTATGTAAAAACATTTAATACAGAGGATATGTATGCGAGTTTCTTCATTGAGCCCCTCAAAGGCCAAGAAACCATTAATACTGTATTAAATTATAATTGACATCTTTTTCAGATCTTGCCTCCTCATTCTTCTATAAATACTGCTATAGAAGATGAGAAGTTGTTGGTTGTTGTTTGATCACAAGTTGTAATACTGAAACTCTTTGAAATAACTACATAGTCCGTTGAAGTTGAAGAACAAATTGAAGTCTTGGAGGTCTTGATGATGTTGTTGCATGTTTGTCCCTGAGAAGGCTCTATCATTGGATCCATGAGCCTGGCTGTTGGTCAAGTGTTTTAAACTGTTTTATGTTTTTCCCCTGTTTTCATTATGTTCCATAATTTCTTACTACAGTAGATTGAAAGTTTTAGGCTAAGAAATGACTCTTGGAAGCACCTTAGGCCTGTTCATCCTTCACTGTTTCATGTTTTCTTTTGCTGAAATATTTTAGAGGCTTTAATCTCTCTCTTTAGTCTTCATGCTTGTTTATTTCCTTAATAGTTTGAACAGTTGGTTTCAACATGATTATGGTTTTCCCTGCTTGTCTGTTGCCACTTAAAAACTGTTATTGAAGTCTCCCTTTGAAGTTCTCTGCTTACAATGAATCAAAGAGGTCTGTTTTGATCTTTCCCTTTGTCCTCATTTAAACAGTTAGTTTAAAGGTCTTTATAGTTGTAATCATAGATGTATTAGGTGTTCCCTCTTCTATGACTGCAATTATCAGTGAATCTTTTTATGTTTTCTAAGTCATTTAAAATAAAATCTTTGAGGAAATAGGGTGTTCCCCGAATCTTAGATTTCATTTTAAAAGTTTTTTTGAAATCATTGTTTGCTTAAAGGTGTGATTTGTAGAATTAATGGTTAGCCCTGTCTATCAAAGAGCTCTTTATTGTTCAAGTTATGCTTTCAAATTCCCTTTGTTGAGAATTAAACATCTCTTTCCAAATCATTAAATGTTCATCTGATTTCGATAACAAAAGGATCTTGTGGCCAAGTTAGATTTGCCCTTTGATATCCCATATCCATTGATGAGTTTGTTATGACCTTTTCTTGACTCCATTGCCCAATGAACCAAATATTTCTCTGTCCTATATATCTTTCCTAGGCCTTTCATGTTATGTTGTATCATTCCATCCAACCAAACAAACAAACAAACCCCTGCACTTAATAACTAGTCTAAAACCAATACTCAAAGCACACAAGATAAACCTTTGCAAAACAAACTTTTGAGAGATCCCTCTCTGAGAACAGGAGGACTAGATCCTGTAACTCTAAAAATTGGTTCTGATGTTGCCTTGTCTTTTGATTTTCCAAACTATCAAAACACGAGACACCAACAGTTTGAAAAATGAAAAGTGAACATGAAGAAAGTTGGTTTTTCAAGTTATAAATCAAATCCACTAGAGTATAAAAGCCTCAAAACCTCAATACAAAGCCCATTTGTTTCATTCAACCTTCAGAAATCTTCATCAAAGGAGAAACAAAGCCCATTTGTTTCATTCAACCTTCAGCAATCTTCAGCAAAGGAGAAAATTCGAAATTTCAAAGTGTAACTGGGTAAAATTTGTTGGTCGCTGCGCGTTCAAGAGGGACGTTGTGTGTTTGGTTAGGTTTCAGAGTGCAAAATTCAAAGGCGTTGTGCATTCAAGAAGGGTGTTGCGCATTTGGGAAGGACGCTATGCGTTTAGCAGGTCGCTGCTCTTTCACCCAGAAAGGGCCAAAAACCCTCTCACAGTCTGCCACTTCATCATTTCATGCTCAATACTTGCACAAGGGTTCATCAAAGCTCCATTTACCAGTAAGTGACAAAGCCATACTCTCCTTGATGTATCGTCTTTGCTTCAAGTCAATTTGAACCTATTTCTAAAGTAAGAAACCCTAGACCTTAAAATATAATTCACTCCCTTAACCTAATCCATAAAGCTTTTATACTCTCCCCCTCACATCCTTAAAAGCATTCTCCCATTTCCCTATCCCCTCATTTCCTTATCCCCATTCCCTAAACAATTTCATCTCTATAGCCCTAAGTCCTATGGTTTTCACTTACCTAGGCTCCCTTCTCATTCCCATTCCCTTAATTTCCCAACACTTCCCTTCACTTCACATTCCTCCATTTCATTCCATCACCCTAGGGTTTTGACATCAACCATGGCTGAAGAGGAGAAAAGAAGTTCTAGTGAGGAAGAGAGACAAAAGAAAAAGCCATATAATAAGGGAGGGAAAGTCATCAGACATGAACCAACAACTACTAGAGAGCTTATGGCATCTCCCCTCACTGTGTCATGTTTTAAGCATGTAGGCTATTTTTAATTTTGTGAAAAAGTGCAAAGAATCCAATACCATCCTATGTTGTCAAGATTGTTCATTTATAATCTTCATGAAAAACAGGTCACCCTTCTTGGGATCAATTTCACTATGTCCACTGATATTATTGCAGCTACTACAAGGATCCCAAATGTAGGAGAAAGATGGTTTAAACAAGGAAACCTCAATCATTATCATTATGAGCCATATCTTAAACCAAGGTACAAGAATGATAAAAATAAAATTTTTCCTTTCTCCAACCTCCTTGACAGATATGTCCCCATGATGAAAATCATCATGAAATACTTCACCTGTGAGGGAGGGTTTTCTAGGCTCTATTCCTATCATATCCGACTCCTCATGCACTTCACTAGGGTTAGAATGCTTCATATACCCTATTATCTCTACCAGATCATTGATAAGATGGAATTTATTGCCCAAAAGAGAGATTATGATCATCAAATGCAGATTCTCTTCCACCACTCCCTCATCAAAATGATAGTCATACATCAACTTGATCGGTTAAACATTCCATGGGATACCTTCATATCCAATGAGATTTTCACTGCCCCACCTAGTTAGCATGGCCAAAATGCACCTTCATCATCTCATCCTCCCTCATCTATCCCTCCATCTCAGCCTACTGTTCATACATCATTAACAAATCAACTCCATTCACCTCATTCACCTCACATTGAGCCTTCTTCCTCACCTTTTTATAACCCTACATCATCATCACATCATGATTCTGAGTCATCAAGCAGTGATGAGGACATTGAGGCAAAATGGGCTAGTTTGGCTGAGGTCGAGCCATTGCCAAAAAATTATCAGAGAGGATATAGGCATGTGTTTGCTTCACTTGGAGTGAAAGGGGCCATGCCTTCTTCATCAACACAACAGGTAGGTAAGGTAAGGAACATGTGATGGATCCAGTCTTTCATGACATTAGGGGAATTTTGAGGTCTAAAATGGGCCTCCTAAGGAAAATGTACAATCAAAATTCACTTTATGAGAACCAATTACATTTTAGGGGATGACATCATCCCTAATGGTTGAGGTGGCATTGTTTGAGTAAAAGGTACTTACTTGTGACATTCTCAATGGTGGATAAAAACTCATAGTTAACCATGGTAGTGCTCTAAGTACTTTTAAAATATTAAAGCAAATTACTCATAATAAATGTCGTTTCACACCTTTTGAATAAAATAATATTATTGTCATTTCATATTTTTTGAAAGAAACAATGCATATCCCTATACATTTATTATATTATATTATTTTATTTTATTTTATTTTTATATAGTATATGAATTACATGTTATTATAAAATTTAAATAATATAAATTTTAATTAATAACATACAATATAATTAAGAATTTATAAATTTATATTTATATTTTATTTTAATGTATTTAAGTACAAAGAACAAATGCACTAGTTGTTCAATGATAATGATTTTTTCTTGAAAAGCTCATTCTTATTTATAGTCATATCAATACAATTTTTTTATTAATTTTATTTTGGAACAACTTTTGAATTGAATTTAACTATGGTTACATGGATTGTGGTGGAAAAAGTGAATTGCAAATTCATAAATATTATTTTATTGGTTTAGCTATTATTTTATTATTTCCTTAGGAGGCCCATTTTAGACCTCAAAATACCCCTAATGTAAGGAGGACAGCCATGAAACAGAGCAAGAATTTCAATTGATTGACCTAGGTGAGGAAGATGAAGACAAAATCACCAATGCAGTAATTAAAGGTAAAGAGGTTGAGATTAATGAGCTCCAAAATAATCTTGAGAGGGCCAAGTATGTGATTCACTTCCTTGAGCAAGAAAATCAGTTATTTAAGACCAAGCAGGTCATCAATGAGGTGAAATGCATCAAAGAACAAATAGAGGCAGAGAAGACTAAAGCCTTGTTTGAGGAAACATTGGAAAAGTTTGGTGAACTTGATGATGATGAGGATCAGCCTCAAAGACAGAGACCTAGGACTAGAGGGCTGAAAAGAGCTCTAGCCCTAGAGAGACAAAGGGAAGCTGACCTAGCAGACCAGCGTACACCAAATGAACAACTTGCCCTAAAAATCAGCAAGAACAGGGAACCATGGCTTGATAGAGCCAATCTACATTTGGAAAAGTTGTTAGAGAAGGCCAACAAGGACAATGACTTGTTGAGGACAAGAATAAAACTTCATGCTTGGAAAGAGAGAATTGCATTGGCTAAGCTCAAAAGAGCCAACGCCAAGATTGAACTTTTGACCAAGCAAGAAAAGAAAGAGAAATTAGACATACTTTTTGAGGTGTCACTCCATGCCTCAAACACTTGATGAGAAAGTACCCTCACAATTTTGACAAAATTTTGGCAAACTTAGCATTTTGTTCATTTCTATGTTTTTAAGTATATTTTGCACACAGAAAATTTGCTAAACGCATAGCACCTTGTGTCAAACCAAAAGGTAACTCCTCAAAACTAGAATGTGTATTAGCTGAAGAATGTACATGCTTATATAGATGGGAGGTGAGGCTATTGGGATTCAGCTCCCAATGACTCTTGGCCTTCCTTATTTCCTAATAATAAATAATATACAAAAATACATATGTACACCCATCCATAGGATTAGGTGTCAACATTCCCCCCTTTAATCCGAAGGGATGTTGGTGAGTCCAAGCATCGATCTGAACTTTTCAAACTTTTCTCTTCCAAGTGCTTTGGTGAAGATGTCAACAGTTTGCTCATTTGTGGAACAATGATGTAGATGGATGGTTTTGGCCTGAACATGATGTCGAATTAGATGATACTTTGTATTGATGTGCTTTGTTCGATCATGGAACTTTGGGTTCTTGGCCAACTTTATTGCAGAAGTGTTGTCGATCATGAGTGGAGTGGAACACATCTGTTTCATCTGCAAATCTTCCAGGATTTTCCGGAGCCACACAATTTCCTTTGTTGCTTCAGCTGATGCCACATATTCTGCCTCGGTCGTGGAATCTGTTGGAACTGACTGTTTGTGTGATCTCCATGAGACAGCTCCTGATCCAAGACTCATGGTGTAACCTGTAGTAGATACCCCTGTTTCTTTGTCGCCATCAAAGTCTGAATCAGAGTATCCGGTCAAGATGAAGTCGCCTACCCGTGTATATTTGAGTCCAAAGTCTTGAGTCCCCTTCAAGTACCTTAGCACTCTTTTTGCAGCAGACCAATGTCCTTCACAAGGTTTTTGCATGAACCTTGAGAGGATTCCAACAGCAAATGAGATGTCAGGTCTGGTGGTGGTCAGATAGATAAACTTCCTACAAGCTGTCTATACTTAGTTGCATCCTCAAATTCCTTCCCTTCAATAGATGTGAGCTTCAAGTTTTGTTCCATTGGAGTACTTAAGGGTTTACAGTCATCCATGCCAAATTTGTTCAAGAGATCTCCAATGTACTTCTTTTGAGAAAGAAATATGAATTTAGGATGTTGAATTACTTCAATACCCAAATAGAAATGAACATGACCCAAATCAGTCATTTCAAAACCTTTCTTCAACTCTTTCTTCATGGATGCAATATAGCTCTCATTGTTTCCTGTTATCAAAAGATCATCTACACATACCACAAGATATACAACTGTTTTTCCAACTTTCTTAACAAACAAAGTTGCATCATCAAGATCAAAATGTTTGAAGTCAAGTTTCAGAAGATGCTCGGTTAACTTCTCATACCAGGCTCGTGGTGCTTGCTTGAGGCCATACAAGGATTTCACAAGTTTGCAAACTTTGTGTTCTTGACCCTTTATCACAAATCCTTCTGGCTGGGACATATAAACTTTCTCCTTCAGATCTCCATTCAAGAAGGTTGTTTTTACATACATCTGATGAACTTTCCATCCAATCTGAGCTGCTAAGGCAAAGAGAGTCCGGATGGTGGTCCATTTTGCTGTGGGAGCAAACGTTTCTTCATAATCGATTTCTTCCTTCTGTGCGAATCCTTTTGCCACAAGCCTGGCCTTGTGCTTGTCAAGTGAGCCGTCTGCTTTGTACTTGTTCTTGTAGACCCACTTGCAGCCAATTGGCTCGTTCCCAAAGGCGGATCAACCGCCTTCCAAGCTCCCACCTCCTTATCAAGGGCATCATACTCCTTCTCGCATCGCTTCATTCATCATGAGAAGCGGCTTCTTTGAAGGAAGTCGTTCATGATCCGTAGACAAACCCATTAAGGAAGCAGGCGGTCATCCATATCAACAGGGAACCTAATTATCTACATCACCTTCGATCTCTTGAGTGGAACTTCTTGTTCCTGTTTTTCCAACCTCATCAGGATGAACATCCTCCAGTGTCTTTGTCAGCCATTTGGGGGGACCTTTCTGAGATGGCCCTGGCTGGTCACTTGACCGAGTTGGGATTGATTCAAGATTCAATCTCCCAATTCTGTCAATCACATCATCCAATGTGTCATCCGTGGTTGTTTCTTCATGTGGGGGAGAGTGTGGTTCAGGAAATGATTCCACAGTTTGATTCAATATCGGAATCCCCCCTTCAAGGTGTGGAATCACATTATCAAATTCTTGGAAAGACTTTGCATGTGTGAATCTGTCCAAGCGATCAAGTTTCCGCTCAACAACCTTGTCACTCTTGGAGGATTCAAGAAATATGACATCTCTTGCTATCACAAACTTCTTATTTGCTTCATCATAGAGACGATATCCTTTGGAGGTATTGGAGTACCCCAAGAAGATACACTTTCTGCTTCTAGCACCAAGTTTGTTCCTTTGACCCTTGGGTATCAAGGCATAACAGGTGGACCCAAAGACCCTGAAATGCTTTACCGAAGGAATGTGGCCGTGCCACATTTCAAAAGGAGTTTTGTTTCTAATTGAACTTGAAGGACACCTATTCTTTATGTAAACAGCACATAGAACTGCATCAGCCCAAAACATCAATTTTACATTCTTAAAAAATAACATGGAGCGGACCATATTTAAGATGGTTCTGTTCATTCTTTCAGCTACACCGTTCTGTTGTGGATTATATGGCACAGTGGTTTGATGTTTGATTCCATGTTGACGAAGATAATTTTCAAATTCGTTTGAGGTGTATTCTTTTCCATTATCAGTACGTAGAGAGCCAATATATGTTTGTGCATCATTTTCAATCCATGCATGAAAATTCTTGAAAGTTTGAAAAGCATCAAACTTATTCTTCAGTAAGTAAATCCAACACATTCTGGTGTAGTCATCAATAAATGTCATCATGTATTTGTTTCCATTTGCAGAAGCAATAGGCATAGGGCCACATAAATCTGAATGAACAAGTTCAAGTTTCCTATGTGCTCTTGAGTCTGGATCATGAAATGGCTGTTTGCTATGCTTTCCTAGAATACATGCATCACATTCCTTAGGTTTTCTAGGAATTGTAGGCAGTCCATCAACACCATTTTTCTTCAACAAACGAAGGCTGTCATAATTTAAGTGTCCAAATCTAGCATGCCATAAAAGACTTGATGGAAATGTACTTTCATCATGATATGAACTGAATGCAAAGTTTTGAGCATGAGCAGATGAACCTTTCAGCTTCAAAAGTCTCCCTTCTTCTATTCCCTCCATGACAAGTGAGTGATCTGATGCTGATCTGACCTCTGCCTTGCCATCAAACAAGTGAACTGAGTGTCCTTGCTGCCGGATTTCGATCAGGGACATCAAGTTTCTCTTCAACTCCGGGAGGTATAGAACCTCATGTAGTATATGATCAGGAAGACCAGGCAGTTTAAGCCTGACTGTGCCAAGCCCTGATGGCTTGAGTTTGGATTTATCTGCGAAATATACTGCTCCATCAACTTTGTCAGTGAAATCTTCAAAAAAATCTTTTCTAAATGTCATGTGACATGTTGCTCATGAATCTAGCAACCAATCATCTCTCCATGAAGTAAATGAAACATCAAAGAGGTTTTCAGTTACTCCATTGTTACAATGTGCTGGAACATAGTGAGCGGATTCAGGTGCTTTACCTTTGTCTTTGTCATTGGTTTTACCTTTGTCTTGATTTCTGTGCTGCTAAATTTTGTTCCATGGTGTTCTGCATTTGGATGCATCATGTCCATCTCTATTGCACCGTGTGCAATGAAGATTGGATTTGTCAGCTTGTCTGCCCCCCCTTTCTGTGAAGTTCCTTCTTCCTCTTCCTCTTCTGCCACCTCTTCCTCTAGATGAATCTGGAGTATGACTCTTTTCTCTATGTGCCAAGTATGCAGCCTCTTCGGAAGATGAAGGGACCGTCATCTTCCCAAAAGCTTTCTCTCTTTCTGCAAACTTTTTCTCAAGTTTATCAAAGGTGATATGCTCAAGGTTTCCACTTGCTTGCAAAGACTCAAGATAATGTGAGTAAGTCGGATATAATGCCTTAACATATGCTATAAGAGGTATGTCCATTTTTACACCAGTGTTTTCAATGTCATGCATTATAGATCTTACTTCTGAAGCTAAAGCAAGGGGATCGTCATTCTTCATTTCAAGACTGAACAACTTAACCATCAATTGAACATTTTCTAATTCTGAATGTGAGTCATAGAGTTCTTTTAGTTTCTTCAAGGCTTCATAGGCATTTGAGAATGATGAGATATGGCGACTCACCTCTTCACTTACTGAGGCTGCAATCAAGGCATAAGCCTTGCAGTTCTTGTTTTCCCAAATGGCAAGCTCTTTGTCTGAAGTGGGCTTTATTGGTGGGTTTTCTTCTTGTCCTTCGCAGATTCCTTTCCACAGCTCATTAAAAATGAGTGTGTGTTTAATCTTCCGAGACCATTCAAGATAGTTCTCTTTGCCAGAGAGAACCACCCCAACAATTGAGATCAGAGAATGCATTAGACTGCTAGAAAAAATCTTCTGAAGAGAAAACAAATTTTGCTATAAAAACTTCGAACTCTTGAAATATTTCAAATAAAGGGGCAAAAACTCTTGCTGGAAAAAATTTTCTGAGTTTAAAAACTCTTTCTGGAAACTAAATCTGCTCAGAAAACTTTTGCTGAAGACTGAATTTTAAAAAACACTCTTTGCTATAAACTGATTCTGCATAAAAAAAAATGTATTTTTTTTTGTTTGGGGAAAACTTTATATGTGAAAAGATGATATGGAATGGAAGGGAGAGTACGGAATTATGAATGGCGGAGTGGTATTATGAATGTAAGAAATGGTATTCAAAATGGGCGGAATGGTATTTAAAAGGCGGAATGGTAGAATTATGAATGGGAGGGGGCAGATGGTTAAATATGAATACAAGCTAAATGGAGGGGCGGTGGTTAAATATAATGGACAGCGTTTACATATGCAATGAACAGCGTTTAAATATCAATGGAATGCTATATACAATGGACAGTATATATATACCGTGGAGCGGTATTTAAAAAATTTGAAAGGGCGGTATTACAAACGAAGCGGAGCGTGTATGTGTTATACATGGAATAGACAGCGTTTAATATATAAATGGACAGACAACGATATAGAATGGAGTCGACTATATGGACAGACAGCGTTGGATATATATTGCAGTCGACTGGTATTATATTAAGCGCAGATGGTATATGTAGACAGACAACAAATGTATGACAGCGTATTATGAAACGTGGGGCGAAAATGTATATCGACGGATAGCAATTTTATGACAGCGGTATTGAATAGCAAGAAGGCGTATATAACAGTGCAGAGAGGTGTGTATTATGGTGTTAGAAACTCGTGGAGGGAGCGTTATTTAACAAAACAGTGTATTAAACATCCTCAACGTGTGTATTGAACATGGCGGTGATATTATAGTGGTATGTAATGTGGAGAGTAATGTGGAGCGCTCGTATGGGGAGAGATAGCAGTGAGAGCGCAGGTCGCAAGGAAGTGGTAATGTGGTATGGGAAATGAGTGAGGGAGAGGGCGAAGGGCGCAGAGGGAGAATGGAACAGGGATGAATGGAGAGGGCGCAAGGATGGATGGAAAATGGTGGAGGCCCAAAAGGGCGTTACAAAAAAAAATTTGAACTTGAATCTGCAGAAGACAGAGTTGCAGGACTGCTGGAATGGCAGAGCCTGCAATTTGCAGATTGACAGAGCCTGCAGTATGCAGGAGCTGGAGCTGCAAATGTCAGTGCTAAATAGGGAAAAAAAAATGCAGAATAACAGTCTAGCAATTAATGAGCAGCAAAAACATTAAAAAATATGACTGAGCAAAGGATAGGGAGTTACACCACAGGGCAGAAATGCCAAATGTGGGGCTGGCTCTGATACCATGTCAAACCAGGAGGTAACTCCTCAAAACTAGAATGTGTATTAGCCGAAGAATGTACATGCTTATATAGATGGGAGGTGAGGCTATTGGGATTCAGCTCCCAATGACTCTTGGCCTTCCTTATTTCCTAATAATAAATAATATACAAAAATACATATGCACACCCATCCATAGGATTAGGTGTCAACACCTTGGACGCTACGCTCTTTTTTGGAGCATATAAATGACAAACGACCACCACCAGCAGGTTTGTATTGATGAGGACATAAACCCTATGAATTTTCAGAGTTTTTGGAGGAGAACTGGTCCATCAAAAAGTCAAAAACCAATCAAAATTTCATGTTTCTGCCTCAAAATCTGCCTGGTCGTTGCGCGTTTACTAGTCTTGGGAGAAGAGGTTTATGACAGGGAAAATGAGCACCATTTTGAAAACTAGAGATAGTTCTGGAAAGCGGACTCAAAGACCTTTCAAACGCGCCATCATGGAACAGATTTGGATACCCTTGAACAGAGGCCATTTTTTCTGCCTGGACGTTGCACGTTTTACTAGGAAATTGTGCTTTTGCAGTCTTCAGAAATTTTTTGAGTTTCACTCCAGTTTTGACTTTTACCTTGGGAAATTTTGAATTTACCTATGTAAATGATCAAGATGAATGTAGTTACCATGTTATTACTATTTACTAGGGTAAATACATTAGGTAAATCAAGCATATGAGGTGTAATGAATCGGTTCACTTGAGATATGAATGAGTCACTTTTCTCATCCCATACTCTAGCTATCAGTTCAACTTTTTGTGTAACTCCCTCACCTCATGGTTTCGACCCCTGAGGATGAGTGCAGGTGGTTTTCATGTCTATTTAGCTCATTTTTTCACGAGTCAAGGGTTGGAATCAATTTTATTTTGCTTAGTTGATCCAGGACTTTGTACTCAATTTTGGCCATTAATACAAGAGGAGTCGCAACTACATTTATGGGATACCTGTGGTATTGAATGTCTTTCATTGTTTCTTCTTCAATGACATGTGTGTGAATGTATTGTTCATTTCCTTTTCATGTATATGAATATTATCTTTTGTAACTGTGAAATTCAGAATACATGCTAGACATGCTTTGTTTTGGGTAACTGATCATATTTTGTTTCATATCTTTTGTCTGAGAGAAATACATCTCTTATGATTCCCTCAACCTCCTTACATTTTCTAAACCATTCCATAAACATTATCTTCAAGTGATTGGCATTATACCTACCTTGCCACATTCATCCCTACAACCCTAACTCTATAGCCTTGACCTAGTTTTCATTGACCTAATTTCATTATCCGCTGATTTACCCAACCAAAATCAAATCAAAACAACCCCTGCATATCATACCTAGCCTAAAACCCTAATTTCTCCAGCCCTCTTGGCTGTGACCCTTTTGGAGAGAGCTCTCTCCGGCTTGATAGGGCTAGCTATCAAGTTAAAAGCTTGGTTTGTGGTTACCTCTATGGATTCCTTCCTCAACCTTGGGAATCTGGTGGAGTGATAACATATTGGCGCCATTGTCGGGGAATGAAGAGACAAAATTTTCCCTGGGTGTACGACAAAGATCAATTGGAAACTGATCTGTTGGATGATAGGATCGAGTTTTGGAAGGCTTATTTCATAAGTGCAGTGCCTCACATCAGATCTAGCTTCTACAAGATATACTAGATCGAATCCAGACCCTGATCCAGTTGATTCCGTTGATGATCCGAAGCAATTCTTTTGAAGACATCAATATCAAAATCCGCAAATTAAATCAGGACCAGCTCTGTTGGTAAGATTAGTATCTATACCTGCAAAATTTCTTTCTCTAGAAGATTTACCCTATGACATAAAGTTTGAATTATATTTATTCAAGTCCAAATCTGAAACTTCCTTGTCTGATATAGTTTTTTATCCTCTGAGATTATCGGAAGCAAAATCTTTGTCAGAATTAGATTTAAGTTCTTTGAAAGATTGGTTTTACGAAGAAATCAAGCCTGAATATGACCTAGACATTAAAGAGTGGATCAAATTTTATCATCTCGAAGAAGTTTTTGTTACATATGAACCTCAAACTTAGTCAATCTCAGTATATTCATCTGCACCTTTGACTTCATCATACATACCTGCTACTTCAATACCAACAATTTCAGCTCTTTTACCCATTCAGCCCACCCCTCCGGTGGTTAACCCAGTACACCAATATCCAGTCGGAATTATGGCTCGTTTTGGACCATTACTGCTACCTGGTAATCTTGTTGATCTACCTCAAGGGTATGGTCAAAGGCTTCCCCTTTTTGATGAAAAATTGGAATCACTGCCCATCAACACATAGCCAAAATCACAACCTTTATATATTTGGAGGAGTTAGATACAGATGATGCCAAGATGCAAATCATCGCACAAAGTTTTTTCAGGTGAAGTCAAAGTTTGGTTTCGTGCCCTAGCAGCAAATTCAATTAGGAATCCCACTAAATTGACTAATTATTTTTTAGCAAGGTGGGATGAAAATAAAAACCCTTTGCAAATCCTTGCTGAATATAATTCCTTGAAACATAATCCCAATGAATCAGTGCTGATTACAATGCCCAATATCTCAGAATTTATAATTCCATTCCTAATGAAATGAAACCACCTTCTAGTTTAGCTCTTCTATGTTATCCTGATGCCTTTGACCCAGATATGGCCTATTCATTGAGAGAAATAATTCCCACCACCCTTGAAGATATGATAAAAAATTCAGTGAGTGTTGAAGCAAATATATTAATTAAAAAGGCCAAACTTAAAGGTGAACACAAAGTGACTATCAAAGAGGAACCCTCCACTTCATATGATACCAAATTTTATGCCTTACTGAAAACCATGGAGAGAATGGTTGATAGGATGTCTATTTCAGATAGACAGATTGAGCCTCAAATCAGAAATCCAAACTTTTGAGGCCAACAACAACCTCAGTTTCGAATAAAGCAGCGAGAACAAAGACCTCCCGAAACACAGCAGCAACAGCAAATCAGAACACCACTTCAACAAAACTATGCCCAAAGTGATGAAGAGGAAGAACTGATGGTAAAAGAGAATCTTCTTTTCATAGCCGATGATCAGCCCATTTTTCTCACCGAGGATGAAGAATATGTGGAGAATACAAGTTCACCTAATGACAAAATTTTCATAATGGTGAATGATCATGAATTAGAGGTAGAATCTGATGAATATCATAGAGAGTACCTAAATGCATTGAGTTCCCAGCAAAGGCAGTATACCTTGAGAGGCCAAGATGTTCCAATAACTCCACTTTCGAAGAAAACAGTTCAGCAGAAAGAAGTACCACCGAAACAAGTTCATAATAAGGGTAAAGAAATTGTAGCACCAAATCATAACAGAAATAATCAGCCTACTACAAGTGCACCAGTCAAAGAAAGAGACATTCAGAGAAATAAAATCTGCCTACTATAACCCAACAGCCATCAGAGAAGGCAGATAAAAGTTCAGAGGAGCGTGAAGAATTAGACCGCCAAATAGTGTCAAATCAGAATCAAGAATTTCAGCACCTTGAAGAAGAAGAAGATGGTCTTTGGAGCATGGACTTTGATGGTTCCGTTGACAAAGACAGAGCTAGAATTGGTTTATGGATTCATAGCCCATGGAAATAGAAAAAACAAGGTCCCAAATAATGTAAGGTTGTGTTCCTATAAACTAGAGTTTGATTGTACAAATAATGAGGCTGAATATGAAGTGCTCATTACTGGTTTGAAAATTCTAAAGAAATTGGGAGCTAGGAGAATTGCAGTCTACGGTGATTTAGAGCTAGTGATAAAACAAATTAAAGGTGATTACCAAGCTAATCACCCTAGGATGAGGCAATATAGGAATGTAGCACTTGACATTTTAAGAATGTTTCCTGAAGACACACTTAAGGTAGTTCCTAGATTGCAAAACTTGATGGTTAATTCATTAGCTACTGCTACGAGTAATTTCAGATCTACAATGTTTTCTAATAAAAATTTTGAGATCCATCTAAAGCATATGCCCGCTATTCCAGATAACCTGAAATTTTGGAAAGTTTTCTGGGATGATAAACAAGTGAACAACTCTCTACAGAGTGAAGGGGAATTTGAAAATTGTTCTATGGACGAGGTATATGATAAAGATGACCAGGTTATTGAAGCAGGTTAGATTGATATACTTCAGTTAAAAGAAAATAACATTCTGAAAGGTCTCATACCTTTGGAAGAGTTATTTGATCAGGATGATGTGGCAAGAAAACCAACTTTGGTTCCCACAGAAAAAGGAGTAGAAGCTGTGAATATAGGAACAATTGATCAGCCGAAGTTCATCAAGCTCTCAAAGTCCTTTCCATCAAAGTTAAAGCCTAAATATATTGATTTGTTTACTAAGTTTTCTGATGTATTTGCTTGGGATTATTCAGACCCAAAGGTGTATAATCAAGATATCATTCAGCACATAATCCCAATCAAGCCAAATCAGAAGCCCTTTAGACAGAAGCTTAGGAGAATTAATCCAAAATTGTTGCCATCCATTGAGGAGGAGGTAAACAAGATTTATAAGGCAGTAATCATTTTTCCAGTCAAATTTTCAGGTTGGATCTCCAATTTGGTTCCAGTGTGGAAGAAGACCAATGAGATTCGGCTTTGTATAGATTTCAGAAATCTGAACAAAGTGTCGTTGAAGACAATTACCTGCTGCCCAAGATGGATCATATACTTCAACGAGTTATAGGAGCCAGCAGGATGTCATTATTGGATGGCTACTCAGGCTACAATCAGATCCTTGTACACGAAGATGATCATGATACGACAACATTCACTACACCATGGGGGACCTTTAAATATGCCAAAATTCTATTCGATTTGAAGAATGTCAGGGCCACTTTCTAGCCTGCCATGGACATAGATTTTGGTAATGAAAAATATGTCTTCCTAGTAGTTTATTTAGATGATATTACTGTATATTCAAATTCAAATGAAGAGCACTTACATCATTTGAGAGTTGTATTCCAGTGGTGTAGAAAGTTTGGGATTTCCGTAAATCCTAAAAAGTGCCTATTTGCTATGGAAGAGGGTAAGTTTTTGGGACACATCATCTCAAAATATGGAATCCGAATAGATCCCACTATAGTTGAAGAAATACAGAAAATAGATTTCCCTAGAAACAAAAAGGAAATTCAAGCCTTTAATGGTAGGATGAATTTTCTACGTATGTTCATTCCCAACCTAGCAGAACATCTCAGAGAATTAACCAATATGTTGAAGAAGGAAAATGATGTTAGATGGTTAGAGAATGCCCGTAAATCATTCAGATTGGTAAAATTTTCTTTAATTACTGCTCTAGTGTTGACAAGTTTTGATTATTCTTTAGATTTTATCATATTTTCTTTTGCTTCTGAGCATAGCTTGGCAGCAGTGCTTATGCAAAAAAAGGATGGGACAGAGCTGCCTATAGAATTTTTCAGTCACACCATAAGAGACGCAGCTCTCCGATATAACATAATTGAGAAACATGCATTGGCCTTAGTCAAAGCACGCAAAGACTTCCGTGTTTACATTTTTCACTCTCATATTTTAGCATATGTTCCTAATGCAACAATTAAAGAAGTACTTATGCAAACAGATCCAGAGGGAAGAAGAGGTAGGTGGATAGCAGCACTTTTAGAGTATGACCTTGAGATCAAGCCGGCCAAGCTGATCAAAGGGAAGGCTTAGCCAAGCTCATGGCTAAGTCTAATTTGCATGCGCTTGATATAAATCTCATATCAGCACTATCTGATGATGAAGAAAATGTAAGTTTAGTTCAAGTATCGGATCTCTTTTCATCGTCCCCTCGGTATGCTAATATTATTTATGTTTTACAACATTTGAACCCTCCTCTGGACATGACAAAGAGTAAGGTAAGGTCTTTAAATCTTAAGGATTTGAAACACTGCATACTTGATAGTGCACTCTATTAGAAGGATCCAGGAGGAGTATTTCTCAATTGTTTGGTGGAAGATGAATCCAGAGAAGTGATGAAATATTTCCACAAGGGAGATTTTGGAGGTCATTTGTACTGGAAGACTACGGCCAACAAAGTACTAAGAGCGAGTTACTATTGGCCTACTTTGTTTGCAGATCTATACAAGACGGTCATGAGCTGTCATGAGTGCCAAATTTTCCAAGGTAAACGTAAGCTACTTCCTTTACCATTACAGCCCATTTCAGTTGAAGCTCCCTTCCAGCAATGGGGCTTGGATTTTATTGGAGAGATACACCCACATTCATCTTCTCAACATAAATGGATACTTACCGCTACAGATTATTTCACAAAGTGGATCGATGCGATCCTAACCAGGAAACCTACTGACTCAATCATTATTCAGTTTCTTGAAGCTAACATTTTGTCCCGGTTTGGTTGTCCTAGAAAGATCATAACGGATAATGTGTTGAGATTCAACAAGATGATGAGCTTAGTGAAAATATTCGCCTTTACTAAGTGGGCCCGCAGGCTATTTTTGGCACAAAGTTTATTTTTAGACATGTCGATCATATTATATGAGTTGCAGGATGCTATTTTTGGATGGTTGGTCAAGTTGGAAAAATAGATGGACTTCTATTTTTAGACATATTGGGAGGAATCTATTTTTATATTTCCAGTCTAAAAATAGATATGTCGAATATTAGTAGCTCTTAATAATATTTGGACTCTAAACATTATCTTATTCTCTTGGAGCACTTCAGTTAAGTGCACAGATGTGGCACAGCAGATGACAGAAGGAATTACGTTATTCCTGAGGGTTTACTGGAGCTAATGCATGAGGACTTCAGTTAGAACTCATGTGACAAAGTTTGGTGGAGTTATAGAAGTAGTTGGTGGAGTTGTATTCAGTTTAACTCAGTTAGACTCAGTTGACCTAGTTGTATCTAGTCTAACTGATTGATACACTAGTGAGAGTGGTGTGAATTAATTAATTAATTAATTCACTAAATAACAACTCATTAATCAACTAAATAATACATCATTTAAATACAGTGCATGGCAGTTTCAGTGGAGACCAGTGTAGAGGTAGGTGAAAGAGCAAGTGTGACTATCAGTTGTGACTATAGTGATGCATTGATTGCATCCAACACTCAGTGGAGATGCCAATGAGGATCACAGAAAGGCAAGCTCGTGGATTCGAGTTCATTCAGAGCCATTCTTCAGCAGGGATTGCACAGTAGAGGCAGGCTAGCAAGTGGCAAAGATCGGTGCATGGATTTGCAAGATCGGGCCTGATTAGTGTGTAGCGATTGTATTGTACTGAGAGCTTGACATGTTCAGATTTGTATGAGGATTGTTACATTATCTCTATGAAATATATTATATACAGATAGTTGGGGTTTTCAGCTTCAGGCTTTCCCGTTAAACAGATGTGTTAATGTGTGTGATTTTTTATTGTTTCATGTGTGCATTGCAATTGATTTAATTTCCACATGTGATGATCAATGGTGGAATAGATTCTATATTGTGCATGAAGTTAAAATAGTGTGTGATCAGAATAATCTTGAATATATAACACATAAGTTATATAATTTCTACATGGTATCAGAGTAGTTGATCATTGGAGCAGATTGCAATTATTGAAGCGGTTGAGTTTTGTGCTGGTGGAATTCGAATTTGCTGTAGTGTTTTCTTGGTGTCGAAGTTAAGCATTCATTAAAATGTCTTTCAACGGATTGCGATTCGAGTATGCCCTTGATGGCAGCTCGAATTATATTGCATGGAAGGAAAGGATGGAGGCGGTGCTAGATGATAATGGGTTGAAGGAGTTCATAGATACTGATATTCCAAAGCCTGGTTCTAGTGATGCAACCGCACTTGACGCATGGCAAAAGAAGACAGCAAAGTGTCGAAGGATTCTATTGGAAAGTGTGAAGGATCACATAGTGTCCAGCCTTGAAGGTAAAGCTACTCCATTCTTAATGTGGAAAGCTTTGACAGACTTGTTCCAAAGTAGAAGCGACAAGAGGAAGTTGGCGCTTAAATACAAGCTCAGAAAAATAAAAATGGAGAAAGGCGACAGTATACCAAAATACCTCACAAAGTTTGTCCACTGCAAGCTGGGAAGTGTGGGGGTTACTGTTGATGAAGAAGACTTGGTGAGCTTAGCTCTCCTTGGGCTTCCGAAGAGTTGGCATAGCCATGAGGACTCTGTCAATGTTCGAGGAAACTGCCAGGATGGGAGCGACATTGGTCGGATCTTGTGCAGGAGGAGATAAGGCAGGGTACCAGGGATGGATCTTCATCGAAGAATGAAGATGAAGAAAATTGCACTCTGGCTGCCAAAGCAAGGAAAGGGAAGGGAAAGAAAAATCCTTCTCAATCCGGTGCAAAAGGCAAGAAGCAGGACTTGTCCAAGGTGAAGTGCTTTCACTATCACCAACACGGAAATTACGCCACTAATTGTCCACGGAAGAAGAAAAATAAGCAGGTTGCTGGATCTGCAGCTGAAGAGGCCTTAGTGTCGTAGTTTGAGCTGGATTTTACTTTGATCGCATGCTTGGTTTCAAGTGTGATGGGATCGGTGTGGTTTCTTGAAAGTGGTGCGTCTTTCCATATGACCGGAGACAAAGCTTTGTTTAGTGATCTGAATGAAAAGGATCTCGGAGTGCACATCGATATCGGCAATGATGGTAGATACAATGCGACTGGTATCGGGACCATTTCCTTTGAGAGGGAGTCTGGTAAACCTTTCATATTGAAGGATGTCATGCATGTTCTATGATTGAAGAATAATATGATCTCTGTCGCGATGTTGGAAGACAAGGGTTATGATGTTGTTTTTAGCGAGGGAAAGGCTTTCCTACGTAGTAAAACAACTGGTCAAACCAGGAGGATAGGGGTTCGAGTTAAGAACCTTTATCAATTGCAGGTAGATAGCTGCACAGCAATGGCAGGCAAAGCAGAAGCAGTGGTGAGCCGGGATGAGGGTGAATTATGGCACAGGATATTGGGCCATCTTCACCATGGCGCTTTGAAACTTTTGCAGTAGATTTCTACCGGGCTTCCCAAGGGTACACTTGCGCAATCAGATCAGTGCAAGGGATGTACTCTGGGAAAATTTGTGAAGACCACTTTTCATGAGAAGGATAGTCATGCCACGATGATCCTTGAGATAATTCACACAGACGTGTGTGGACCTTCCTCAGTTGCTTCAACAGCAAAGCACAGGTATTATGTGATATTTGTTGATGAATTTTCTCGTAAGTGCTAGATCTTCTTCATGCAGAAGAAGAGCGAGACATACTCAAAGTTCTATGAGTTCAAGGCGTTTGCAGAAAAAGAGTCGGGGAAGCAGGTGAAAGCTCTAAGGAGCGATAATGGTGGTGAATACATCTCTGGCGAATTCAAAGACTTTTGCAACGCAGAAGGAATTCGAAGAGAACTCATAGCGCCTCATAACCCATAGCAGAATGGGGTCGCGGAGAGAAAGAATAGAACGATTGTGGGTGCTGCACAGGCGATGTTGCATGATCAGGGCCTTCCCATACACTTGTGGGTTGAGGCATGCAATACTGCGGTTTATGTGCAAAACCGTTGTCCTCATAGAGTACTTGGCATGAGTACACCCAAAGAGGCGTTTTCTGGTAAGAAGCCTGATATTTCTCATTTGAAGATTTTTGGCTCACATGTTTAGCCGACCGCAGAGGTTGGGATATTTGTGGGGTACACAGAAACACCCCACAATTATCGTGTGTATTTTCCAGACAGTCGAAAGACTGTTGTGCGACGAGATATCAAATTTCATGAGGAGAAAGCCATGAAGTTGTCACTTGAGAGGGAGCTACACTTGCATGCAGATGAGGAGCTACTTGTTCCTAAGGATGAGCATCAGGATGTGGATCAGCCATAGGAGGAGGTTCATGGAGTGGAACAAACCACTCATGCAGTGCCAAACATCAGAGGGTGGAAGTGCACTACAAAAGTTGAGCGACTGAATCTTGATGCAGCACAGAATGTAGGAGCACCTACATCACAGCACAGACAGAGACAATCACCTGACCGATTTACTGGATACATGGCTCTGATGAGCAAGTGTATCGTGATGGAGCCATCCTCTTTCGAGGAAGATGTGGAGGATCCCGCATGGGTAGATGCCATGGTGGAAGAGTATGATTCAATTGTGAGAAACAGTGCATGGGAGATTGTCCCAAGGCCAGAAGGGAAATTAGTGGTAGGTTCGAGATGGATCTACAAAGTGAAGCTGCTGACGGGAGCGTCGAGAATTATAAGGCAAGATTTGTTGCCCAGGGCTTCTCACAAATCGAGGGGATCGACTATGAAGAAACCTTTGCACCTGTCACAAGGTATTCTTCCATACAGACCATCCTTGCTCTCTCAGCAGATGGGTTGGCACATTCATCAGATGGATGTGAAGACTACGTTTCTCAATGGAGTCATTGAGGAGGAGGTGTACATTGAGCAGCCTGAAGGATTCGAAATCTTTAGCAGCGAGTCGCATGTGTGCGAGCTTAAAAGAGCGTTGTATGGGCTGAAACAAGCACCTTGTGCTTGGTACACACAGATAGACATTTATTTCACTGGACTTGGTTTTTCCAAGAGTGAGGCGGATCCGAACCTATACCAAATTGTGGTGGAGGGTAAGTTACTGATCATTGTACTTTATGTAGATGATTTTATTTTGACAAGTGATGAGCTGTTGATACTCTCATGCAAGGAGGATCTTGCAAAAGAGCTTGAGATGAAGGACTTGGGCCTCCTTCATTATTTCCTGGGATTGGAAATTTGGCAGCGCAGTGGTGGACTGTTTGTTTCTCAGGGTAAGTATGCCCGGGAGATACTAGAGAAGTTCAACATGAAAGGCTGCAAGCTTATCGACACTCCTCTTCCTAGTGGTTGGAGGAAAGAGGATGCTACATCGGCAGAGGTAGTGGATGCCACTGTTTATCAACAGTTGGTTGGTTTGCTCATGTATCTAGTCAACACACGATCGAACATATGCTATGTTGTTAACTAGCTTTCACAAGCTATGGTTAAGCCTACCAAGCTATTTTGGAAGGCAGGAAAGCATGTCCTGAGATATCTCAAGGGCACATCAGGATACGGATTGTGGTACAGATAGTCGGATGAGTTGAAGCTGCATGGCTTCACGGATGCAGATTGGGCAGGGAGCCCAAATCGTTACGTAAAGAGCACATCCGGAGGGATTTTCGCATCGAGCCTGGCGCGCCAGCTGCAGCGCAGAACAGATCCGTGGCACCCGCCCAACAGGCCAAGTACATAACAACAAGTTTACCGCATGCGAGGCTATATGGATGAGGAAGATCCCCGTTCCAAGAAATGGCCTACACTTAGATCCTACCGTGATATATTGTGATAATCGTAGTTGCATTAAACTCTTTCTTATCGGTTAATCCAGTATTTCATGATAGATCTAAACATATTGACATTTGGTACCATCATATCAAAGATTGTGTGCAGCGGAAGATCATGTTGCTTTCTTACATTCCTATGGAGGATCAGGATGCAGATATTCTGACGAAGGCGCTCGCCAGGAGAAAATTCGAATACCATAGAGACAGGATCGGGGTGGCAGATAATCCCTATCTTGTTGAGAGGGAGTGTTGAGATTCAACAAGATGATGAGCTTAGTGAAAAGAGTCGCCTTCACTAAGTGGGCCCGCAGGCTATTTTTGGCGCAAAGTCTATTTTTAGACTTGTCGATCATATTCTATGAGTTGAAGGATGCTATTTGTGGATGGTTGGTCAAGTTGGAAAAATAGATGGACTTCTATTTTTAGACATATTGGGAGGAATCTATTTTAAGATTGCCAGTCTAAAAATAGATATGCTGAATATTATTAGCTCTTAATAATATTTGGACTCTAAACATTATCTTATTCTCTTGGAGCACTTCAGTTAAGTGCATGATGCGGCATAAAAGAGTCGACAAAAAGGGAATTACGCTATTCCTGAGGGTTTACTAGAGCTAATGCATGAGGACTTCAGTTAGAACTCATGTGACAGAGTTTGGTGGAGTTATAGAAGTAATTGGTGGAGTTGTATTTAGTTTAACTCAATTAGACTCAGTTGAGCTAGTTGTATCTAGTCTAACTGATTGATACACTAGTGAGAGTGGTGTGAATTAATTAGTTAATTAATTCACTAAATAATAACTCATTAATCAACTCAAGAATACATCAGTTAACTACAGTGCATGGCAGTTTCAGTGGAGACCAGTGGAGAGGTAGGTGAAAGAGCAAGTGTGACTATCAGTTGTGACTATAGTAATGCATTTATTGCATCCAACACTCGGTGGAGATGCCAATGAGGATTGCGCAGTGCAAGCTTGGTGGATTCGAGTTCATTCAAAGCCATTCTTCAGCAGGGATTGCGGATTAGAGGCAGGCTAGCAAGTGGCAAATATCGGTGCATGGATTTTCAAGATCGGGCCTGATTAGTGTGTAGCGATTGTATTGTACTGAGAGCTTGACATGTTCAGATTTGTATGAGGATTGTTACATGATCTCTATGACATATATTATATACATATAGTTGGGGTTTTTAGCGTCAGGCTTTCCCATTAAACAACTGTGTTAATGTGTGTGAATTTTTATTGTTTCATGTGTGCATTACAATTGATTTAATTTCCGCATGTGATGATCAATGGTGGAATAGATTCTACATTGTGCATGAAGTTAAAATAGTGTGTGATCAGGAGAATCTTGAATATATAACACATAAGTTATATAATTTCTACACAATGCTGCTGCTTTCAAATCAAAGAAGATGTCATAATTCTGCGATAAATATAACATTAAATTGGGTTATTCTACAACATATTATCCACGGGGCAACGAATTGGCAGAGTCTTCCAACAAGTCTCTAGTCAATTAATCAAAAATATGTTGGAATCTAACAACAAGAATTGGCACAAGAAGTTGATAAATGCACTATGGGCAGATAGAGTAATCAAAAAAATATCCATTGGCATGTCTCCATTTCAGGTAGTTTACGGTGTGGATACAGTTTTCCCTACTTCATTGGATGTCCCAGTCATGAAACTTCTACAAGAGGCTGGAAGCGAAGAAAATGATATTCAACGAAGGATAAACCAAATGATCCACTTACAACAAACAAGGGAAGAAGTGTTCTAGAACATTTCCAAACATTATGATAAGATCAAGTAACTTTATGACAGGAAAACTAAACATGATGATTTCAAGATTGATGATGTGGTACTCCGCTGGGATGCTAGGAATGAAGAAAAAGGTAATCACGAGAAGTTTGATAATTTATGGAAAGGTCCCTTTAGAGTTGTAGCTTATCGTGGACAAAATGCATATCTTTTAGAAGAAATGGACGAGAAAAGTTGCTTAGGAGGGCTAATAATGGTAGGCTTCTGAAGCACTATCTCTTCTCATCTGAAACTTTGAGAATTTTTCATCCTCATTGTATATATCAATTTAATATTTTTGCGAGTGAGAAGTGGAACAAGCATTGGAGTTTAGAGCCTGAAGTGAAGGCCATGGAGCTTCATTGAAGTTTCTACCTTTTCAAGTTAAGTTTGCATTAGGGTAAGTTCAGTTTTTGAGTCTTTGTTTTGGTTAAGTTAATTCAAATTGAGTCAGTTTCATTCAATTTGTGCCATTGAATTCTCAGAAAGTTAGCCCTACCTTTCAGTTTCAGTTATTTTTTACTGTATTTGGCCCAATGGAAGAAAAGCACTGATCTGCTCAACTCAAATATCTGCAGTTCTTAACACCTTTGTTAGAGCTACCATCCCCAATAACACCAATGTTAGAGTCATAATATGCATTTTTCCATCAATGATCAATATCATTCCTTCATTTCTCATTTTAGGTGTCTCATTTTGAAATTTTTATATCATTCCATTAGGTCATGCTAAAAATTATTTCACTGATAGTAGCCTTCCTCAATAAAACTTCACTCTCCTTCAGTGAACCATATTTGCTGACTCACTCCCATGTCTTCTTGAGCATAATAACACCTATAAAAAAAGCTTATTTTTCCATGTCTTGTCTCAGTTAAAGTTAGTGATGGAAATCAGGTTTCAAAGTCTCATTAGGTCATTAGGGTTTTGTCTTTCAAGGTCCAAAATGCATTACTCCATCCAAATAAAGTCAACAAACATATGAGAGTGGCTCAAAGACATTCTATCTTCCTCTACAGAAGATCATCACTATGTAACTATCATATTTTTCAAAGTTGAAATTTTGATTTATATGATTTTAATATCAAAATGTCATTTTGATATAAAATCAAAAATGTAATTTATTTTTTATTTCAAATGTAATTTTATGTTTTTTCATATGTACTAATTCATTCCCTAAAGCTGCCAACTCAAGCAATCTTTCCAAACTGAAGCAAAAAAATTCAAACTCCATCCGCTGATCAACCTGCAAAACAAAAAGTCAGAAATTCAAAGAGTATCAGTGTCAAAGTTCGAAAAATGAAAAGTGAACATAAGGAAAGTGGGTTTTTCAAGTTATAAATCAAATCCACTAGACTATAAAAGTCCTCAACACCTACAGACAAAGCCCATTTGTCTCATTTAGCCTTCAACAATCTTTAGCAAAGGATAAAATTTGAAATTTCAGAGTGTAAATGGGCAAAATTTGTTGGTCACTGCACATTCTCCAGGTCATTGCGCGTTCAGGAGGGACGTTGCGCGTTTGGTCAAGGTTCATAGTGCAAAATTCAAAGGCACTGTGCATTTAGGAAGGGTGTTGCATGTTTTGGAAGGACGCTACGCGTTTAGCAAGTCGTTGTGCATTCACCCAGGAGCTACAACATCTGGATCCAATTGGGGACATCATTTTGGTAGCAAAGTGATGAGAACTTGTAGATCAGTAGCCTTTATTGGGCATGGAGTCAAGGAGCACTTGTAGATCAATAGCCTTTATTGGGCATGGATTCAAAGAGCACTTGTAGATCAACAGAATTTATTGGGTGTGGAGTCAATCCCAAATGGGAGATGATCCAGTATGAAAACTTCCAAAAACCTGCTACACTTTGGAGTCCTTCCTTTATTCTTAAACTGGAAATACCAAAATGAAAACACTACAACTACAAATTCTCAACTTCTGAGGTTATTTATGCACAACTCCTACATATGTATTCATGTCTGAACTCAATCAGGTGAAGTTAGCCTTCCAATGGCACCAATCCAACATTTGTGTGTTAGACTTAATGCCCCCATACTGTGGAAATTTGAAAATCAAAACAGACATGTACAATGAAAATTTTCTAGATACAGAGCTTTGCACATACCCTTGCATAAATGCTTGTTGCTAACAAAAGAAAGTTGTCATATATTCAGCCACTGGATCATAGAACTGAGGAGACAAATTTTTGTTGAACCCTTAGTTAAACTGAGAGGGGGGGTGAATCAGTTTAACACATTCATGGTCTTTTAAAACTTTTCATTAAACCTTATTTACACCTTCATTTCATATCCAACTTAATATGTGAGAAAACTTAGAATGTGGGCAGCAAGAATTAATATAATATAACAACGGACTTAATATGAGTGCAGCAAGTATTAAGCAGATGATATAAATCAGATCAACACATAAACAGCATGCACAGAGACACCAGATATAAGTGGAAACCCATAAAGGGAGAAAACCACATCTTATTATTGTTGTGATGCAAAGGCAAGCTCCAACTCCCTCTCACCACTGTTTTTATGCAGGCACCAACCTACAGGAGGCTCCAACCTCAATTCTGCAAGCTACAACTTGCAAGGAACCACCAACTCCCTTCAATTTTTTGCAGGCACCAACCTACAGGAGGCTCCAACCTCAATTCTGCAAGCTACAACTTGCAAGGAACCACCAACTCCCTTCAATTTTCTGCAGTCAGCTACAACTAACGACTATCAAGCTGCAACTTGATAGGGAAGCTCCAACTTCCTCAATTTATCAAACTGAATGTTTGTTGATTTCCCTCATATATCAGCTCTGTTCTGTAGCATCTCTTTCTGCTTTTCTTTTCTTAATCTTCTCTGCCTGTCTCTTCTATACTCTGCCTTCTCTATATTTACTCTCTCTAACCTCTCTTATGCATATCTAGTTGATATTATTTATAGAGTTCCTCACATGATTGTTTGTATTTCAATAGGAATTTGGAGTGAACAATCATGACTCTTTGGCTTCTGTCTTCTCATTCCTTTTATCTGTTCATTTAGAAAATATAACTGTAGGTATCAATTTAACATTACAGTGGGATATTTGTTCTCTTCTAGAGACTTGCCAATGCATCACAACAATATAAGTCAATTAAAAAATTTACATTCAATTACAATGAAAATTCCAACTCACTCATTCAGCCTCTTGGCTAGCTGCGCATTTGTCTTTTCTTTGACTGTGTTTGTCCCTTTCTTTCCTCTGTATGCCTTTCTGTTTATGGATGCTACGTAACTCCTGTATTTATGTAATTGCTGACATTAAATATGGGCAAATTCCAACCCTTTACACAGCAAGTGTCTTGTTGATGTGGTGAGTTCCGCAAGCGGAATAGACATACATCGCAATTGTTTTGTATTAATAATCGCCCTCCTCCTTAAGCCAAGGCCCGTGGGTCCACAGACCACGCGGCATATCTCAATACAATCACAATAATTGCTTTATTAACAATCACAACAACGTTATATATATAACAAATACATATATATATATATATATATATATATATATATATATATATATATATATATATATATATATATATATATATATATATATATAACCCACTTTCATTCTTCAGCATAATTATACAGACTACCTTTTAATCGACTCTCGGCGTAAATAATAAAACCTATTTTCAACATATAAAAAAACCCTTTTCGGGCCCGCCTGACACGTTCTCCGATGTGATATACTAATCCTCCAGCGATTTCCGATTTCGATTGATCTGATGCGATGCGATTAATCTCAATCGCAAACTTCTATTTGCATGCACCACTGCTTTGTTTAACTCCGATGCAATTGACCTGATGCGATGCAATTAATCGCAATCGCAAATTCTATTTGCATGTGCCAACGCCCTGTATTAACTCCAATGTGATTGACCTGATGCGATGCGATTAATCGCAATCGCAAACTTCTATTTGCATGCACCTCTGCTTTTTTTAACTCTGATGCGATTGACTTGATGCGATGCGATTAATCGCAATCACAAACTTCTATTTGCATGCACCGCTGCTTTGTTTAACTCCGATGTGATTGACCTGATGTGATGTGATTAATCGCAATCGCAAATTCTATTTGCATGTGCCGACACCCTGTATTAACTCTAATTGCGATTAATCGCAATCACAACTTTTATTTGCAAGTGTTCCGCTGCCAGTTTTTCTCCGATGTGATTGGGAAAGAGTCCCACCTTTTGGTACTTTGGTTCTTTCGCTTATAAAGCGCTTCATATTAATATATATACTTTGAACCTTTGTGTATTAATGTGTTGCATATATATATAAGCTTCCGGAATTCAAACATATATCAATTATGGTTCATTGATCCATCGGGTCCGAACTTACATCGCAATTGCAACTTTCTGTTGTTTACATCTTCCGCTTCACAGTTTTTCTCCGATGCGATTGGGAAAGGGTCCCACCATATAAGAACTTTGTTTTATGCGCTCCATATAACTTAATAACAATGCTTTTGACCTTTGTTTCTTTTGTTTTCGGGCTCAATAGTATGAAACTTATATATAATGCGCTGCATACATATATATATATATATATATATATATATATATATATATAAGTTTTATGTTCCAGCTTTAGAGTATCCTCCAGCGGGGTAGGCGATTCTCGGAATTTATATATATATATATATATATATATATATATATATATATATATATATATGTAATGCCCGGCTAGGTAATGATTCCCGGAATAAGGTTTTATATATACATACATACTTGCCGCTTGGGTTAAGCGATTCCCGGAATTTTCTGCTATGCCTCTGCTTGTGATAACGACTCTGCCTCTGCCTCTGCCTCTGACATAATGGCTCTACCTCTGTATTCACTACCTCTGCCTCTGCCTCTGCCTCTATTGTTGTCAATGACAATATTTCCAACAATCTCCCCCTTTGGCATTGATGGCAATACACTTTCTCTGTTTGCCTGCTCTTCCTCCCCCTTTGACATCAATGGCAAGGGGTTTGAATTCTTAGTGTAGTTTCTATTCTTTGATACTGTGTTTTTATTCTTTTTCAACTTTTCGTGCATTTTCTCTGTTTGGAATTTTCTGATTTTGTATGCTGCTGCTAACTGTTGGATTATATTCACATTGGGTTTACTACTCTTCCGTGTTCGATTCACTACTCTTCCATGTTTATTGTTTCTTGCTTCGCCACTCTTACGCTGCACCACTGATCCTTTTTTCTTTTTATTGATTCTTTTTCGCTGAATGTATTATTGCCATAATCCTTTTGATCTTGAGGACCTGTTTTCATGCTTCCCTTGCTGGTTGATCTCCCCCTGGGAATGATATTCTCGTTTCTGTTTTCCCCTTGACGCTGTGCTATCTCTTCATATTAGAGAATAACATCTACAGATACTACCCCTAATCTGTCTCTCAAATATTCAAATGGTTCTTTGGCAAGCGGTTTGGTAAATATGTTTGCTATCTGTTTTTTTGTTGGCACATACTCCAGTTTTACTATCTTCTGAGCCACTTGTTCTCGAAGAAAACGATACTTGATTGGAATATGTTTAGTTTTAGAGTGAAGCACAGGGTTTTTAGATATACTTATAGCACTTGTATTATCACATTTGATTGAGATAGGTTCATCAATGCTTACCTTCATGTCTTGAAGAGTTTGCTTCATCCACATGACTTGTGTACAACATGATGTTGCTGCTATATATTCTGCTTCTACTGTGGACAGAGAGATAGATGTTTGTTTCTTGCTTAACCATGCCACCAGACTTTCTCCTAGATAGAAAGCACCTCCACTTGTGCTTTTCCTGTCATCCACATAGCTGGCCCAATCTACATCTGTGTATGATGTCAAAGTGAAGCTTTTGCCTTTAGGATACCAGAGTCCATATTGTGATGTTCCTTGTAGAAATCTGAATATTCTTTTACTGCCAGAAGATGGTTTTGTTTAGGCGTTGCTTGATATCTGGCCACTAGTCCTACTGCTAGCATGATGTCTAGTCTTGATGCAGTTAGATACAACAGACTTCCTATCATGGATCTGTAGAGTTTTTTATCTATATCAGCAGACCGATCATCAGCACACAGCTTGCATCCCGTGATCATGGGAGTTGACATAGGTTTGCAATCCTCCATTTTGAACTTTTTCAACATTTCTTTCAAGTATTTTTCCTGTGAGATGAATGTCCCTGTGTTCTTTTGCTGAATTTGAAGTCCTAAGTAGAAACTGAGTTCTCCAATCATGGACATCTCAAACTCTGATTTCATCTCCTCAGAAAATCCCTTTGCTAGTTCATCTCTGTTGCTTCCAAACATAATGTCATCAACATATATTACAACAATCAGGAGTTCATTTTCATGGGCTTTTATGTATAGATTGTTGTCTACTCCACCTCTCTTAAAGCCTTGTTTTTGCAAATATTTATCCAATCTTGAGTACCAAGCACGAGGAGCCTGTTTCAGTCCATATAGAGCCTTCTTCAATTTGCACACATAGTCTTCTTTGTCTGTTAATGAGAAACCTTTTGGTTGTTCCATGTAGACTTCTTCTTCTAAGTCTCCATTTAGAAATGCAGATTTTACATCCATTTGATATACCTTGAAGTCTTGGTAGCATGCAAATGCCAAGAACATTCTGATAGCTTCCATTCTAGCTACAGGGGCAAATGTTTCATCGTAATCAAGTCCTTCAATTTGTGAGTATCCTTTGCAGACCAGCCTGGCTTTATTCCTGATTACTTGTCCTTTCTCATTCATTTTATTTTTGAATACCCATTTTGAGCCCATGACATTCTTCTCAGTCGGTCTAGGAACTAATTCCCAGGTATCGTTTTTCTTAATTTGGTCCAATTCTTCATTCATAACATTCACCCAAGACTTGTCCTTGTTGGCTTCTTCAAATCTCTTTGGCTCAATTTGTGAAAACATGGCTATATATACCTCTTCAGTTTGTTCTGTTAGCTGCCTTCTTGTTTGGACCCCTACTCTCTTGTCTCCAATGATCTGATCTTCAGGATGGTTCTTCTGAGTATATCTTGAGGGAGCTTTAGAACTTAGCTCTATATCTTCTGTTGTCTTGATTTTTTCCTCATCATCTTGGTTTTCTTCTTCATGGTTGTCTGATGGATTGGAACAGTCAGTATCTCTTGTATTGTTTGGAAGTTCTTCATCAAATCTCACATCAATACTTTCTACGATTTTCCAAAGAGTCTTGTTGTAGCACCTGTACCCTTTACTTTTAGATGCATATCCTAGAAATATCCCTTCATCTGCCCTTGCATCAAATTTTCCAAGATTTTCATCATTATTCTTTATGTAACACTTGCTTCCAAAGATTCTGTAATGTTTGATTGAAGCTGGCTTTCCATGCCATAGTTCATAGGGAGTCTTGTCACTGCTTGGCCTTAAGTGAGCTTTATTAAGGATATGCACTGTTGTGTGTACCACTTCTGCCCAGAAGGTTTGAGGAATATTATTCTCTTGCATCATGGCTCTGACAATTTGTTGAACAGATATGTTTTGTCTCTCTTCTACTCCATTCTGCTAAGGTGTCCCTGCAATAGTACATTTTTGTTTTATGCCATGTTCATTGCATAGGTCTGCAAAGTCATAATCAGTGAATTCACCTCCTCTGTCTGATCTGATGCATTTCAGCTTGCATCCTATCTGATTTTCTGCTAATGCTTTAAATATTTTGAATTTGTCCAGAGCTTCCAATTTATTCCTGAGGAAAGCAACCCATGTCATTCTGGAGAAATCATCTATTATCAGCATGAAGTAGGATTCTCCACTTGGTGTTTTAGTTCTTGTAGGTCCACACAGATCCATGTGCACAAGCTGGAGTGGTCTTTTTGTTGATAACTCATCTTTGGCCTTGAAGGATGTGCGAGTCTGTTTGCCTAATTGACATGATTTGCATATGGTATTAGAAGGCCTCTTTATTTCTGGCATGTCTCTGACAGCTTTCTTCTTGCTTAGTCTGATGATGTGATCAAAGCTGAGATGTCCCAATATTTTATGCCATAACCATGACTCCTCAAGTTTGCTAAGATGACATGCTTCATCTTCCTCTTTCACAATGTAAACATTACTCTCTGTTCAAACTCCCTTGAGCAGAGTCTTGCCTGTGGTGCTTGATCTGACTTCATAGTCTTGTGCTCTAAAAATAACTTCACAACCTTTGTCACACATCTGACTGACACTTAGTAAATTTGCTTTCAGCCCTTCTACAAATAGTACATCTTGGGCTTTTCCTCTGCCATTGTCTATGCTGACTGGGCCTTTTCCCTTGATCTTACCTGATTTATCATTGCCAAAAGTAACATTGCCAGATTTCTTTTCATCAAGAGTTATAAACTTGCTTTTGTCTCCTGTCATGTGTTTAGAGCAACCACTGTCCAAATACCATTCACTTTTCAAATCTTGAGCAGTTAGAGCCAAGTCACGTTTATTCACCTTCTTTATCCACTGGAGGCACCCTTTTGTTTGGTATCTTTTGTGAGGTGATGAATTACATCTTCTTAGAGGAAATTTGGAGGGTATATGTCCAACTTGATTGCATACACCACATTTGATCATAATTTTTGTAGAATTATGAGTATGAACATAATTTCTTTGATTAATAAACTTCCTTGAGGTGTTAAACATCAATCTTTGTCCATACTTTCTACACTCAATGATTTTATGACCAAATTCCTTACAATAAAAACAGTAACCATATAAACTATTTGCATACCTGATGTAAGGTTGTCTCTTCCATTTGTTTGCTTGAGGCAGTCTCTTCAATGTTTGCATCTTTTGTTGGTTTGAATTACTCCTCCTTGCATGGCAATATGCAGCAATGTGTCCCAGCTTGTGGCAGACATAACAGGTGGTTTTCTTCATATAGGAGGGAAGAATCTCCTTTGATGGCTTCCGAATTTGACATATTCAGAGACATATGTCCCTTTTTCTGTTGTCTTAGTATTTATTATATTCTTTGATACTAGTGGTTTCTTCTGATCTCTGTCTTCCTTATTACAGATTTCTTCTTTTGTAGGAATTGTTTGAGCTTCTTCATCATTCTTCTTTGCTTTTACAAAAATAATCTCTCTCTCAACCTTTTCTTTGCCTTTACTTGATTCTCCTTCATAGCCTATTCCAGTTTTTATCATAGGGGATCTTTGAGCAACCAGAATTTCATTCAACTTTCTAGAGCTTGTTGTTTGAGAAGAGTTTATAACCACTTTCCTTTGAGCATTTTCTAGTTTCTTCTTGAGACATACTACTTCTTCTTCCAGCTTCTCTTGTTCTTGGGTTTTATCCTTGATTTTCTAAAGTAACATGTCTTCTATCTTCTTGGATTCTTCAAGCTCTACCTTCAGCTGCATGAGGACTTCTGAGTTTTTTTCTTCTCTTAAATACTTGAGAAGAATGTCCTTTTGTTTTATGCACTTGAGTTTGAGTCTGTCAATCTCCTCCAGAGCACTTCTTAGCTCCCCCTCAAGGTCGATTTCCCCTTCTTCTTCTTCATCTTCTAGCAGGAGTCCTTCAAGTTCTTCTATGGCCATCAAATTATAAGAATTCAGAGGTTCCTTCCTCACTTGAGGGTTCATCTGAATCTTCAGATGTACTGCTGTCTTGTTGAGCATAGAAATATTTTCTGCTGAACTTCTTTCCTTTCTGCCAACTCTTTGATTTTTTTTTCTCTGACTCTTGAGCCCGATTCCTTAATTTCTTGTGAGGACACTTAGCAGCATAGTGTCCAACTCTTCCACAGTTAAAGCATTTGAGAGGAATTTTACCTTTGTATTTACCTGAGCCTCTATCCAATTTCTTGACAAATTTTTCCTCTTCTTCATCTGAGCAAGAGCATATGTCTCCATCTTATTCTTTCTTCTTTTCTGTTTTAAAGGCAGCCTCCCTCGAACTTGGCTTCTTATGTGGGAGCCTCATTTCATATGCTGTTAGATTTCCAAGTAGTTGGTTCATGGTCAAGGTCTCCCAATTAGTTGTTTCTTCTATAGCAGACACCTTGGGATTAAACCTGGGTGGAAGAGATCTTAGAATATTTTGTACAATTACAACTTATTTTATGTTTTCTCCTAGAGCCTTCATGTTATTTACTATTTCTGCAACCCTTAGAAAGAAGTTAGCTATATCTTCATCATCATTCATTGTTAAGTTCTCAAACTAGGCTCTATAGACTTAAAGTTTAGCAATCTTTACCTTCTTGTCTCCCTCATGGATATACTCCAGAGTATCCCACATTTCTTTGGCAGTGTTTTTGTGCATTACTTTAATAAACTTTGCTTCACACAATCCATTTAATATGGCATTCATGGCTTTTGCATTAGCAACAAAGTCTTGTTTGGCTTCTTTCTCTGAGGCAGTTTCCTTCGGGGCATATCCTAATTCCACAACATCCCAAATTTCTATTCCTAGAGACATTATGTATGTCCTCATTTTGATTTTCCAGAAAGCATAATTTTCACCAGTGAAAAAAGGGGCTTTATTAGTTGAGCATCCTTCTTTAGTAGCCATCTTGAGAACCTAGGATCTCCTTTCAGTTGTTATACTGGTACAAAGGAACCCGCTCTGATACCAATTGTTGAACCCTTAGTTAAACTGAGAGGGGGGGGTGAATCAGTTTAACACATTCATGGTCTTTTAAAACTTTTCATTAAACCTTATTTACACCTTCATTTCATATCCAACTTAATATGTGAAAAAACTTAGAATGTGAGCAGCAAGAATTAATATAATATAATAGCAGACTTAATATGAGAGCAGCAAGTATTAAGCAGGTGATATAAATCAAATCAACACATAAAAATCATGCACAGAGACACTACATATAAGTGGAAACCCATAAAGGGAGAAAACCACATCTTATTATTTGTGTGATGCAAAGGCAAGCTCCAACTCCCTCTCACCACTGTTTTTCTGCAGGCACCAACCTACAGGAGGCTCCAACCTCAATTATGCAAGCTACAACTTGCAAGGAAGCACCAACTCCCTTCAATTTTCTGCAGGCACCAACCTACAGGAGGCTCCAACCTCAATCAGCTACCACTGACGGGTATCAAGCTGCAACTTGATAGGGAAGCTCCAACTTCCTCAATTTATCAAACTGAATGTTTGTTGATTTACCTCAGATATCAGCTTTGTTCTATAGCATCTCTTTCTGCTTTTATTTTCTTAATCTTCTCTACCTGTCTCTTCTATACTCTGCCTTCTCTATATTTACTCTCTCTAACCTCTCTTATGCATATCCAGTTGATATTATTTATAGAGTTCCTCACATGACTGTTTGTATTTCAATAGGAATTTGGAGTGAACAGTCATGACTCTTTGGCTTCTATCTTCTCATTCCTTTTATCTATTCATTTAGAAAATATAACTGTAGGTATCAATTTAACATTACAGTGGGATATTTGTTCTCTTCCGGAGACTTGCCAATGCATCACAACAATATAAGTCAATTAAAAAATTTACATTCAATTACAATGAAAATTCCAGCTCACTCATTCAGCCTCTTGGCTAGTTGCGCATTTGTCTTTTCTTTGACTGTGTTTGTCCCTTTCTTTCCTCTGTATGCCTTTCTTTTTATGGCTGCTGCGTAACTCCTGTATTTATGTAATTGCTGACATTAAATCTGGGCAAATTCCAACCCTTTACACAGCAAGTGTCTTGTTGATGTGGTGAGTTCTGCAAGCGAAACAGACATACATCGCAATTGTTTTGTATTAATAATCGCCCTCCTCCTTAAGCCGAGGCCCGTGGGTCCACAGACCACGCGGCATATCTCAATACAATCGCAAAAATTGCTTTATTAACAATCGCAACAACGTTATATATATAACAACACCTTTTATATATATAACCCACTTTCATTCTTCAGCATAATTATACAGACTGCCTTTTAATCGACTCTCGGCGTAAATAATAAAACCTATTTTCAACATATAAAAAAAACCTTTTCGGGCCCGCCTGACACGTTCTCCGATGCGATATACTAATCCTCCAGCGATTTCCGATTCTGATTGCTCTGATGCGATGCAATTAATCGCAATCGCAAACTTCTATTTGCATGCACCGCTGCTTTGTTTAACTCTGATGCGATTGACCTGATGTGATGCGATTAATCGCAATCACAAATTCTATTTGCATGTGCCGACGTCCTGTATTAACTCCGATGCGATTGACCTGATGCGATGCGATTAATCGCAATTGCAAACTTCTATTTGCATGCACCGCTACTTTGTTTAACTCTGATGTGATTGACTTGATGCGATGCGATTAATCGCAATTGCAAACTTCTATTTGCATGCACCACTGATTTGTTTAACTCCGATGCGATTGACCTGATGCGATGCGATTAATCGCAATCGCAAATTCTATTTGCATGTGCCGACGCCCTGTATTAACTCCGATTGCGATTAATCACAATCGCAACTTTTAGTTGCAAGTGTTTCGCTGCCAGTTTTTCTCCGATGCAATTTGGAAAGGGTCCCACCTTTTGGTACTTTGGTTCTTTCGCTTATAAAGTGCTTCATATTAATATATATACTTTGAACCTTTGTGTATTAACGCATTGTATATATATATAAGCTTCCGGAATTCAAACATATATCAATTATGGTTCATTGATCCATCGGGTCCGAACTTACATCGCAATCGCAATTCTCTGTTGTTTACATATTCCGTTGCACAGTTTTTCTCCGATGTGATTGGGAAAGAGTCCCACCATATAAAACTTTGTTTTATGCGCTCCATATAAGTTAATAAGAATGCTTTGGACCTTTGTTTCTTTTTTTTTTTTTTTTTTTTAGACTCCCCGATAGTATGAAACTTATATATATAATACGTTTACATATATATATATATATATATATATATATATATATATATATATATATATATATATATAAGTTTTATGTTCCAGCGTTAGAGTATCCTCCAACGGGGTAGGCAATTCTTGGAATTTATATATATATATATATATATATATATATATATATATATATAAAACGCCCGGCTGGGTAATGATTCTCAGAATAAGGTTTTATATATACATACATAATTGCCGCTTGGGTTAAGCGATTCCCGGAATTTTCAGCTCTGCCTCTGCTTGTGATAACGGCTCTGCCTCTGCCTCTGCCTCTGTATTCACTGTCTCTGCCTCTGTATTCACTGCCTCTGCCTCTGCCTCTATTTCCGTCAATGACAATATTTCCAACAATTTTTGGCTGCCTCCTTTTCTTGAACATCTTTTTGATGTAGACTTCCTTGAACAGGGAAGCTTCCTTCATTGTTTGACTCCTGAATTTGAGGTTGTATGTGAGAAGATTGATTTTTGTTTTCTATTGATAACCATTTAGGCCGGAAAGATAAATCTAAGGTTTGTTCCTCATAATGTTGATTTTCTTCATATAATGCCAATTCTTGACAAAAATCTTCCCCCTCCTGCAAACACACCTAAGAAGCTCCATTAGTTTCTCCTTTATTCACAAAATCATTAAAATTATGAAAATTGTAATGATCTTCCAGGCTTTCAACATGTAGTTCAGTTGTTGCAATGAATTTCTGACCAGAATCCTCAGAATGCTTGAATTCTTGTGTTTCAGCAATACAAGAGTCCCCTAACCCCTTTTGAAAATCCTTATTCATCTCTGAATTTGCATTTTCTTGTAAATCAATTCCAATGTTTTCTTAATAGGCCCTCTTGTCTTCAACAAAACTTGTTCTTTCAATATGACAGGAGAAATTTCTACAAGCCCACACATTATCTTCAATTTCCTGTGCATAAAGAAACATCAGCTCTAGAGTGCAAGGCTTTCTCTCCTTGAGATAAAAATCCATGACAACAGAAAGAGCCTTCAAATAGTAAACCATAGCTGCAGCTTCAAGAGGCCAAATCTCTTTTGGCATGCTAAAATAAATTTTTTGAAATCTCCTATTAAACTCAGCGATTGATTCATTGCTTTGCCTCTGGATAGAATATAATTCTAGAAGGTGTTTTTCATATGGCTTATGCTCGCCCCAATATCTAATAAATATATCTTGAAAACCTTGCTAGGAACTAATTGAACTTGCTTCCAAACACCAGAACCATTGTCGAGCACCCTGCTTTAATGAAAGACAAAACATCCTTAAAGCCACGTCTTCATAAATAATTTGAAATTTATCCAGAAAGTATTCAAAATCCAAGATATGTTTTTCAGCTGAAATATCTTCGTCCTCTCCAGAAAAACTTGCCAAAAATTTGAATCCTTTTGAAGGATATTGATGGAGGATTGTGGACAGCACCAAGGGTTTTAAAATCACCTTGGTTCCAAGCTGGAAAGAAGTGGATTTCTTATGAGGTAGAATGTTATCACCCAAATATGATGAATCCTCACCTTTATGCTCAGACTGTGACAGATTACCTTCATGAATAGTAATGCAACAGTCATCTCTCCTTTCATATTTGGGAGATAAAGTTGTGTCAAGATCAATAATACAATCGGAAGAAAAATCTTCTTTCTCCAATAAAGAATGTACATTTTGGGCCTTAAAATATTCTGAGAAAATAAAACAGGAAACAATCTTCTTGATATGTAAGGGAAAATAGACCACCAAACTGATAGTGAAAAATAAAGCTTCCTTTAAAAGATTCAAACTCTGATATCTGTATTTTCCACAGTGCTTTCTCATTTTCTTGCTTACAGAATTCCTCATCTAATGAAACCTTCATCAGTGGAGTCTCCAGGTGAATAATAAACAACCAAATTTGTATCTAAATCTTGTTCACCATCAAGAAATAGATTTTAATACCCGGGGAAAAATAACTTCGTGCCTTCGTCCCCAACAACGGGAACAAGAAATGTTGTATATTAAGAGACAATCCCTCGGTTGTGAAAGGAATCAGTGTTTAAGACGTTTTAAAAGTGTGTCACAGAAATAATTTTATCATTAGGTCTTTGTTCCATCCCTCTGGAGACTAGTTTTCTAAAACCCTTAATGATTTGGAATAATAAAATATTTCATAATGCCATTCACTGCTGATATCTGAATGAAAAGAACTGTAGGGGAAACTCAAAGTAATATGATGTAAACACAAAATCTACCACTTTTAAGTTGAAGAGGAAATTCATGGAGAGAGAGGAAACTCAAAATAATGTGTTGTAAACACATAATCTAGTACTTTTAAGTTTCAGAGAGATTTTTTGAAGGGAGAAGAGATGGAGTGAAGGAGCGCAAATTAAGGTTATTTAACTCTTACTCACAGATGTAATTAAGAGACCGGCTGCTACATTACTTCACTTCATTCAAAGAATAAGGGATACAAAATGGCATGAGAAACACGAATCACCATCAACAGTTGCAGGAAACTAGCTGCTTCTTTCATTTACCCATCCGAAAAATAAGTACAAAATGTAATCCCCAAGAAGTCCAGCACTCGGAACCTATTTCTTTCCTTCTCTCTTGCTTAAATACATCAAAAATAGTTTGTAACTGCTCAAGCTTCTTGAAACTCCTAAACTTCCTAAACTGTTAAACTACTTATTACATTGCAATCGAGGACACTATTGTAGCTTTGATATTAACAAAGAAAGCAAAATACACTTGGAATATAATCCTTTTGTTGAGTCTTATTTGTTGCTGATGTGTCTCCTTCCGTTTCCGCTGTGATGTCCTAACAATTTTCATAAATGCATCTCCACCCGAATCTGCCCATGCTTTTGCATCTCGAACGCTGTCATCATGTCATCTACTACCCGACTCTGCCTCTTCTGCGCGTGCCTGTTGTGTTTAGTCTTCTATTCTCCTTTTCTCTGCGTCGGGTCACTTACCCGAGTCTCTCTGCCCACGTTCAGACTTTCCTCCATTATCAAGGTGTTTCACCAGCTTTACGTTATAATCTTCCTTTCTTCCTCCGATGCGATTTAACACAAGAAATGCCTTACCTCCGGATTTGAAAACCTTTGGAGTTCACTTTTGAAACCACATCGCATTCGCCCAACATCGCACTTCGCATGTCGTTGTTTTTAAATTTTCTTTAGCACTTAACCTTTAAAACTTGCAATGTACAATATGTGATAGGGTCCCACCGTCATCGCATATCGCACTTTGGCAAATTTAACACTTACCTCCGCACTTATTCATTAAAACTTGCGATTTGTAATTTGCAATCGGGCCCCACCACATGGCATATCGCACTTTGGCGATTATAAATCAAACTCTTTGCACCTAACTTTTAAAACTTGCAATGTGCAGTATGCAGGTTAGGGCCAAATCATCTTGCCACGCCATCGCACATCGCACTTCGATAATTCTAACATTTACCTCTCGCGCCTATCCTTTGAAACATGCGATTTATGATTTGCGATTTAATCTCCGTCGTCCATCTCTTCGCTTCAGTTCTACACTTTGATCCAGACCATCTGTTTTTCCCTTTGCAACTCCTCCAAAACTCTTAAGTTTCTAAGGGAAATACATCATTTATCTGCGTGCAGGAAATTAGTATGTTCTTCTCCACGGTGTAACCCTCCTATGCTTATCTGATGTTCTGTCGCGCTAGTCTCTCCTGAGCTTGCGAATGAGCCCGACCCATCTCTGACCAGTGTGCAATGTTCTGAACGTGCTCCTCAGTCCGGCCTTTGAACTGCTCTGCACGTGAATGAGCCCAACTTGACCCCTCCTGCACGCTTTTCTCTTTGCTGCCCCTCTGGCTTAGATTACACCTCCAATTTTGTTGCTTCCTTGATTTTGGTTTTGGTGCACATGTGATGATGAATCCTCGTTGAGCTTCTGGTTATCCTTTCCAGCATATGACAGGTCTTCTTGAAATTTTAACAATTGTTCCTTAATAACCTTGAATTGCTCATAACCTCTCTTGAATTTTAGCTGAGTCGAATTAGGGTACAACATGTTGTATCACTAATGTATCATTCAGCATCCTCATCAATGGATCTAGCTCCTTTTTTCACTCGGAAAGAGGGCTCAGATGGGGCTTCCCCCTATCACCACTTCTCTTTATTCTCATCATGGAAGCATTAAGTAGATTAATCATGGATGAAAAGAATCAGGGGCATCTCCAGGGCATCAAAATAGCGGAGGGTTGCACACTCACCCATCTCCTCTTCGTGGATGATGTTCTCATCCTCCTTAATGGATCCATCAACAACATATTATCATTCTCTGCAGCCCTTGCTTCATTCAACATTGCCACATGCATGGTCTGCAATGCTCACAAATCGACCATATCAGTATTTGGATGCACTCCACAGGAAAGGGGACTTGCAATGAATATATTTCCTTTTACCATACTGGACCCTCTTGATGGACTTCGGTACCTTGGCTTTCGGCTAAAACCCTCTGATTACCGCATTGTTGATTGGACATGGCTCATTGCCAAATTGGAAAAGTGTATTTTTATTTGGCACAACAGATGGTTATCTCGGGTTGGGTGACTCACCTTGATCAAATTTGTCCTGGAAGCCACCCTTGTATACTAGATGTCTCTAGCATGGATCCCTCGAGCTATCATTGCCAGAATACAACAGTTATGTTGTCAATTTATTTGGAATGGGAATCGGGAAGGTCATACTTTCGCATGGATCAAATGGGATCGCATCGCCCTTCCAAAAAAGTGGGGAGGATGGGGCATTAAGAATCTGGATATATTTGCCAAAGCACTTGTGGAAAAATTGGGATGGAAAATTATGACCTCTAGAAATCTCTGGACATAGGTGGTATATATGAAATACATTCATCCCATGAACATTATTGACTGGATCAGACTTCCCTCTTGGAGCCACCAGAATATATCAACCATTTGGAATGTTATCCTAACCTCTCTGTCGCACATCCAGAATGGTCTGATATGGAGTATCAGATTTGGCAATCAAGCTCGCATCGGAAATGAACCATGGTTAGGGAGTGGGAACGCACATACTCTCCCCCACGAAATTATCGATCACCTATCAGGTCATGGCATTCATCTCATATCACAGATAGCTAATCCACAGTCCTCGACACTCTATTTGTAGGGTTGGAAATCAGCAGACCTCCTTGGCCTCCTTGCCCCTATGCATCACATATGGCAGACTTTCACAATAGCATTATCTAAAGCCCACATTCGCATTTTCCCAGGGGATGATGAACTAATTTTGGCACTTTCCAAGTTCGGGAAATACTCTCCCAAATATGGCTACTTTCATATTTTCTCGTACCACTCCCCACAGCAGTTTACTTGGTGGTGGAGATGCTTATGGAAACTTAAAGCCTCGCCTCACACCAGGCTTTTTATGTGGTGCATTCTAACAAACATTGCTCCTACCATGGATAATCTGCACAAAAGGACCATACAGGGCCCCTCCTAGTGCACCCTCTGTCGACAGGACATGGAAACAAGTGATCATATTTTTCTCAGTTGTCACACCTCTCGGCCCTTATGGACATCAATCCTATCTTACCTGCATATCAATACTCAGTGGACAGGTCTAAAAATTTTTGGGGCATGGAAAAGCTAGTGGCAATCATCCTCCCCTCATAAAGCACAAAATCTGCCTCTAATTATCAGCTGGGGGATTTGGTTGGCCAGGAACTTCTCTATATTTCAGGACCGACCTCCCCACTGGCACTCTATCGCATCTCGCATCATATCTACCTACAATAGCATCCCTAAAGATGACCCCCAACGCCCTCCTCGAACCATTATTCCTGAAGTCATAAATTTTGATCATCCTTGGGCATACTTTGATGGCTCGACACAACCCCAGGGATGTGGAGGAGGTGCTATCCTCCACCTCAACCTTCAGCACTCCTTGAAAATAAAGATGGGATTAGGACAGAGCACTAACAACTATGTTGAACTTATCACTCTTCACCATCTTCTTCAGTTTGCATTAGAGCATGATTGTCATCATTTACAAATATTTGGAGATTCTAAAATCATCATCAATTGGTTCAATAAATCAGCTACATGTCACATGCACACACTACGGAGTATATTGGAGGATCTTTGGCTTCTGAAAGCACAATTTTTATCCATTTCTTGTTCTCATATTTATAGGGAGCGCAACAACATTTCTGACGGTTTATCCAAGGAGGCAGCAGTCCAGCATCGAGGGCTATGGCACATAGAAGAACAGAGGGACCAAAGACATTATAGTTATTATCATCGCCCTTTCATCGATCAGCCAAACATCTGACAAAGGGATACATGCCCAATTTTGACAGATTTTGATGGAACAATATGACCGGTTTTTAATTATTGTATTTATTGTATATATACTTACTATTATATCTGTACACCCCTTGGGTGATTTTTGATTGAACAATATGGTGTGACCACGGTCACAAAGAATGCATATGCATATGCATCTACATCATGTAATTTTCACATATAATGAAAATTATGATTTTTCCTTGGGAAAAAAAAAAACCCTTACTTTGCAAGAATATATTAAATTCATATAAAGGGAAAAGAATAAAACAAGTTGTCGTAAATGAACCAACAAACCAAAGTGCGGAATCCTGCATGCATTAGTGCAGGAGCAATCTATCTGCACGATCTGAGTGACAGTAAACCAAATGGGAAAGAAATTACAGAAGGAAAATTAACTCGATTAACTTCCACACAACGGATCCGTTCACACTTCACTGTTTAATGAAATAAATCAAAATTCTTATGCAAGAAAGAAATTAAGATTTAAACCACACTTTTGCAAATAAACAAAATTGACACGCACACCTTTAAGCTAACAAAAGCGAGAGGGTAAACGAGTTGGGTTGGTTGGGCCCTAGCCAACCAACTCGTTTCCCGTTTTAGGAAACGTAGATCTTCATCACTTAATAACGCATCAATGAAAGATTAAAACGCAGAGTGAGAATATCATGGTGCAGCCTCCTGTATTAATTCCAATCAACAAATATACATCATGAGTTCAAGTCCAGCCCAGAACAAGGGCAACAACGAGATTACAATTTGACGAAAATTACAGTTGGAATGCTATCGCTAACCTAGTTCTATCTAAGAGCTATACTTTATACAACCTTTTCGGCCTATGGCCCTAACGAAAATTACACAGGCGTTCCAAATCAAGCCTTTCGGCTGAAACAAAATAACAAGAAAAATTACAAAAATAAGCCAGCGGCTATAATAAGATGCAAACTAATCGTTGGCTGATGACCTTATCTTTGACCATATCCCTAACTATCCTCCGCTTGAGTTTAACTTTGAATGACCACAACTCAACTGGACGACGTGGACCAAGATGCCCGCGTTAATTCATCGAGTTGTTGCGTAGATCTCGGAACAGATAGTTGCCAACAGTCCAGGGACCTACCTGCACTAGATCAAGTTTATACGATGATTAATACTTTAGCTCATCAAATACTTTAGGAAAGTACATATGAGTTGCAAGAAATATTAAAGGCACAAAATCTATTAGAATGATTAGTTAAGCACTTAGTAAACCTTAAACATGAAATATAAATCTTATGCAGGAATACACTGGATTCTTGGACTATTGCAGGAATAAGGAGGTTTATGAAGATGAAACAGAGGTTAATGATTGTGGTTTTGTAGTAGGAAGGGGGTAAAAATGAAGCATTTCAGCCTACCAACAGACCACATATCTTCTAAATTAAAAGGGTAAATGGGATCGCAGAACTAGGCTTGGGAGTCCATCAACGGGTCAAGGCCAGAGGTGGTCATGGCCTCTCGGTTTTGCGGGGTCTCTGGGTGGTTTTCTTCATTTTATCAACCATAACAGCGAAACACAGCAAAAGGAAACAACAAAGGGCTGACCAAATCCCTGAGGTGACGAGAGTGATGTGAGGGAAGACCTGCATAGGCTGTTGCTTTTACCTGGGTGCTCAGCTGGTAACAATGCAAATGGTAAAAAGTAAAAAACAACGGTCGGGAGAAAAAACGGAGGGAAAGGGTCCTTTTAGAGCGAGAGAGAGGATGACAACTGGAGCGCTGATTTCAGGAGGACGTTAGAGGGTGGACACGTGGCGCACAGGGATTGGCTTAGGGTGACTGGGTAGGTGAGAGGCCATGTGCCCGATGCGTGGTACCGGCTTCGTACCCTGGACTTTTACCTTACCGTATTTACCTTCATACCTTGACACGAGACGAGTGGTCCCCACCTGGCTTTTCGGCGGGTTGATGAGCCTACGGTAGATAAGAATTGCACCCCCCGGAGCATCCCTGATTGGTCAACCTGTTTGTTGACGTCAGCAATTCCGACAGGTCGGCTCTGTCTTCCCCTTTCGGCTTGGCTGCTGCTAGAATGCCCTCTGCGCAGTCTGTTGAGTCACGCGACTATCTTTTGGGCTGCACGATGCTTCGTCATGGGCCATGCTTTCGTTGACCCACCTTACCGATTGTGCGCAGCTCCCCGTGTTGTCTTACCTCCCCCATGACCTTGCATTTTGATCTGCACGAGATGATTTTTATGCATTCACAGGCCAACAAGTCCCAACCCCTCAAGGTTATTTTTCACACTAAAAGAATTCCAACGATGCAAAAATAACCTCGATCAAAGTTCATATTCGAAAATTATGTCTCTCGCAAGTTGACCTACCATGGTAATGAGCAGATGCCACATTAATCCCCATTACTAACACATGTGGGGCTATTCATATGTGGACTTCCAAGAAGATTCTAATGGGTCCAAAACCCTAACACTCATTGAGGCCAGAGACAAGCAAAAACCTTAACCCTAACCCTATATGACTATCAACCACTGTTATATATTGGGTTACTAGGAAAGGATGGGGTTCCATTATTTTGGTATTGTTATTGTTCCATAGTTGAGTAAAGCATCTAGGAGTGGAATATTAAAATGTAACAAAGGAGGTAGAATATTTCATAGCAGTGATTTAGTCCATAGTTTCCATGGCAACTCTATACTAAGTGCCTCTTTATTTATATAGTTTCCATGGAAACTCTATACTAAGTGCCTCTTTATTTATACTAACACATAATTGAAAAGGAAAAAAAATAAAATACTATATATATATATATATATATATATATATATATATATATATAGAGAGAGAGAGAGAGAGAGAGAGACCTCACCTTCTAGCTAGGTTTTTCCTATATTGGGTTTCCTAAGTCACATCTTGTGTTCATTTGTGCGGATGGGGTGTGTTCACTCGCTTATTCACATGTTTCTTTCATTTGGGTTTCAATTATTTCCATAATTTTAAGCACCATGCTAATAATATTAAAAATAAGATTGAAAGTAATAAATTGCATAATAAAATATTTCAATATATTGTAAAATCTGTTGTGGTGTGCTACTCTAGTGGAGTATCCATGCCTAATTAGAGATCAAATTACAAGCCTAATTAGTTTTTGAAGGATACCACTACCTAAGATGAACAAAATGTAATTAAAATAAATAGATGTTAAAATTGGGAACTAGGGAAAATTCCACCATGAGACAACTCATTTGATGGAGGTGACGATTGCATTAAATTCCTCTTTTCGAGGACCAAAATCGATATAAAGATCATAAAATTTGGAAAAACGGGAGTGCAGTTTTGAATTTAAATCCACACGTGCAAATTGTTCAAGTCGGCCACATCAACATGTAAGCCCATGAAGCCCAATGGACGTGACTCTTCACCCACAACGAATTGTATAAATACAAGTGACCTCTCACCTCATTTGGCAGCATCATCACTCACACATTCTCTCTCCTTCTCTCATTGGTTCGTACAAACCTGGACATTCTTTTCTCTCACATGTGTGGATCAAGAAGGAAGAATTTCAGAAGCAAAATTACAAGGCTAAAATTACAGAGCTTATTGCAGTTTGACTAGTGTTGACTTTGACCTTCCAAGGAGAGTTTGACCTTGATTTTTTTGAGAGATTATCTGTTTGGGCAGGGCACATCTTTTGGCATAGAAACCGAGGTATTCTGAGCACTTTGACGACGAAGCAAAATTGCAGGTTCACCACAGATTTCACGACAGTAGTTTGACCAAGTTTGACCATTGACTTTGTCACTGTTTTGGGTTGACTTTTGTTGGAACACCTAATCCTACATGGGTAGGTGTGGAATACGAAAAGTCACAATGGAGTCCAAGTGACCTTGGAAGATGAAACCAAGAGTCACACCATTGTACTATAAATGTACATCTTTGTATAATGGAAAATAAGAAAGCCTCACGCTTATCTTTCATTGTGTGTTGTTTCTCTTGTGTGTGCATTCTTCTTCCTCATACACCATGTGTGTGCTTCAACATGGTGTTTAACATGGTATCGGAGCGGGCGATTGCTGGCCCTGCTCCACTTTGAGTGAGCCATTTGTGTTTATGGCCTATGCATATCTGCAAAAATTGTTGGTTTTTTTGCAGCACTCAAGTGTTTGTAGCAGTCTTTTTGCCACATTCAGAAAGTGGTTTTGGAGAAGGAGCAGCATTCAGAATTTGTTTTGAAGAAGAGCAGCATTGGTTTTGAAGGAAAGGCAGCACTGCCCATCTGAAGGTTTTCATTCTCATTTTTCCTGCAATTTCTATTAATTTCTGCGTTGAAGAGTTGCTGGAAAACACTGTTTAAAGAGGGTTTCTGAAGTAGAAGTTTCTAGCTTTTTAATGGAAAAGAATTTTGAGTTTTTCTGCTGCTAAGCTATTAGAAAAATTCTGGGTTTTTGAAGTAAAAATTTCTGAGTTTTTATTGGCAAAATTCTGCCTCATTTCTTGAGAAAAATTCTGCATTTTGTCCAATTCCATGCTACTGAGCTACTGGAAATTTTCTGAGTTTACTGGCGAAATTTTCTCTGCAATTCTAAAGATTCTGCTGCTGTTTTAAGATTGATTTCACTGCTCTCTGCTGTTATATAAAAATAAAAAATAAAAAATAAAAAAAATCCCTGCAACTACCGCACACCCCACTCTGCACCTGCGTTTTACCCAGCTCCATACTTGTATACGCCCTCACGTTTTTTAAATCGATTCAAACTCCACACTCCACCATACTCGCCACACAACAGCACTCCCTTCCCCACGACTCCTCACCTCCCTCTCGGCATAACAACACTCCCTCTGCGCGTACACACACCTACCATCCTGCGTTTTGCATCTCACTCAACACACAACGCACCCCTGCAACTCAAACTCCTCCCATCACTCACCTGTTCCTACGCGCCCTCCCATAGACCTGCACACTCGGCCCTCTCGGTCCCCTATCCGCCCTCTCATTAACGCTGCGCGGATTCCCCTGTCCCTCACTCATAAATCGTTTTAAATTTTTTATATCCACTCACCATTCTGCTATACGCTCAATCCACAGCCCTCCCATCTCTAAACCCGCGCTCCTTCCCATCTCCGTTCAACGCTCCCCTACACATACTCACGCCTTCACTCAGCGGATTCCCCCAACCTACCACCGCTCTACTCGACCCACCATTCCCAAACCCGTCCCACATACATTGAAACGCGCGTCCATTTAACTTCCCACCTCTCCACTTCAAATTCGACTTTTATATTTAATTACTCCCCTCCCCTCTCATTTAATACTCCATTCCTTTTTAAATTAACCCCTCCCTCTTCCATTTTTAATACATTTCTCTTTTCCCATTATCACAATTCCTTTTCCATATTTCATTTTTAAACTTTTTAATTTCCCTCCCCCCACCATTTCAAAATTCGATTTTTTAATTTGAAATTTCTCACCTTTCATTTTTTATAATATTTCCCCATCCCCATTTAAAATCTCCTTCCCATTTCAATCCCATATAATTATTTTTTAATTAATTTTCAATTAATTAAAAAAAAAAAACAGCAGAGAGAGAGAGGAAAGAGAGAGAATGAACAACAGAAAGAGCACATGGACTATATTTAGAGAAAATTGCAAATTTGACATTGTGTGATTTGTGGCATATACAAGAGGGTGTTTTTCTGAAGAATTTCACATTTGAAGACAAGTTTGCCATCATTGAAAACAACTATTTGAAGGAATTTTTAGCTGCCTTAAAGGCCTCTTGCACAAGTGTTTTGCTGCACATTTTTGCTGCACATTATATTGAACTGACATTGTATTGTGAGTGGAATTTGCATCTTCATTCATAATCAGTATTTGAGTTGATGGATTGTTGATTTCCCTCCATCATTTGAGGAGCACATTTTGTACTTTGAGTCATTTGTATTTGTTGTTGAATCACATTGTAAACGGGTGCATTTTCGGTTGAAGCCGACACCTTTTCATTTTTTGAGCCTAAGTTGTCAAAATGGCCAAAATCAATGAGGCATTAATGTTGTTGAATGACCTCATTCATTCAAATGTTGATGATGTGATAAAAATGAGCAAGGATGCTCTATGTAACATTCAGAGTTGTTTGCTATATGCACATGAGAAGATTGAGTTTTTGCAGTTGGAATCTCAACTCCAGAAGGATGAACTTCAGCAAAAGAGTCACCATTAGCTTTATTCTGTGGAAGGTTATGAAAGAGACTCTCATGAAGAAAAGAATAAATTCTTGGATAGTTCACATCGATTCCGTGTACTAGAAGATATACATGCAGATCAGGCCTTTCATTTGCTTTACAATACATCATCAGACCTTGGGAAAAGCTTGTCCACAACAAGCACAGAACTGGTCTTGGATATGACAAGGATGTGTCCTTTCATATTCCAGACTACACCAAGCCCATCATATTTCAGAGTGCTGGATTCCTGTATGACAATTAAATGATTCCTCTTCACCATTCACTTCCCCACACATGAGAAAATGCCAACATTGTGATCGAGTTGGCCATATGAAGATGTTTTGATCTTCATCTGCGCCATTGAGTGGCACACCCATTCTTCGAACGGATGCTTCAGGACACAAGCCTTGGGAAACCAAGATTCATCTTGGATGGATAGCTTCTTGGCAATGGGCATCAGCAGCCAAGAAGATGTTTACGACACATGTTAGAACTTGTTCACGGATATTGAGCAAACTTGCAGTTGAGTTTTCGCCATCATCTCACCTTGTCCCTGACAGGGGGGGAAATGGTGGTCATGTACAAGCTTCGACGTCAGATCAAGCGAGCCTGAGCCACAATCTCTCATTCCATGTTCAAAGTTGTAGCCAGCAGTTCAAGCGAGCCTGAGCCACAATTCGTCATTCCGGATTCAGAGATGTAGCCAGAGATACGGATGCCCATGAGCATACCTCGGTTGGTGGATAACCTAAAACCATCATCTTTGGTTGGTGGATAACCTAAAACCATCATTTTCGGTTGGTGGATAACCTAAAACCATCATCTTTGGTTGGTGGATAACCTAAAACCATCATTTTCGTTTGGTGGATAACCTAAAACACCTGGTCGTGACCTACTTCATCAGGTGAGTGTCCCTTTTGGGAGGACAGTATCTGTTGGCTTATTGACTATGGGTTTTGAAGAAGTTAAAGGAGCTGTGGGATTTTATAGTTCAGTGTTGTTAGTCTGTCCCACTAAAACCACCTCTTTTATTTCGACGTTGATTAGTGGAAGTATTTTTATGTATTTGATTTATTCGCTCTCTTCTTAGGCTCACACACCGCCGGATTAAGAGATGTTGGAACACCTAATCCTACATGGGTAGGTGTGGAATACGAAAAGTCACAATGGAGTCCAAGTGACCTTGGAAGATGAAACCAAGAGTCACACCATTGTACTATAAATGTACATATTTGTATAATGGAAAATAAGAAAGCCTCACGCTTATCTTTCATATTGTGTTGAGTCTCTTGTGTGTGTGTGTTTCTTCCTCATACACCATGTGTGTGCCTTAACATGGTGTTTAACAACTTTGACCTCCTGATTAGGCTGATTTTGAATGGGGAAGACATTTTTTTTTAGTAAATTCTATTGCTTCTTTGACCAGCATTGACTTTCTAGTTTGGGTTAAAGTGTGACTGCAGTTGACTGCAAAAATTGACAGGGTTGTTTTAACTTTGAATTGGGAAAGTCAATTTGACTTTCGTACTCTCTCTCTGCTGGACATTTTGATATAATAATAAGAAGAATTGATCAAAGGGTTTTCCCCACATTGGGGTTTTTCCTTGGCATCCGCCAAATCTGGTCTCCTCTTTCCTAGGCTTGTTTTCTGCATTTTGTTTCATGTTCTATCTATTTTTATTGTCAATGTGATTAATGGTTAATGTGATTGCTACTATAAATCTAAATTGGAAAATATCATTGGGCTGCTAAAGGAACATTGAAGTAATTGTGCTAAGAATAGAACATACCATTGTTAACTAAAATTAACATGGTTTCAGGGCCCAAGTGAAGACAAAGCCCAAGCAAGAAAGAGAAAATAAATCACTAAGAAAGAGTTGTTGGACAAGAATATTGGTCTAGCTTCAATGACGAATACATCAGTGACTTAAAATCTGAGGATAAGCTCAAGGAAAAATTCGACCATCATGCATGATAGATGGCTTTGGATTTGAATTTGGAAGAGAATGATGTTATTGACTATATTTAAGGAAAAGTGGTGGAGCCTCCTTCAAATGCACATGTTGCTGCAAAGACAAAATACAAGAAATTTAAGGTCAAAGCTAAAAGAATTATCATTGATTCCATTCAAAATCATTTGGTTGCCTATATTTATGATTTGGGAACATCTAAGGAGATGTATGATAAGTTGATTGGGATGTTCAAAGTAAACAATGCAAATCAAATCCTCTTTCTCAAGAACAAATTGAAGGACATCAAGATGGATAAAGGGGAGTCTATCTAATCCTACTTCATGAGGATTACATAAATCAAGAATGATCTTCTATCTATTGGAGAAGTTGTTGTTAATAGGGAGCTCACTCTCATCACTCTTGGAGGTCTCATAAGAGCATGGGATGTGTTTAAAACCACCATTCTTAACAATGACATGATTCCTAGTTTCGATGAATTATTGGCTAGATGCACTTAAGAAGAGACGAGGATGATGGAGAGAGACAAGCCCTCAAATGGAAATGAATGTAATATTCCCAAATTTTCACATAATATTTGGAATATTAGAGTTCTTAATTTTCTTAATGAATTAAGTAAATAAAAGGGTGGAGGGACCCATAATCCTCAAGATGAATAAAGATCCACTTTTAATGTGTGAATGTGGATTAATTAAGCATAGATCTACATAATGGAGTAGTGGAGAAGCTACTAATGTGAATGGAGTGGAGATAAATCAGGAAGGTTGAAGCAGTCAACTGAGATCATGGAGGGAATCTAATGTAAGATCATAGAGCATTCATGATGAAGTGATGGAGGAAGTAGTGCAATTAATGCACACATGATGGAATGGATGTACATTTCATCTAGACATGATGGAGGACTTGGAGAGATAGCGCAGTCAAACATGGAGGATTATGTCCACATGCACAGCACATTTTAGAGGTGGGCCAAGGCATGGGAAGGCTTATAAACTATATAAAGGAGATGAAGGCAACAATGGAGGCATGCTTTTGATTATTCATGTAAAGGTATGTTTAGATTTGGAATTTTCATTTGACATTCCATGCTTTCTTTCGTTGTTTAGCTAAGATTGCAAGTGTTGTTTAGCACGAGGTGTTCCTGGTCGGGAATCCCACCTCTTTTCTTGAGTGATCTCTTGGAAGAGGGTTGTACTTCATTCTTCATCAGGCATTGGTGCCACACATATTTACATTCTCTATAGAACACCTACCTTCAGGAATTCCGCAATTTCTGAATTCAGTTTGGGGGGTGGAGGTTGTCTTCAGTGTTCCAGCTGGAGAACCGGTGTAGGATTATTCCTATCAACTTGGGCTTAAATATCAGCATTCCCAGGGCTTCATTTAAGATCTGGCATCAGACCAAAAATTATTGACCTCCTATCAACAGCAGTCCCATCAAGGATTGCGCAGTCCATCATTGCAAATCCAAAGGAGGAAGGAAGTTACTAGTATTTAGGCTAGTAAACATGTGAGGGATCACCCCCTCACCTTGCCATCACCATTTCCATCAGCCTAGAGCTTATTGTAGCACTTTTTCAACAGGCATAGAGCCTCTCCCTCTTGTACAGCGCAGTTTCTGTAGCATCTACATATTCAGTTGCTGCAACTTGAAGGAGGAAGAAGAGGAGACGATCTCAAGCTCCTAGCTTGTAGATCTGAAGGAGGGATCAGCCCTCAAAGCTTAGATTTGTTTGTATAACATATTGCAGCCATCTTTGAATCATATCTAGCTTCAGATCGGCATAACCCAGTAGTCAAAGGATCAAACCCTAGGAGGGTGATTTTCCAAATTTGTAGATCTGGAAAATCCTTTCTGGGTTATCTTGGGTTTCCATCACATTGGCCAGATCTTGAATCTTGGCATCATCAGAGATCCTGAGATCCATATATCTGCATTTCCTTTTGCAGCAGCTTCATGTATATCAGCAGCAAAAGGGACAGTGCAGTATTGCTTCATGTAAGCTCACCAATTACGCAGTGTTATTTGTAGCATGTTTGTAGGGTGTTTCTAGGCCATCTCTTTGGCTAGATTCTCTCATATTTTGTACATCGTGTAACTGAATCCTCTCCACATAATAAAAAATCTCAGCTTCTCTATATATTCCGATGTTGTCTTTAGATTTATTGTTTACTTAGTTTAAGTTCTTATATTGTGTTTCAATATTACTGCATTCTCCCTTTTTGGATATTACAGTGGTATTAGAGAATGATATTTGGCTAAGCTTGTGGACACTTCATCTTTTGCATCAAAAGAAGAAGTAGGTAGATGAGATATATCATGAAGGAGGATTATAGTTTTGCCACTCCTCTCTTTAGATCCATGCAAGATCTCTCCAAGGAGGTCAATCAAATGAAGAAGGGAAGGCAAAAGGAAGATCCAAGAAGAAGGTTTGAAGAGGAAGGTCCAAGCACTTCCTATTAGCAAAAAGGAAAACAAGAGAATCATAGATATCCTCATAGATACAGTATGCCCGCTTTCTTTGAAGAAGGTGAAGGGGGTAACAATGAAGAAAGAAGAAAGCCTGAGACTCATGAGACTCTCATTTTGTATCTTGAAGGGTACAAAGTACAGTACAAAGCATTCAAGGAAAGTCTAACTCTCCAACAATTATTCCAAATCAAAGAAGAAAGAGGATCCTATAGCAGCAATAGAAGAGAAAGGCACAATAGATTATGTTTGCCTACATTTGATGGATCTTCCTCAAGCATTGTTAAGGCTTGGAGGAAAGAGCTAGATACATTTTTCAGGCTACATCCTGTGGCTGAAAAAGAGGTTGTCCAAATTGCAACACTTCATCTTTTAGGTGAGGCCAATGATTGGTAGTTTGGTCACATGGAACATGCAAAGGTGACTGAATATTCAGATTTCTTTCACAAGTTGAGGAAGAAGCTTGATGTGAGAAAAATAGAGATGTTCCACAAAGGGACAATTCCTAAGTAAACAAAGGAGGATGTCAATCTTGTCACTCTGGACAAGGAGTCATTACATTCACCACCAGTTGTAGAAGTACTTGCATCTAGAGAAGAGACACTTGCAACTTTACAAGATAGTCTTAAGCTCTTAACACATAGAGTCCCATGCACGATTCAGGAGATGCATGAGGAAGAGGAGGAAGATTCTAGCGTTGGTACATTGGTAGAAGAGCATCCATCACTCTTACCAGCAGTTGGAGACATCATTGTCCCGGTTGGAGGAGCTCTTGTGTTCTGGCAAGAGGCTCCCACACATCAATTGATCCAAGGTATGCATGTACTTTCACCACATATTGTTTCAGTAGATCTTATTGAAACTTATGGGGACATGCCATCAGGGCCATTGGATGACCAAGGATTAGAATAAAATGTTGATTTGAAGCAACAACCTATCACAGCACAGAGGACCCTTGATCTAATCAAGGAGGAGATGAAAATCTATCCCAGCTTGTCATTGATGAACTACATTCAACCCTTTGAGTTGAAGTGTGGAGTTTCAGAAAATGGGATAAGCATGATCATATGTACAATGACTGGTTATCAGATCAGCATTGTGCCTTGCTTTGAGACAACATATGTATTGCCATGCAAATCTACAACGTTGTCACTTAGTAGCAGTGATAAAGAAGGAGCCACACTATTCTTGGAGCATTCTGAAGGTAGCTTCACTCATGAAGAAATGGAGGTTAAGATGATAGATGGTAGATATCTTGAGATGAGGAATCTTTTCTCCTTTCTGGATGACACTTTGATGCCTGGGCTACCTCACTAACCCACATTTTCCAATCTCAATGCATATACAAATAATGCACTCCAATATTCATGCCCAATAATTTTAAATCTGGGCACTCTCAAACTAATGATTTCGGAAGCTTATTTCCCTTCTCATCTTCGAATGAAACCTTATTATGAATCCACTATATTAAAATCGAATAATATTCGATTTTTCATTAGTTCAATGCTGGGTCAAACTTCCATTTAATAAAGACCTACGGCCTTTATAGTTCACATTTAACAATGTTCACTCTCATCAAATGCACATACCCACGGCTGCCATAATATATATATATCAACATGCGCTATGACTCCACTCAATCGTTAATGGACTTTGGCCAACACCTTCATCAGCACTTATAATTAAGTTGAAACCCTCAGCCCACAGTATTACCTTTGCGTTACAGCTTTGAATAGGATCGCCTTTCTACAAACAGGCTCAATCTTGGTTATAATATAAACCAATACATACTTTAACCTCCAACCTTGGATTTAAGCTCTTAGCATATTATAACGCAGCAAACATATCATACCAAGACCGCAATCATATGTAAAGGTCGGGTTTAACATAAACATTATACATATATCTCAACATATATTATGACCTCCGTTCGATTATTTGGAACGTTATAATAAAACCCCCAATAATATTATATCGACATTCTCCAAGTCAAGGCTATAAACATTAATATAAAAACCGATCCCATTTAACATTGAATCTCAACTGTTAACACCATATATTTGAGCCCCACAACCTCACTAACATACCTTTGCATAAATGTCGAACGGATCCAACGATCCATGTTATGTCACGTTCCAAACCCCAGATGAACGCTCGCCGGTGAATATCACGTTACGAAAACGCACGGGACTTAATCGCCCAAAATCGCGCGATGTAAATGGTATTACATTACCGCCTGAGGACGCGTGTCAACCAACGATCGAGATCGCGTTTTTTTGACAAAAATTGATTACCACTTTTGCCCAGCGCAAGACCACTGGTTTCTTGAACGCTAGTTTTACTGTGTATTTCACGGTTCTGTTCCTCGCCGCTCCAAGTTCTGTTTCATTCTTTATAACTTTGATTTCACAGGTTCTCCACAATAATTCAACGAAAGTTGAAAGCTCCACTACTCATCACGGCAACTATAAATATTTCCTCCGTCACAGTAGTGCTCCAAACATACCGTAGTTTCTATCTTGTCTGCAACCCCTGTTCTTGTCAATCTCGGTACTAAAACTCAATTGCAATCCAGGTCATCGACCCTTACAGTGATCGATGACTGCAACACTCTCTCGTCTTATCAAAGGAACGTACAAATCCTCAATGCATTTAGTTCACAACAAAGTGCTGGTGTTAGTTAACATTCATTCTTTTATTAGACGCAGAGTCTCATTTAACTCACAAATCACAGAGGTTCATAGCACGGTTTTATACAATTACTTAGTGGAGATTGAAGCCCCTTTACACAGAATTTCAGTCAATTAACCCACATACATTCAGCCCAAAAATCATGGTAATGGGACATCGACCTTCCCATCAGAACAGAGCACCATCTTCTAAACCCTATCACAGAATCTTACTCATGCATAGTTCGTGGAGACTCAAGCATTCTCACACAGAGATTGATCAATTAAACACATACATTCAAGAACAACTCTTTCATTCTATATACATGAAGTTAATTACACAAAAATCCACTTACAACTTCCTGTTGGCCAGATTTTCAGTTCGGTGGCCCTCCTATCTTCACTGATCTGCCCTCAACAAAACTCTAGCCCTTGAACTATGCTCTACCCCTACATTTATACAAAATGATGAATGAATCGATTGAGCTTCTTTGACAGCTCCACAAAGACTCTTGGAATTCTCCAAAGTCCTAAAGTTAGACTCAACCCCTAAACAACTGAAACTGACTCTTCACCTACCTACTTAATCAACTTCTCTCACATTCTCAAATGACTTGAGAACAATTACAATTCCTTACAAATTTTATTCAAAATACTTAATAATTACATGAGAAATTAAAATTATAAGACCCCCTATGTCTACTTAGATACAAAGTATTTCATCGTGCCTAATGCGCCTGCATCAGACTCCCAAGGTTCAATTTGATCATGATATCCTGATCATGCGCTTTCAGTCTCTGCCTCCTGGATCCCAAACTTTGTTTTGCTGCTGTCCAGCAGCTGCATCATTCTTCTCCTGCAATTCTCTAGGTCTCCATATCTTGTTCTGCAAACTACCTCCAGCTATACTGTCACATATTGCTTTTTTTTTTCCTTTGCTGAAATCCTTCTTCTTTCTTGCTGCTTTCTGTTGCTTCTGAGACACATTCACCATCAGTTCTCTTATATCTTCAAATTCTTTGTCCAGCTTATCTTCTAACTGGGAATTCCTCTGCTCACTACTGCCTTCAAATGTTGTTGCTGACAATACCGTTGTTGTTATTGTCTTCAAAATTTTTGTTGTTGTTGTCAATGTTTCCTCACTGATTGTGGCTAACATTATTTTTTCTCCTACAGATGTCATCCTCCATGTTGCTGCCTCTGTGGCTACCACCATGGGTGTTGCTTCCTCCCAAACTTCCTGTCCCTCTGCAGCATGCTTTTGCTCATCATTTGCAAATTTTCTTCTAGAAAACAAATCATCAATTAACTTTCCACCTGCATTAACATACTCATTTATTTTTCTTTGTATACTAGTAAGCATAATGAAATTATGCAAACTATTATACGCTCCTATTTCTTCCACAGCTTCAGGCATCTCTACTCCAGTGTCTGCCATTTCTTTCTCTTCTTCCAATGTTTCCAGCAAACATTTCAGCCATCTCTTTTGTACTTGTTTTACATCTTCAGCATGCTGCAATTCAGTTTCAGCATCTTTTCCTTCTTCTTGGGCAATCTTCAGCAATTTCCTCTCATCCTCTTGATAGATTCTGGCAATCCAATCAAGTTCTTTAATCTCTGCATTTTCATCTCCTTTCAGCATAGAACGCTGATTCTTCCTCACTGTAGCAGTTGTAAAAATCTGCCCCACAGTCTGCTCTCCAATCTTCTCTTGGTTATTCAAACAAGCCAATTCTTCTCTGCCACCAACAGTGACAAATTTCTGCATGACTGTTTCATTTTCTTTCTTCAACAGTTCTTCTTCTTTTAGGACAACCCCAAGAGATGGATTGTCTTCTGCCTCACCTGTAAGCACAATCAAATTGTCAGTATTAAAATCACAAGACCCAAAGGCCTCATTTGATGACCCAGTCACCAACTCTTCTCTTTGCAGTTCCAAGTCTGGATCAAGACTCAGAAATTCTTCATTATATTTCTCTTCAGCTGTCAGAGTTATCTCCACTGCTCTAATCACCATGTTAAAATTATGACCCTTTACTATGTTCTCAACCAACATAGTTTCTCTTTTATTCAATTCTCTGACAGATTTCATTTGTTGTTCTTCCTTCCCTGCATGATCAACACATGAGTCTTCAGCATTAAAATCACAAGGTATCAATGCTTCTTCTTCCTCAGACAACACATCAGTATGTTGTTCTGAAATTTATTCCAAATCTTCTGTCAGCATCTCAGTATGTTGATTTGCATTCCTCATGAGACTGTCAGCTAGTCTCTCCTTCCTTTCATCATTTGCTTCAAGAATGTCCTTCTGCTACAATTCACCAAAATGAATCATCTTCTTATCCTCTGTTTTCTGATTTTCATCCATGACAATTTCTCTGCCTTGCTTCTCCAGCAACTCAACCTGTGCATAGGTCCTCTGCTTCTCCAATTCTCTTCTTTGAAAATCCAACCTCCTATAAAATTCAACAACTTCAATTGGAGCAGATTTCGGAAACCTTACACAACCTTTTATACCTCTGCTTGTTCTTGACCAATCAACCGCTGGTCCTTCTCTCTCTGCCTCAACATTCTGCTGAACATCTTCATTGGACTCTTCAGTCTTCATCTCTCCCTGAGATCTCAATATCTCAGCATTGATCTGAACAGATTTCAGATTCAATGTCTCCTCCTCATCGACAAACTCTAAAGCTTGTTCATCTTCTAGTGATGTACCTGCAAACATACACAACTCTTTAGTTTCAAAACCACAAGAATTTTCAATCTTGGTTTCTCTCTCAAGCACTTCTCTTTGAACAGATCTGCATGTGGAATTTTCAAATTCCATCCTTGACTCAAGAACTCTGAGTTATTCTCCCTCTGTAGAACCTGTCATCACCTCACAATGGTTAGACTCAAAAATACAAGTCTTTACCTCATCCAGTTGATCTGGACTTGTCCAATAACTCAGGAAATCATCAATGATATCCTCTTCAGCAAGACAAGCTTCTTGCTGCCTTAAGTCTTCACCATGGTTCATAAGATCCCTTGCAGATCTCCATTCTTCATCTGTGTTATGCTTTGCTTCACAAGCAGAAATTTCTTCTTTCAACTCAGCTACTCTAAGTTCTTCTCTCAATAAGGCAATCTCCTTTTGCCTCAACTTCAACTGTAATGGTTGCCATTTCACACTCTTCTTCATGAGCCAACCAACTCTCTGGGTTTCCTCTATCATCCTCTCCAGTTCATAAAGTTGTTTACTGATCTCAGCTATCTCTTTCCAATACTCTTTGTCAGTGAGTTTCTTCCTCATGCCATTTTCTTTGGCATCTTCCCTCACTCTTCTGCTGTGGCCTCTCTCAGAACCTCTGCAATCTCTGCTATGGCTATCAGTAGCCATCTTCTCCTCCAGGGATTCTTCACTCACAAGTTGCACTAAGCCTCTGCAACAGCAAGCTCTCTTGTTGCAACTTACCTCACCAATCCTTTCCTCTGGATCCGGCTTTTGGCAAGTACTGGTCCCCTATCTGCTGGAACCTTCTGAGCACTCTCTTTTGCTCTCTCTAGGTTCACTCTGCAACTTCTCTCAAGAACACATCTGTTCTTCTTTCATCCAACCTCTGTTGGGAATTCTCCAGGTTCTGCCACACTTTATTCTTCACTAAGAATCCTCTGCTGGACTCTCTTAGCACTGCTCTCAAAGTTGTGATCTGCCTTTGCTAAGATTTCTTCAATTGCCTGCACTCTGAATTTTGCAAACAATTCTCCAAACCAGAGTTAAACACTGCTCATCACTCACCTTCTCTTGAGAACACTGCAATTGTCCTCCTTATTCAACCTCTAGCTGAATATCAGGCTCACTGCCTTCACTATCAAACTTTGTCTTTATCTTTCTGCAACCATCATCCTGCAATCATAAATTTCAAATCAGATTTAAAATTATTTACCTACAAGATCCCTGCCTGATCTTGTTCCTCCTTCAATTCTGCAAATCATGTTCACTGCAACCGTGTGTATCTTTGCATCTCAGATTTCAGAATCTGATCAACCTTCTTCTATCACCTGCACTGTATCCCTGTAGGTTGCAATCTTTATTAGTCTTCAAAAACCTGATCTCTTTTCATACATGCAATTAATTCAAAACTTGAACTTCAAACAGAGCTATTCCTAATGCTCTGATACCACAATGATGCCCGGGCTACCTCACTAACCCACATTTTCCAATCTCAATGCATATACAAATAATGCACTCCAATATTCATGCCCAATAATTTTAAATCTGGGCACTCTCAAACTAATGATTTCGGAAGCGTATTTCCCTTCTCATCTTCGAATGAAACCTTATTATGAACCCACTATATTAAAATCGAATAATATTCGATTTTTCATTAGTTCAATGCTGGGTCAAACTTCCATTTAATAAAGACCCACAGCCTTTATAGTTCACATTTAACAATGTTCACTCTCATCAAATTCACATACCCACGGATGCCATAATATATATATATATATATATATATATATATATATATATATATATATATATATCAACATGCGCTATGACTCCACTCAATCGTTAATGGACTTTGGTCAACACCTTCATCAGCACTTATAATTAAGTTGAAACCCTCGACCCACAGTATTACCTTTGCGTTACAGCTTTGAATAGGCTTGCCTTTCTACAAACAGGCTCAATCTTGGTTATAATATAAACCAATACATACTTTAACCTCCGACCTTGGACTTAAGCTCTTAGCATATTATAACGCAGCAAACATATCATACCAAGACCGCAATCATATGTAAAGGTCGGGTTTAACATAAACATTATACATATATCTCAACATATATTACGACGTCCGTTCGATTATTTGGAACGTTATAATAAAACCCCCAATAATATTATATCGACATTCTCCAAGTCAAGGCTATAAACATTAATATAAAAACCGATCCCATTTAACATTGAATCTCAACTGTTAACACCATATATTCGGGCCCCACAACCTCACTAACATACCTTTGCGTAAATGTCGAACGGATCCAACGATCCATGTTACGCCACGTTCCAAACCTCGGATGAACGCTCGCCGGTGAATATCGCGTTACGAAAACGCACGGGACTTAATCGCCCAAAATCGCGCGATGTAAATGGTATTACATTACCGCCTGAGGACGTGTGTCAACCAACAACCGAGATGGCCTTTTTTTGACAAAAATTGATTACCACTTTTGCCCAGCGCGAGACCGCTAGTTTCTCGAACGCCGATTTTACTGTGTATTTCACAGTTCCGTTCCTCGCCGCTCTAGGTTCCGTTTCATTCTTTATAACTTTGATTTCACAGGTTCTCCGCAATAATTCAACGAAAGTTGAAAGCTCCACTACTCATCACGACAACTATAAATATTTCCTCCGTCACAGTAGTGCTCCATACATACAGTGATTTCTATCTCATCCGCAACCCCTGTTCTTGTCAATCTCGGTACTAAAACTCAATTGCAATCCAGGTCATCGACCCTTACAGTGGTCGATGACTGCAACACTCTCTCGTCTTATCAAAGGAACATACAACTCCTCAACACATTTAGTTCACAACAAAGTTCTGGTGTTAGTTAACATTCATTCTTTTATCAGACGCAGAGTCTCATTTAACTCACAAATCACAGAGGTTCATAGCACGGTTTTATACAATTACTTAGTGGAGATTGAAGCCCCTTTACACAGAATTTCAGTCAATTAACCCACATACATTCAGCCCAAAACTCATGGTAATGGGACATCGAACTTCCCATCAGAACAGAGCACCATCTTCTAAACCCTATCACAAAATCTTACTCATGCATAGTTCGTGGAGACTCAAGCATTCTCACACAGAGATTGATCAATTAAACATATACATTCAAGAAAAACTATTTCATTCTATATACATGAAGTTAATTACACAAACATCCACTTACAACTTCCTGTTGGCCAGATTTTCAGTTCGGTGGCCCTCCTATCTTCATTGATCTGCCCTCAACAAAACTCTAGCCCTTGAACTCTGCTCTACCCCTACATTTATACAAAATGATGAATGAATCGATTGAGCTTCTTTGACAGCTCCGTAAGGACTCTTGGAATTCTCCAAAGTCCTAAAGTTAGACTCAACCCCTAAACAACTAAAACTGACTCTTCACCTACCTACTTAATCAACTTCTCTCACGTTCTCAAATGACTTGAGAACAATTACAATTCCTTACAAATTTTATTCAAAATACTTAATAATTACATGAGAAATTAAAAGTATAAGACCCCCTATGTCTACTTAGATACAAAGTATTTCATCGTGCCTAATGCCCCTGCATCACACTTTCTCAATGAGCATCTCACAGCTCAAAGAGAAACTTCTACCTGCAGCAGATCCAGAACCTCATTGGTTTTGGAAGGCCATTGATGAAAATAAGGTCTCATTAAGAGATCGCATTGGAGGTGCACTTCAACATTTCATTGAGTGCAAAGTTCTTCATCAATTTGGGAAGGATGGTATTCTACAAAGGGAGGATACCATATTTATGCAGTACATCATTCATCATCCACATTTGGATGAGTGGGTGAGGATGATAAGCAAGGGGTTTCATGACCACTTGCAGATATATGACATGGGCCAGCAAGAAGCTTGGTTACGCTAGTTGCTCTTGGGTGAGTTTGATTACTACACAACAACACATATTTTCATGATCCATGCCTTGTACAACACTCATGTAATGAAGAAGGAGGCATGGTTGCGCTGGTTGCTCTTGGGTGAGTATGGTTACCACCCAATAGCTCATATTTTTTTTATTCATGCCTTATTTATCAATGATAGAATGCAACAAAAGAAGGCATGTTCACTTGGGTTGTCTATGAGAGAGATTGGCCATCACATGACATCTCCAATGTCCATGTGTTTTGTATTTTGTAAAACTTGGCATGATGCTCTCATGATGTGTATTGATGGTGCTTACTTGTATTGGGCTGATATGACATTCCACATGTCTATCAATATTCTTTACTCCATGATGCAGATGAGGAGAGGAGCATAGTTTTAAAACTCAGTCCTCCAGGCTCGGAACCGGCCGAGTGGACCGAGCTGTAGCCTTGGCCGGTCTGACTCGGTGGTAAAACCGGTTCGGTGGCTGGTTTGTGACTGAGTCGGCCGAGCCGTACATCGACTCGGCCGACTTGGTCACAAAATGGCCAAGCCCGAGCTAGCTTGGCCGAATAGTTCCCAGCTGGCCGCAGGCCCCAAAAAATGCAAAAATCGGACTTCAAACTAGTTTAAATTTTGTTGTTAGGATTTTGTTAGTGTATCTAACCCCTCCCTGATGCAGGAGCATCAAGCACCTAGCCAGAAATGTGACATCTTGGTCACATGTTGTGGCTAGTTAGAATAAAATTAGACTTAGAAATAGTTTAAATAATATATTTTTTTAAATTTGTTATTTATTTTAGGAGAATTGTTAGTTTGTTTTATATTTAATTAAATATGGCATAATAATAGAGTTTGTTCCTTTCCCTGCATGGAATAGAACCAAAATAGGGATAAATGCTAAATAATAGGGAGGTATTAGTTGTTGAGAAACTCTAGAAGAAATCTATTTTGAGAAGAATAATTTCTCATATTTGTATAAATTAGAGAGAGACTGAAGGTGTGAAAAGTGTGTGAGGGTGTGGGAGAGAATTTGAAGTATGTATTGAATTGCAGAGAGGGGCAGCTAATGTTTATGAGCCCATGCAATATTATGTTGTCTGTATATTTCTGAATACAATTCGATTTCTGGGTGTTTTGTATACATGTTTGACATTGCAGGTAGCAGGCGCAATGATGAATTTATGACAGCGCTCTTGTGAGAATTATATATTACAACATTGCGGTGGACTGATGGGCGTAAATCCCCAGCGCTTTGATCACAGAGTTGGAGCATACGCAGAAGCAAACTCTGCGTTGAATTAGGGTACACACAAAACTCTGCGTGGGGATTGGTTCTCACGTTATATAAGAACTGAATCACACATGCAGCGTTTTATTTTGAAGGCTTGTGTTAGTAAGGTTGTATCAGTGTTGATTGGCGTTAAAACCAGCGTTAAGCAGTGGCCAATTTGTCAGAAGCTGCGTGCTTGAAGGTAAACCTTGTTCAAAATCTGTGATCGATGTTTAATTGTAAGTCGAGTTAAATCGTTGTGTAAAGGGGTAAGTGATTAAAGTTGCCATCGATTGTTTATTGTGAGGGTAGATGTAAATGTTACAGCCTTCAAATTCTTGCTGTGATATGTTTGATATGAACGTGGATTGGGTGTTGTGTTGGCAATGAGAAATCGGTATATATAGTCATCGGTTTTCCTGAGATAATTGATTGAAGTTTGGTGATAATTGATTGGAGTTGGGTTCTGTTGTTGTGACAATCGATCTGAATATCGATTCTTTTTCATGAATGGTTGATACCAATGGTGGGCGTTTGCTGTAGCGATCGATTGTTATTGCCATCAAATTTTTGTTAAATTCCAAATAATGTATATGCCATTGTTCTCTTTTAAAATAAGAAGAACATTCACGCTGCTTTTAAGTGGAAGTTGTATTAAAGTGATGCAATAGAATAAAGCTGCATATATCCAATCAATCAAGACAGTGATTTTGGCCTTTACAAAAGGGGAAATTTTTGCATCTTCTTAAGAGTAGGGAAAATTCTAAATTTTCCTACATCATTTTTGGTATCGGAGCCCTATTAAGCTGTTTTGAAGTATTGAAGAAATGCCGCCCAGAAGAGGAGCTGGGATAGGTCAAGGGAGACCTGCAGCAAATGCAATTTTGCTAGATGAGATCCGGCATTTACGCACGAGAATGGCTACCATGGAAACTACTCAACGGAGAGCAGCGGATGGTGCAATTGACAGTGCCGATGAAGAAGAGACCACTGACGAAGAAGTGGAGGAAGAGAATGAAGCAGCTAAGGTCATGAAGATGCTAGTCAAAGCCAGTAGTCGACCAAGAATAGAAGTACCTTATTATGACGGAAGTCTTAGTGTGGAGGTGCTAATGGACTGGATCAGTTCATTGGATAAGTACTTCGACTATGAAGAGGTCGATGACAAGAAGAAAGTAAAGTTTGCAGCCACGAGATTGAAAGGCCACGCCGCTTTATGGTGGGACGAATTGCACCTATCAAGGGAGCGAAAAGGGAAGCCCAAAATCAAGCAATGGGACAGAATGGTAAGTAAGCTGAAGGGTAAGTTTTTGCCGAAGGATTACCAATTAAATTTGTTTAGACAATTGCAGAACTTAAAGCAGAAAGGGATGACAATCAAGGAATATACTGAAGAATTTTATAAGCTGAGTATTAGATCTGGCCATGTTGAAGATGATCTAGAAAAGGTAGCTAGATATATAAATGGTTTGAGGTATGAAATACAGGATGAGATCAGCTTATTGAATTTGACGTCGATTGAAGATGCCTATCAAGCAGCCTTGAGGGCGGAAGAAAAATTGTTGCGCAAACAAAACCAGAGGAATAGAGGAAAGAATCCAGCAAAAGAAGGAGGGACATTTGAATCCAAAATTCAACACTCTCAGAATGAGGCAGGGAGTGCGAGCAATAGAGCACCACAAAGAGGAGATTATGGCCGCGGAAGATTCATGCCCAGAGGCAGAGGGCGAGGAAGAGATGTACGATGTTACATATGTGGTGAATGGGGACATATGCAATGGGATTGCCCTCATCAGAGATCAGCAAACCAGCGCAACGTGAATGTTGCTGAAGCCAAGGAGGAGATTCCTCAACCCGAAGCTAAAGAGGAACCACCAGAAACCGGAGAGTCCTTGTTACTGAAGAGGGTATTACTTGAAGAAGCTAAGGAAGCCAAAGAACCAGTTCAAAGAAAGACTTTATTCAGAACTGTATGTAAGTCCAAGGGTAAGTGTTGCAAATTGGTAATTGATAGCGGTAGTACTGACAACCTTGTTTCTACAGAGATGGTGGACAAGTTGAAGTTGGAGAGAATAGTACACCACACTCCTTATAAAGTATCATGGCTTCAGAAAGGCCATCAAATTTTTGTAATTGAACAATGTCCAGTTGAATTTCAGATTGGTACTTACAGGGATGTCATTTTATGTGATATAATGTCGATGCATGTATGTCACATATTGCTAGGGAGGCCTTGGCAGTTTGATCGAAATGCCATACATGATGGCAGAAGAAATACTTATACTTTGGAGAAAGATGGGAATAAGCATACACTACTACCGTTGAAAGCTGAAGATAATAAAGAAGCACTTGGAAACAACGTTACGTTGATGAATGAGAAGATCCTGTTGCAAGAAGATGAGAAGGGTAAGGAGATGCATTTTGCTAATGTTGGAAAACCCAAGTTAATTTTAACTTCTACAAATTTAGAAGATTTACCTGAAGAAATTCAGAACTTATTGAATGATTGTGCTGATATTGTTGTGGATGAGTTGTTGCCCATCAGGAGTATTAGTCACCATATTGATCTAATACATGGAGTCAGTTTGTCGAATAAAGTAGCCTACAGGGTAATGCAGGAAAATGCCGAAGCTGGAAGACAACTGGAAGAGTTGATGGATAAATGGCTAATCAGTGGAAGCCTTAATCCATGTGCTATGCCAACAGTACTTAGTCCGAAGAAAGAAGTTGAAAGGCGCATGAGTACAGATTCTCGAGCCTTATATAAAATCACCATCAGGTTGATGAATGAAGGTTTGGAGGAATATGTAGTCCCTAAAGAAAAGTTGAAACTGAATCCGAAGAAAATCCAAGTATTTGTGAAATGGCTAACTCCTAAAAGCATATTTGAGGGAGATGTAAAAGCAGATGGCAGGAATGCAGTAGCAAAGACAAGCAGCGAGCAGATATGAAGAGGCGGAAAAAGGAATTCCAAGCAGGTGACTTAGTCATGTATTGCAGAATGGTACCTATACTAAAAGCCAGAAAAAGAACCACAAAGAGACGCCATAACAGACGAAAGCCCAAAGCAGGAAAAAGGAAAAAGAGAGTGCTATAGAGAACCAGGGGTCAGACTCATTATCAGTATTGGATCAAGTGGAAAGAGCAACCAGTAAAAGACGCCAGCAGAGATTGGGGATCAACTCCAAACTACTACAAGATCAGTTTTCTTCCCCGGGAGTCTGATGCAGGAGCATCAATGTTAAATTTGGACAACTAGGTCCAAACTCCATGTTGTGATGCTCAGATTAAGAGGCTAATATTTTTGTTGGATTCCTCTTTCAGAGAGGTGTAAAATCCATATAAAATATATCTTAATTCGATGAGCAGAACATTTATTTTGAATTTATTATTTATAATAAATTATATGTGCAGGTCGGCCTTAAGGTTTCACACCCCCAGCAGATGTGTCACACACCCCAATGATGGATATAAATACAGGCAAAGTTGGAGAGCATTTCACAACAACTCAACACACATCTTCTTCTCTCATCTGATTTAGTACGAGCTCATTGGAGCACAAGTTCAGCCCACACGTGTGGAGAAGAAGGACGAAATCTGTACGGCTGAAGGGAAGGACGAATTTCTGCAGCTAGGGTTTTGCTGGAAGTTTGACCAGTGTTGACTTTAGTCAACGCATGGTCCGAAAGGGCTGAAACTTGTTGGAGAGTTCGATTTTGAGAGGCCGTACACATTGGCACAGAAATCGAGGTCAAAGGGTTGACCAAACTGTTGCTGCGTTGACTTTTAGCTTGCTGCCCTGCGTTGACTTTTCTGGACAGCGTTGACTTTTCTGGAGTTGACTTGGGTTGACTCGGTAGCTGATTGGAGGATTGTTGTGACACATTCTGGGTTGGTTGATCAAGGAGACTTTGCTGGTTGAAGCATCCTGTTGACCGCCGTAACGCACCATCACATTTTTCCTGTTTCTGGTTTGTCTTCCATAGATCCACTGGTATGTTCTATCAGCATTTTACTTAACTGTTTGGGTGATTGCTGTAATAAAAGTAAAGTTGCTCAAGCATAGAACATCTACAAAAATTTACATCAAGCACCTAGCCAGCAATGTGACATCTTGGTCACATGTTGTGGCTAGTTAGAATAAAATTAGACTTAGAAATAGTTTAAATAATATATTTTATTAAAATTTGTTATTTATTTTAGGAGAATTGTTAGTTTGTTTTATATTTAATTAAATATGGCATAATAATAGAGTTTGTTTCTTTCCCTGCGTGGAATAGAACCAAAATAGGGATAAATGCTAAATAATAGGGATGTATTAGTTTTTGAGAAACTCTAGAAGAAATCTATTCTGAGAAGAATAATTTCTCATATTTGTATAAATTAGAGATAGACTGAAGGTGTGAAAAGTGTGTGAGGGTGTGGGAGAGAATTTGAAGTATGTATTGAATTGCAGAGAGGGGCAGCTAATGTTTATGAGCCCATGCAATATTATGTTGTCTGTATATTTCTGAATACAATTCGATTTCTGGGTGTTTTGTATACATGTTTGACATTGCAGGTAGTAGGCGCAATGATGAATTTATGACAGCGCTCTTGTGAGAATTATATATTACAACATTGCGGTGGACTGATGGGCGTAAATCCCCAGCGCTTTGATCACAGAGTTGGAGCATACGCAGAAGCAAACTCTGCGTTGAATTAGGGTACACACAAAACTCTGCATGGGGATTGGTTCTCACGTTATATAAGAACTGAATCACACATGCAGCGTTTTATTTTGAAGGCCTGTGTTAGTAAGGTTGTATCAGTGTTGATTGGCGTTAAAACCAGCGTTAAGCAGTGGCCAATTTGTCAGAAGCTGCGTGCTTGAAGGTAAACCTTGTTCAAAATCTGTGATCGATGTTTAATTGTAAGTCGAGTTAAATCGTTGTGTAAAGGGGTAAGCAATTAAAGTTGCCATCGATTGTTTATTGTGAGGGTCGATGTAAATGTTATAGCCTTCAAATTCTTACTGTGATATGTTTGATATGAACGTGGATTGGGTGTTGTGTTGGCAATGAGAAATCGGTATATATAGTCATCGGTTTTCCTGAGATAATTGATTGAAGTTTGGTGATAATTGATTGGAGTTGGGTTCTGTTGTTGTGACAATCGATCTAAATATCGATTCTTTTGCATGAATGGTTGATACCAATGGTGGGTGTTTGCTGTAGCGATCGATTGTTATTGCCATAAAATTTTTGTTAAATTCCAAATAATGTATATGCCATTGTTCTCTTTTAAAATAAGAAGAACATTCACGCTGCTTTTAAGTGAAGGTTGTATTAAAGTGATGCAATAGAATAAAGTTGCATATATCCAATCAATCAAGACAGTGATTCTGGCCTTTACAAAACGGGAAATTTTTGCATCTTCTTAAGAGTAGGAAAATTCTAAATTTTCCTACATCACTCCCCATCCTATTTAACCTACCCAACCCCTCTCAATACCTCACATCTATCTCATTGAATTTTCTTGAGCATTTGTGAGGAATTTCTGAAGAGTTGTGGAGTTGGTTTTGGATCAGCTTTGAGGAGTCTTTTGGGCAAGCATTGGAGCAGCAGTGAGGAGCTTATTGGGAAAGCTTTGGAGCAGCATTGAGAAGTTGGTTTGTTGGAGCTGCATTGAGGAGGCTAGAGGTATTTACTTTTTCTCTTCTAAAATTTGCCTTTGCTTGTTTATTTATTTTGCAAATCTGAAAATGGTAAACATAGTTTTTGGTGAAAGAAATGAACATAGAATGAATAGTCTTTTTTTGTTTTCATTTTCAGATTTAAACCTTTTCTTTCCAAGTCAAAAACTCAGTCCAAAATGGCCCCTAAAGTGAAAGAAGTTGCTTGGGCATATGCTGAAATGGTTGATGATCAAATGTATTGCAAATTTTGTAAGAGAAAAATTAAGTGGGGTGGAGGGGGCATTCATAGACTGAAACTACATTTGGCTAGTCTTAGAGGCCAAATTACTCCATGTGAAGCACAAAACATTGGGGAAATTAGGAAGGAGTTGAAAGAGCAATTTTAGAAGTTTGAGGAAGACAAAATTAGGCAAAAAGAAATATAGGCTAAAATTGGGAGGAAGAGAAATCTACAACAGATGATGGTTGTCAACCCAAGTTTTGATTATGAGGGTTCTTCATCTATCCCTTTCATTGATGCATCAAACCCCTTTCGCTATGTTCCTCCCTCTATGGAGTCGGTTTCCGAAAAGGGTAAGGGTGTAATGAGAAATAAGGGTACTATCAAAAGTTTTTTCATGCCCTCTTCTCCCTCTGATAGTGTACATGGTCCTAGTCCTCTAAGTAGAGGTCAAGTGCAGCCCACTTTAGATGCTCATTGGAAAAAAGAATTGAGAGATGTTGCTTGTGATTACATTGCTAGATGGTGGTATGATGTTGATATTCCCTTCAATGCTGCTCGTTCACCATATTATGAACCTATTTTTGATGCCATATATGCTGCTGGAAAGGGCTTCAAAGGCCCTACTGTGCATGAGTTGAGAGGATCTCTTTTGCAAAAAGAGATTGTCCATTGATGATTAGTTGAAAGAGTTCAAAAACTCATGGGCACATACAAGATGTACCATCATGTCAGATGGATGGACTAATCAGAGGAACCGTACCATCATAAACTTTCTTGTCTTTTGCCCACGGGGAACCATGTTTCTAAAATCAGTTGATGCATCTGATAGGGTGAAAGATGCACATTTGTTGTTTCATCTTTTGGATGAGGTTGTTGAAGAGGTGGGGGTGGCAAATGTTGTTCAAATCATCACAGATAATGCCTCTAACTATGTTCTTGCTGGTAAATTGTTTGAGGAAAAACACCCAACCATCTTTTGGACCCCATGCGCTGCACATTGCATAGACCTCATGCTTGAGGATTTTGGCAAAATAGACTGGATCAAGAACACTATAGAGCATACCAAAAGCATCACAAAATATATTTACAATCACTCATGGATTCTGAATATGATGAGGAAATACACAGGGGGCAAGGAAATTATTAGGCCTGCCATCACTAGATTTGCAACACATTTTTTGACATTGCAATCTATGCTTGCCCAACATAGAAACTTGCAAAAATTGTTTTCTAGTGATGAATGGAATGAATGTCAGTGGGCTCGCAAACAGGATGGAAAAGATGTGAAAAGGAAATTCAATGAAGAAATATTTTGGGAAAAGGCAGCAGAGATTGTGAAACTTACTGAGCCACTGGTTAAGGTGTTGCGCTTGGTGGGTGGGGGAAGATTGGCTATAGGCTTCATTTATGAGGCTATGGATCAAGCAAAGGAGAAAATAAGGGCAGCATACAAGGACAGAGTGGGTAAGTATGGCCCCATTTGGGCAAACATTGATCAGAGATGGAACAATCAACTCCATCGCCCTATACATGCAGCTGCATATTTTTCTAAACCCAAGGTATCATTATAAAGCTCAGGAAGCAAGAGCTTTGAATGGGGAGGTTAGAGATGGATTGATTGACTGCATTGATCGCATGATCCCCACAGAGAGTGAGCAGTTGAAGATACACAATCATATCACTGTGTTCAGCCAAGCCACGAGGACCTTTAGCAAGAACCTTGCAAGGATTGCAAGGGAATCAGATGAGCCAGGTAAACAAAGAATTTCAATTTTCTCATATTTTATTATTTTGTATAATTGTTTATAATTTAAATTTCAAAGTTGGATATAAATTGTTGAGCTAACTGAAACTCATTTTTTGCAGCACAATCGTGGGAGGCATTTGGTAGCCATTGTCCCGAATTGCAGAGGTTTTCAATCCGCATTTTGAGTCAAACTTGCAGTGCTTCTGGGTGTCAGCGCAATTGGTCTGTCTTTGAGAGGATTCACACAAAGAAGAGAAACCGTTTGGAGCAAAAACAGTTAAATGATCTAGTGTATGTCCAATACAACCTCTGACTAAGACGCAACCAATTTCTGAACAAAAGACATGATTCAGATCCAATTGTGTTGGAGGATATTGATCCAACATCAAATTGGGTAGTAGAGACTCATCCACCAGAGTTTGACTCTGATGAGGATATTGGTGCAGGGATGGACTTCGATACACAGGTAGAACCAGAGGCTATGCTCAATGCAAATCCACTAGTAGCAGAACCAGTCCCAAGCCCTCCAGTTGCAAGCGCAGGCACTTCCTCTAGTCAGCCACGACGAAGGCGCATAACTCGTCTATCTCAGGGTGGTAGGGCTATAGTTCCAGTTGAGGATGTTGATTCATAGGAGGACTCCGAGGAGCGAGCGGTTTCCCCCTCTGGTTCAAAGTTTAAGGAAGAGGAAATTGGCTTGTCAGATGTCTAGCTGCTAGCAGTAGTGATTATTCATGTTTTGTTGTGGAGGCCATTTAGAACCTCCTTGTTTATGTTTTTTGTTTTGATCTCTATCTCATCATCATGTATTGTATAGTGCACTGGGTGCAATTTTGATATAATGGATATATTCATGAGCCTACTTTGATCATATGTTTTCTTTTGTCTATATTGTAATGCTTTGTGTTTGGAAACATGAATAAAAATCTTTAAAATTATGTTTTTTTACAAAAAAAAATAATATTTAATGTATTTTTTACAAAAACCGAGCCATTGAAACTGAACTGGCTGAGTCGATACCGAGTCGGAGTCGGAGTCAGAGCCGACCCTCGGCCGAATCAGAACCCGAGTCCAAGTTTTAGAACACTGGAGAGGAGAAGGCAGCAAGATCTCTTGTTTCTTTGGTTGCTTTTGGGGGAGTTTGGCTTATCTATCTTGCATGGGGAGGATGGAGGATGGCAGCAAAGGGCCTTACTCTGGTGGTTATCGTTGGGAAAATATGCTTTGACATCTTTGTCTACCCATATATCTCTATTTCTTCTTTTGCATAATGATGGAATGATGCTTGGATCCAGCAAGGCCAACAGGGTTAAAGATTGGGCATGTCAATGCTCAATTTACTTCATAAAACATGGGATGAAGAAATGCGTTGTGAGATGAGACTTTTCCTTTGTGAGAAGAACCACTTTATTTTATGTATCTCATGTATTGATGATGATGTTGGACATCATATAGTTGTCATTTGGTACTTGTTGGAGAAAGGAGGACATCTAACTATCCAGTGGGAGGTCATTCTATGCATTCTTAAGAGACAACTTTGGAACCAAACATGCATAACACATTGCAGCAAATGGAGGAGGCCTTCCTTATGTGGATGCCATTTGGAGGGGAATGGATGGCTTTGCATCCACTTTTGCAGTTGCTTGAGGACAAACAACATTTTGCCAGGGAGGACTGTAATATTCCCAAATTTTCACATAATATTTGGAATATTAGAGTTCTTAATTTTCTTAATGAATTAAGTAAATAAAAAAGTGGAGGGGCCCATAATCCTCAAGATGAATAAAGATCCACTTTTTATGTGTGAATGTGGATTAATTAAGCATAGATCTACATAATGGAGTAGTGGAGCAGCTACTAATGTGAATGGAGTGGAGATAAATCAGGAAGGTTGAAGCAGTCAACTGAGATCATGGAGGGCATCTAATGTAAGACCATAAAGCATTCATGATGAAGTGATGGAGGAAGTAGTGCAATTAATGCACACATGATGGAATGGGTGTACATTGCATCTAGACATGATGGAGGACTTGGAGAGACAACGTAGTCAAACATGGAGGAATATGTCCATATGCACAGCGCAGTTTAGAGGTGGGCCAAGGCATGGGAAGGCTCATAAACTATATAAAGGAGATGAAGGCAACAATGGAGGCATGCTTTTGATTATTCATGTAAAGGTATGTTTATTTCTGGAATTGTCATTTGACATTCCATGCTTTTTTTGGCTGTTTAGCTAAGATTGCAAGTGTTGTTTAGCACGGAGTGTTCTTGGTCGGGAATCCCACCTCTTTTCTTGAGTGATCTCTTGGAAGAGGGTTGTACTTCATTCTTCATCAGGCATTGGTGCCACACATATTTCCATTCTCTGCAGAACACCTACCTTCAGGAATTACGCAATTTCTGAAGATCAGTTTGGGAGGTGGAGGTTGTCTTCAATGTTCTAGCTGGAGAACCAGTGTAGGATTATTCATATCACCTTGGGCTTAAAGATCAGCATTCTCGGAGCTTCATTTCAGATCTGGCATCAAGCCAAACATTATTGACCTCCTATCAGCAGCAGTCCCATTAAGGATTGCGCAGTCCATCATTGCAAATCCAAAGGAGGAAGGAAGTTACTAGTATTTCAGCTAGTAATCATGTGAGGGATCACCCCCTCACCTTGCCATCACCATTTCCATCAGCCTAGAGCTTATTGCAGCACTTTTCAGCAGGCATAGAGCCTCTCCCTCTTGTACAGCGCAGTTTTTGTAGCAGCTACATATTTAGTTGTTGCAACTTGAAAGAGGAAGAAGAGGAGACAAGATCTCAAGCTCCTAGCTTATAGATCTGAAGGAGGGATCAACCCTCAAAGCTTAGATCTGTTTGTATAACATATTGCAGCCATCTTTGGATCAGATCTAGTTTCATATCTGCATAACCCAGCAGTCAAAGGATTAAACCCTAGGAGGGTGATTTTCCAAAGTTGTAGATCTGGAAAATCATTTCTGGGTTATCTTGGGTTCCCATCACATTGGCCAGATATTGAATCTTGGCATCATCAGAGCTCCTGAGCTCCATAGATCTGCATTTCCTTTTGCATCAACTTCATGTATATCAGCAGCAAAAGGGACATCGCAGTATTGCTTCCTGTAAGCTCACCAGTTATGCAGTGCTAGTTGTAGCATGTTTGCAGTGTGTTTCTAGGCCATCTCTTTGACTAGATTCCCTCATCTTTTGTACATCGTGTAATTGAATCCTCTCGACATAATAAAAAGGCTCAGCTTCTCTGTATATTCTGATGTTGTCTTTAGATTTATTGTTTACTTAGTTGCAGTTCTTATATTGTGTTTCAGTGTTACTGCATTCTCCCTTTTGGGATATTACAATGAACCTACTCTTTCTTTTCTCATGCAAAGAGGAAGAACAATGATGGTCCAAAGAGACAAGGTCAAGGATTCAAGCAAGGATTCAAATAAGGAAGAAAAGGAAGGTGCTGCAATTGCAACAGGTTTGGCCACTATGTTAGAGAGTGTCCTCACAAGAAGGATACTCCATGGGATGACGACAACAACCACAACAATCACAACAATTTCAAAGGCGATGGAAATCAAAGGAACAACAGGTTCAACAATAAAGGAAAGAGGAACGATCCTGTTGCTCGATATGGTAATGGTCGACCTCCCAAAAGGACGAGAAATTCCAGGTATGAGGAAACTAATGTTGTAGAAAAACAAAAACAAAATTATCTTATTTCCTCCCTCACTACTGCCTCTCCTCTGAACACCTCGGATCATTGGTTGATTGATAGTGGTGCCTCAAGGCACTTCACTAGGTAAAAGGAGGCCCTTTTAAATTTGATTGAAAAGAAGACTAATTTGGAGATCATACTTGGAGACAATGCCACCTACCCCATGAAAGGGATAGGGATTGTCACTCTTCGCTTAAATCAAGGCCAAAACCTTCATCAACAAGAAGTATTGTATGTACCCGATTTGAAGAAGAACCTAGTGTCTATTACTGCAATGAAAGATAAATGCTTCAAGGTAGCATTCATTGACGGAAAGGTAAGTATTTGGCAAAGAAACACTAAAGATGCATTTACACTTGGATTTAGGGTTGAAGGTCTCTATCAAGTTGGACGAAGTCCTTTGGGAGCTTTGACTTGTGATACTTCTCTTCAATTTGAATTATGGAACCGGAAATTTGCCCAACTTCATTACAAAGCCCTACCCGGGGTAAGGAAAATGGTCACAGGTATGCCTGAGTTCAACATAAATCATGAAGGTGTTTGTCAGGGTTGTGTAGTTGGATAAATACAAGGGGACCATGTTGATTTGTGGTAGCATCGAATGTGCTCTAAGTCTCAAAATTTGCAAGGAGGCTTAGGCACATGTATTCCAAAGAACCCAGAAAATGTTTTGGGAAATTCCACTCATATCATGTTTTATGAAAATAATTAATTATTTTTAATGGGACCTTAAGTCTAAACTTAGGAAATTAAAATAATTAATGGATATTAATTAAAACAGAGTGTGAATCTTCTAGAAAATACGAAGATCAAGTCAATTTAATCTTAGTCGTTGATTAACGATTTAATCTTGGTCGTTGAAGTCTCAACGAGAAGATTATAAGAAGGACTTGATGGGGCATTTGGAAAACACACCGAGACGGAGAAAGAATCCAGAGATTGAAACTCTTTAGTGAGCAATGCTCAAGGATTAGATCGATCGAGAGGATTCTCGCAAAGAGGGGCATAGATAATTGTCGATTGGAGAAATTCATGAGCCGAAGAATACACGCCAAAGAAGACAGAGAGTAGTGCGCAGAGAGGAAGCATAGCAGCTACACAGAGCTAGCAGAGGCAATGCAGTAGCCTTGAGGAAGTTCATGATTTAGCTGAGGATCAGTCAGATCCAATGCTAGAGAGCCGAGTGTAAGACCGGGAGAGGCCAAAAGGTCATATCTAGCCAGCAGAAGAGCCAACAATCAGAAGCCACGTAGAGTGATGCAGAGACTGCGCAGACGCAATGGAGGTCTTTCCAATTCGAGGTTTTGGCCAGTTTGGACTTCCAATGTTAGTGTGAGGTAATCTCACTAGCTTCTTTGTCAGTCAAATTCTCTGTGTGGATGCCCAGCAAGGCATCCCAAATTGTATTCAGAATTACTGCATAATAAATAAACCCTCAGTTGTTGCATCAGTTTTCCTGCATTGGGTTTTTCTGGGGACATTGGTCCAAAAACAAGGGTGTCACATGTGTCTATGATTTGCTCTTGCTCAGATTTTGTTTCCGCACTTGTAATTTTTCCGCATTTAATTTGTGAACGCTGTAGTGTATGAGATTTCGATATTTACAGTAGAAACCCGTAAATAATTTGTTCAAAGGAATTAACGGATAGGAGAATTCTCATCAGTGTTGCAGTAGTATTCTGGGTGTAGGAATTTTCACAAACCATTCCCTTCAAGTGAAACTCAAACTACCGACATTCTTCAATTGGTCCATTCTGATCTATCTGGTATGTTGCCTGTAACATCATTGGTTGGATACTTATACTATTTTTTGTGGATGACTTCTCTCGCAAAACGTGGATCTATTTCTTGAAGAAGAAGGACAAAGTGTTCAAATGGTTATGTTCTTTCAAAGCCTTGGTGGAAAATCAAACAAGAAGATAAAACTATTAACCGATAATGGAACTGAATATGAATCAAATGAATTCAATGACTTTGTAGAGAGGTTGGCATTAAGAGGGAGACCACCACTCCATATACTCTTGAGCAAAATGGAGTTGTTGAAAGAAATAATCGAACAATCATAGAAGCCACTCATGCCATGCTCCATAACCAAGGCCTACCAAAGATCTTATGGGGAGAAGTTGCCAACACTATCGTATATGTTCACAATAGGAGCTCACATCAAGCATGGGAAGAAGTTTTCACTGGTAAGAAACCTGATGTTTCTCATTTTAGAATATTTGGATGTCCCGTGTATTTTCATGTGCCTAAAGAGAAAATAAACAAATTAGAAGCATCTGGGAAGAAAGGTACATTTGTGGGCTACAATGAAAATTCAAAGGCATATAAAATCTATGTGTCTGGTCAAAGAGAAGTGGAAATAAGCCAAGATGTCACTTTCGATGAAAATTTTGCCCTTGGGAAAGCAAGAGATATCTCTATCCCAAGGAAGGGCAATGACGATGTTGCAGGAAAGCAGGATGAATCTTCGGCAGATGAACTAATGCCCGATGTTGAAGGCCTGATCGATCCAATTGATCCACCTCCTGGTGATCCCTCTACCTCAAGGAAAAGACCTTTGTGGCTCAAAGACACTCTCGAAGATGTTGAAAGACATATTTCTCCAAGAGGGACATTTCGTGAAAGTAAGAAGTTGAACAGGTATCAAGGGTACTTAGCTGCTATGAGTACTATTGTTCAATCTGAGTCATGTATGTTCGAAGAAGTCGTGAAACACCAAGTATGAAAGGGTGTAATGAATGAGGAGTACGAATCAATCATGAAGAATGATGTCTGGGATGTGGTTCCTAGACCCAAGGACAAGTTTGTGGTCTCCTCTAAATGACTTTACGAAATCAAACATGGATTTGATGGGAGTGTTGAAAAATAGAAGGCCAGTTTCGTTGCTCAAGGCATCTCTCAAAATGAAGTAGTGGACTATGACGAGATATTTGCACTAATTTCCCGATATACCACTATCTGATTTATTATTGCTCTCGCTGCCTCTCAACGATGGAGCCTACACCAAATGGATGTTAAGATTGCTTTCATGCATGGCTCGCTTAAGGAGGAAATCTACGTAGAACAACCTAAGGGGTTCAAAGTACAAGATCGAAGGACACACGTATGCAAGTTGAAGAAGGCCCTCTATAGGTTGAAGCAAGCCCCTGGGACTTGGTATGAGAGGATTGATAGTTGTCTTATGAAGCTGGGATTTACAAGGAGCGACGTTGATCCTAACCTATATTTCAAGGTTGAAAAGGGCATGCCTCTCACTCTGGTCCTTTATGTAGATGATCTCTTTCTGACAGGTGCAGACCCTCTCATTTATCAATGCAAGAGGGAGTTGGCTTGTGAGTTCGAGATGAAGGACCTAGGTCTGATGCATTACTTCCTAGGCCTGGAGGTCTGGCAAAAGCCAAGTGAGATTTTCCTTTCTCAAGGAAAATATATTGTGAGGTTGCTCAAGAGATGTGGGATGGTGGATTGCAAGTCTGTGTCTACTCCAATGGAATTCAACTTCAAGAAGCTATGTGGAAGTGTTATTGGGCCCGAATTGGCAAATCCTTCTGAGTATCGAAAACTTGTGGGGGGACTAATGTTCTTGGTAAACTCTTGTCTAATTCATTGTGATTACATTGAGTCAATTTATGGTCGAGCCTCATCACATACATTGGATTGCTGCTAGGAATCTCTTGAGATATCTTTGTGGCATAATCAACTATGGTTTGAGATACACTGTCGGGAATTTGGGGTTAGATTGATATATTGATGTTGACTGGGCTGATAGTGTAGTGGATCGTAAAAGCACGTCTAGATGTTGCTTCTCATTGGGGTTTGCTTCAATATCTTAGATGAGCAGAAAGCATAAATCGGTTGCTTTAAGCACCGCCAAGGCCGAATACATTGTTGCTAATATGGCCTGTTGTGAAGTTGTGTGGTTCAAGAAGCTCTTTAGTGAGCTATTTGAGCATGTGTTGGATACCACTGTGATCTACTATGACAACCAAAGTGGGATTCGTCTTTCAGAGAATCTCGTGTTCCACGGTCACTCCAAGCGCATTGATATCAGGTTTCACTTTATTCAGGGTATGGTACAGCGGGGAGCAATAAGGCTCCAACACATCAGGACTGATGAACAAGTCGCAAACATCCTCACAAAGCCCTTAAGGAAGGTCAAATTCTTAGCCTTCCAAGAGAGACTTGGAGTCGTGGAAAGACCCTCTTATGAGGGTCCCGCTTGAGTTGGACACTGAACTCTGGGAGCTCCTAGGGGCATGGGGTACTTCTTGGAGCTATGAGCGACCATAGGGTGAGTGGTTCACCTTCCCTTATTGGTGCACTATGTACAGGGTGAGTGGTTCACGTTCCCCTGTGATACCCCATGATGGTTGACATGTGTGTAGGGTGAGTGGTTCACCTTCCCCTACGTTTGATGACATGTGTATAGGGTGAGTGGTTCACCTTCCCTTGTGATTGACATATGCATAAGATGAGTGGTTCACCTTCTCCTATGGCATATGAGCAGGATGAGTGGTTCACCTTCTCCTGTTGATGCCCCAGCATACATTCTACCTATGTAGTCCATGACTCATGGGAAGTACCTCTCATCTGGCCAATGAGTTGGGAAACGTGGATAGGGACCATAGCACTACCAATGGACGCATCGTTTATTGTCGTACTTGTTGACACCTAATCCTAAGGGATTGGGTGAAATTGTACATTAATGTAAATAGAAAATAAGGAAGTTGAAGAAACACTAAGAAATGAATCCCAAGAGTCTCACCTCCATATATATATTCATAGGCATCCTTAATCAATTCATTCGATATTTTTGGGGGAGTTATCTCTTGGCCTGACAGTACTCCCTATGTCTAGGATGCATGGTGTTCAACAACTTGATCTGGGATCAATTGAGGTTCTACCTCTGGATTGACTTCTGCCAACGAAGAGTGGTAAGGTCCTGTGACTCACTCTCGATCTATTCTTCTTCATTATTACATCATGGTTCAGCAGAGCAGAGATGAGATGACAGAGATGGTACATGACAACAAGATGGCATGGATGGATTGGCAGGTGGATTTCTCCCTAGTTGAAAGGGAGTGTTAAAATTGGCAACTAGGGCAAATTCCACCATGAGATAGCTCATTTGATGGACTCGATGATGATTGCATTAAATTTCTATTTTCGAGAGGAACAAAATTGATATACAGATGATCAAATTTGGACAAGCGAAAGTGTATTTTTGAATTTATGCCCACACGTGCAAATTGTTCAGGTCGGCCACATCAACATGTAGGCTCATGAAGCCCAATGGACTATTGAAAAGTTTAACTAGGTCGGCCTTCATAATGACTATGTAATTATGAATTTAAGTAAAGTAGAAGACAAAGATAATAAAATGTATTTTGTATTTGCTTCATGGGTTTCATGAGCAAGAGATTATTATAGGTTAATAGACTTCTTCTTGATGTCTATCTAAGGTTTTGTCTTCTAAGTATAAATGTAATTAAGTGCTATATATATGAAGGATCTAGTCTCAAAGAATGCTCCAAGACCTAGTCCAGAAACCATGGAAGAATGGCTATTATCAGCCCTCAATCTACGATGAAAGATCAGCTACAAGATGTGTCAAGTCGGCCTTCCAACAGTATGTCAAGTCGGCCTACAAGCAAGAAGTATGGTCGGCCTAAATTCCATGAATCTGCTCCTATATATACCTTTGTTCTATGGCCATTTGAGGGACAGATTTTCGGACATCATCTGAACTGCAGTGCGGATTTAGGTGCAGCAACTGCAGTGCGGAGGTGCAGCAAGTGAATTGCGGACTATATTTGCATCTAAGTGCGGATTACAGGGGCAAGTTCAATGTAGATTATAAAGGCAATTACAGTGCGGATTAAAGGACGAATGCAGTGCAAGTTTCAGTGCTGATATGTAAAGGGTTCAGAACTGTCTAGATATATATATTCGTATACTATATAGTATAAGGTGTTGCGGCATACAACTGAAGTGCGGATGTTTGAAGGTTTTTCAGAACTGGTCAACACACATATATCCGTGTATCATTCAAGTGTCTTAAGGGGCTGCGACATCCTGAAGCAGAAGTGTAGATCATCTTGAAGCAGCAGTGACTAAGGTTGAAGTATTATGAAGCAAGCTACCACGTGACAAGAAAGTGCAAGAGCAAAGGTGATACAATATTCAACTAAAGGTTCAAAGGAAGTACTGGTGCAGAACAGTGCATCTTGGTGAAGAGAAGAAGGACCAGCATTGAAGGACATCAAAGAAGTAAGGACAAGGTCTTGGATGCATAAATAGGTCAAGAGTCTAACTCTGCTTCATGGTACTTGTCATCTGAAACCTATAAGAAGAATTTCTCGTGGGTTTTCCTCTCCAAGAGGGAGAGGTTTTGCCCTGGCTCTAGGAGCCTAATTCTTGTGTCTCATGTCTTTTGATAATTGACTTGATGAAAGAATTAATAAGCTAACAAAGGGAAGACATAAGTAACTCAAGTAACCTCACAAGTAATTATCAAGAAGAGAATTTTGAATTAATCTCTAGCCCACCAAATTCTCTACATGGACGTGACTCTTCACCCACAACGAATTGTATAAATACAAGCGGCCTCTCACCTCATTTGACATCATCATCACTCACACGTTCTCTCTCCTTCTCTCATTGGTTTGTACAACATTGGGCATTCTTTTCTCTCACACATGTGGATCAAGAAGGACGACTTTCAGAAGCAAAATTACAGGGTTGAAATTACAAAGCTAACTGTAGTTTGACCAACATTAACTTTGACCTTCCAAGGAGAGTTTGACTTCGATTCTTTTGGGAGATTATCTGTTTGGGTAGGCCGCATCTTTTGGCACAGAAGCCGAGGTATTCTTAGCACTTTGATCGCAAACCAAAATTGCAGGTTAACTGCAAAATTCAGGATAGTAGTTTAACCAAGTTTGACTGTTGAATTTGTCATTGTTTTGGTCTGACTTTGACCTCCTGATCAAGTTGAGTTTGACTGGGGAAGACTGAGTTGTTTTGAGGACATTCTATTGTTGCTTTGACTAGCGTTGAATTTCCGGTTAGGACTAAAGTTTGACTGCAGTTGACTGCATAAATTGACAGGGTTGTTTTGACTTCGAATTGGGCAAGTCAATTTGACTTCTGTACTCTCTCTCTCTGTTGAACATTTTGATATAATAATAAGAATAATTGATCAAAGGGTTTTCCCCACATTGGGGTTTTTTGCTAGCATCTGCGAAATCTGGTGTCCTCTTGTCTTGGCTTGTCTTCTACATTTTGTTTCATGTTCTATCTACTTTTACTGTCAATGTGATTAATGGTTAATGTGATTGCTACTGAAAAACTAAATTGGAAATTATCAATGGGCTCCTAAAGGAACATTGAAGTAATTGTGCTAAGCATAGAACATATCACTGTTAACTAAAATTAAAAATAGATTTCACAATGTGAAATTGTGCCCTTTGATATTAGAATGAAAAAATGAAAAGAAAAAAGCAATGACAAATATGGATAAATCTTGCATTTAACTTGTCCTCACCAGTAATCCCTACAAGAACAAAGTCCATCCTTGAAATGATGGAAGCGTGTGGCATCCCTTAAAATAATTTCTCGATTAGCAATCTTGGAGATGTACTTGGAGGCAGTGTGGCAATCGCCACATACTCGAAGGTTCTTGATAACCCGTATGGGAGTCCCAGTGAATGTATTGATGAGCCCAAACGCAATGGCAAGTTTCTCGCTGTGGTGGCTAAGAATCTCTTTCTTTTGTTCTTCTTCCACATCATGCAGCACAAAGTTGAGATCAGGAGCATACCCCATCTCCTCCATCTCCAAATGTAGTCTACTCAACATAGAATAGATCTCGTCTGTTTGGGGGTGGGACCTGTCTCCTACCAAGAAGGTGTGTACCTTATTCTTGGCCTCAATCCAACTGCAGCCTGGAGATTTCACCACTCCCTTGTCCTTCATTCTCATCCTCACACTTTTCACATCATCCCACATGCCAGCCATGGCATACAAGTTTGACAGCAACACATATGTTGAAGCATTTTGAGGTTCAAGCTCAATAAGTTGCTCTGCTATACATTTTCCTAGGTCCATGTTTACATGAATTCGGCAGGCTCCCAGCAAGGTCCCCAACACAGCAGCATCAGGCTCAAATGGGATTTTGTCAATGAAAACTCGTGCCTCAGACAACTGGCCAGAACGACCAAGCAGGTCAACCATGCATGCATAGTGTTCTGGTTGTGGTGTGATACAATGATCTTGGCTCATAGAATGGAAGTAGTGCCAACCTTGAGCCAGTAAGCCATCATGGCTACATGCAGATAGAACACCAACAAAACTGATATGGTCTGGTTTGATACCTGTTGTTAGCATTTGATCGAAGAGTTGAATTGCCTCCTTGCCATATCCATGCTGAGAGCACCCTGTAATTAATGAATTCCATGAAACCACATTATGCTCGTTCATTGTGTCAAAGATTTGTCGTGCATCGTCAATGCTTCCGCATCTAGCATACATGGTAATAAGGGCATTCCCCAATAAGACATCTTTCCCAAATCCTGTTTTAATGATTTGTTGATGAACTTGCTTGCCTTGTTCCAAAGCTGCTAGGCTTGCACATGCACTAACAACACTGGTGAAAGTGGCCTGCGTAGGCTTTACGTTTATGAGTTGCATTTGAGAGAAGAGTCTCACGGCTTCTTCACCATATCCATTTTGTAAATATCCTGCTATTATTGCATTCCAACAAATCACATCTCTTTCAGGGATTTTGTCAAATAATTGGTGTGCATCCTTCATTCTCCCGTTATAGCAATAACCTGCAATCATTGCAGTCCACGCTACTACATCTCGTTCAGGCATTTGGTCAAATACCCAGCGTGCATCCTGTAATTTCCCATCCTGTGCATAGCCTTTAATCATCATAGTATATGACAGCAAATTACGTACAGGCATACTGTCGAATAGTTGGCATGCAACCTCTACTTGGCCATTCTGTACATACCCTGCAATAAGTGTATTCCAGGAAGTAGTATTCTTTTCTGGCATTCTGCCAAACAGTTTGCGGGCATCCTCAATTCTCCCATTCTGAGCATATCCTGCAATCATAGCATTCCATGAGACCACATTTCTCTTTGGCATTTTATCAAACAGTCGATATGCATTCTCTAATTTTCCATTCTGGCTATATCCTGCAATCATAGCAGTCCATGAAACCACATTTCTCTTGGGCATTTTTTCAAACAGCTGGCATGCATCTTCCATTCTGCCATTCTGTATATATCCTGATATTAATGCATTCCAAGATACAACATCTGGCTCTGGCATTTTGCCAAACAGTTCATGTGCATCTTTTATCTTTCCACACTTGGCATAGCTCGTAATCATCAAATTCCAAGATATAACATCGCGGTCTGGCATCTTGTCAAACAGGAGTTTTGCATCATCTATTCTGCCAATTCTGGTGTATGCAGTAATCATCGTATTCCAAGATACTATATCACGTTCAGGCATTTTTTCAAACAGTTGATGTGCAACATTCACTTTTCCATGTTTAGCATATCCTGAAATCATTGCGGTCCAGGAAACTATATTTCGTTCTGGCGCTTTGTCAAATAATTCTCGGGCCTCCTCAATTCTTCCCATCATGGCATAACTTGAAATCATTGAATTCCACGAGACCACATTTCGCTCAGGCATTTCATCAAAGATTTGGCGAGCTTCACCTATTCTTCCATCGTGAGCATAGCCAGAAAGCATAGCATTCCATGACACCACATTTCGTTTGGACATTTTCTCAAACAGACGGCGGGCATCTACAATCCTCCCATTCTTTGCAAATTTTGTTATCATAGAATTGCAGAGAGAAATGTATTCAGATGAGGTAGCTTGACAGTTGTTGCCTTCAAGTTGACTGAACATTTGTTTAATGGAGGCATCAGGGGATGCCATACTTGAAATACCGCTGCCGCTAGCAGAAGTCACCCACCTTATCATCTGACGGCGACTCCATGATTGAAACAAATATTGAGATATTGGTGTTAACCTTGAAAAAGGAAAGGCGGTCATCTTTAATAATGAGAAACCCATTTTCATCTGTACCAACTTGAGGTACCAAAAGATATCTGTGGGGCTTGTCCTTGCTCTTAACTGAGTCCATGAAAAATCCTATACAATAACAATATAAATAAAAATGGATTGCAGAAGAGAAGGCTAATTCTTACAGAGACAATGATACTCCAAGTTATTAAAAAATCCCTAAAAGTACCGGAAAAAGGAGCAGAGCAAAAGGGTTTTTCTTATACAAATATTGGCTCACTTCCAAATTGCACCTCCTGCCAATGACAATCTGTAGAAATTTGCTAAAATTCTAAAATCAAAAGCCCTTTTGGCAAGCAAACGGCAAAACTAACACAACGCTTTAACATTCTCCTTTAGTGGAACTAACATCTTTCCTCTTCTTCCGGAGAAAGGCATGTAATATGGTATGGGTTTATACTCCATTATTTGATCGTTCAAAACCATCTGTTATAGTTTACTACCACCTGCTCATCCAGCTCCAAATCAATGGCCATCGTTACATTTGCTTATCCACCGTCGGATCATCGTTGCTTCTGCGTGTTATAATGATGGTTTTTTATGGTTTTTAAAGGCAGTGGTGAAAGTTTACTATGACACAATTCTCGCAGCTGTGGAGTTGTTAATGGCAGAAATCAGGGAAGGGAATTGACGGCCCCATTTCCCCACAAGGTTTTTATAATCGTGGTCATAAAAAAGAGGCTTGTATTTATAATTTTGTGAATTTTGTATTTATAATCTTGGTCATAAAAAAGAGGCAGTGGATTTTGTATAATTATCACAGTTAATGAGTCTAGTTAAAATGATTTACATTGGTTTAATTATTAATTATAATTATAAATATAAATTAATTTTTAATTTATTTTGACTTAATTAGAATGTTAAAAAGTACATTGTAATATTTCTATTTTATTAAGTTTGAGAGTTCTATGTTTTTTATTTATTTTGTTTATTTATTTTATTTTATTTTTTTACCAAATCAAAATATTTAATGGGACATTGCATGTTTAATAGGGCATTACTTGTTTAAGAGGACATGACAACATTTGCTTAAGATTTCAAACAGTTAAGTTTTCAATAGATTTTGCACATTATATTGTCCTAAAAATGTTTCAACACAGCAGAACACAAAGGGATCTGAGAAAGAAAAATGCGGCCACTTATTTATAGTAATAACTGTAAAAAAAATGTTACATGCCTCATACAAGTAAAATTGCATGTACGGCTGCTCATCAATGGCTAATCTAAAACACCGAAGCTCACTTGTGAATCTTGGATGGATCCACCACACAAATGTCACCCTGGGGTTTTCGTCCTGGGATCAAGCTAGAACTTACCACACCAAGTTCTCAACAAACACACAATAAGATAGACAAACTCAAGATGATCCCAAAGCCGAACTTCTATCACCTTTAATAGGCTTGATGGACTCTCTAAAAATCTTATTTTATTATTTTCCCTCAAAAAGGTAAATACCATGGGCATATCCCATGGGAAAATACCACGGTAAATACCATGGGTAAATTCCATCCATTTGACCATGTCAAGAAAAGGGAATATTACAAATCCTCTCACTCAAAGATTGCTTGCCCTCAAGCAATCCACTTCTATCCACAACAAAAGCGTTTGTACATTGATACCAGGATCCCATACAACATAGTGTGTCATTCCATGCCTCCATGCTAAATGATCATGAATGGGTCCTTCGATACCTAGATCCCAAACAATCATCTGCCCAATCCTTCCCTTTATAGATTCACCTAGATCTGAAACAATCCTCTGCCCAATCTTATCCCCAATGGATTCTCCTGGATCCCAATGCCACCTAAGTCCTAGGACACATGGGTTATGATACCATCTTAGCCCCCCATCATTACCCATACTTAAGGGCCGAAGCTGCAATATGCCCTTGTTTAAGAGTATCCTATCAATAGAGTTCCAACCCATAATCTCTCGCAAATTCGTCCCGTTGGAAGGATATAATGCATGAATGCATGCAAATGGAATAAATCTACCATGTTTATGCTTCTTGATGCTCAACTCATGCTACTCCACTCGATTGCCCAACATGATCCATTTGTAGAACTTTTTCCTACTCTCCCTAATGTATAAAGATTTTTTGGTAGTGCCACAAGCCCTATCTATGTACTCCTGTAGAGGGCTACTCTGGAACTCCCAATTGTATTCCTCTTGCTGCCTTGTGAGGGACTTGAGATGTTCCTCTACACTAGACAGTTTGGTCGTTGACTCGACACATACCCCTATGAGATCCTCAATTTTTATGTTCTCCTCAAAGATAGTGTCTCGAGATGTCTGAATTATTTGCTTCAACATCATAAGATTTGTCTTGAAATGTGTCATCTTCCACCGAAATTCCTCTACGGATGATTTTGGTTCCTTATTGAATGTCTTTGTACCTATTTGCACCGGATGCCCCACGACCACAACTTCAACTTGAGCCTTTGACCAACTCTCTGGGAATGGTTCATCCTGCACATTATGTTTATCATGCTCCTCCTCATGATCATGCTCATCATGTGGGTTCACTATTTTTGGCTCCTCACTCAAGTTTTCCTAACCTCCCACATCTGTGAAGACAATATGTTGTTCAACTTCTCCATTTGTCTGTAACAGCCCTAGTGAAAATTCCATGTAATAAAAGTAAAAATAATAACCACGGTTTATGGGACACTTATTCCAAGCTGAATGTTGAGCAAAACATCCTAGGGGGTGTTCATTTGGTTTATTATGGCTAAGGAAATTGGAAAAGGCAAAGTGTTGCCTTGATTTGGCCTGACCCAAGTTCAAACTATATTGTGCACCAACAAAACCCTTAATCATTGGCCCTTTCGGCAACGACCTACAAGCATATCGCAGTCTCACTCGAAGTAACTATGGGTAGTTGCAGAACCAGGTTTCTGCAGCCTTGAGGGATCGGAGATGTGGTATTTTTATATTTACAACTCATACATACTTCGCCACATTCAATTAATCATAGAAACATATCATATAACATCACAAACTAATATTGCGTTGTCATAACATGCAACTACTTCGCAACAACAAATATTAAGCAAATATATACATAAAACACATAAGAACACCAAAATACCATCCACAAAACTGCGTCTTTATTATGATGGATCTTTGAATACACCCAATCTCGACTTGCACACTAAGTTGTAGGTGGTATGTGCACTAAGTTGCGGACCCTTCCCAGGTCTCTGCACACTCTCCTACAGAGCCTTCTCTTCGCTACAAATGCAGATTACAACTTGTCCGTAACCATTGAATTATTCCTAACATATCATTACATCCATTTGTATATTGTTACATCATTACAATATCACGGTCCAAATACCATGGGCTCCACAAAACAAGCAAATATAACCCAAAACCCGTTACAAAAAGAAGGGGCTTCGACCCACCCTGAAGCCCCTATGATACCGCGCGATGTTTCTAAAATGCTTTGTTGTGCGGTCCACTTCGTGTTGCACTCCTCAAAATACAGAGTCTTAGCCAAAATCTAGACCAAGTTGGGTTGTGCCCAACAGAAAGGCTAAGGCTTTGGAAAGGCAAAATGGCATTTTTGGTGCATTTATTTATGAAAATAATGGAAATTAGGAGAAAAGGGAGATGAAAGGTCACAGGTTGCATGTGAGGAGGAAAATGAAGGAAAATAATGGAAAATGAAGAAAATAGAGGCCTATTTTATAAAAAGGCGTTTAAGGATCAGTTGATACCTTTTTTCAGTTCAGTTTTTAGAGCTCTCTCATTATTCTCTCTCTCTTTCTCTCACTCTTGGACACTTAGAGTTTCTTGGATCACTTTGGCATTTGAGCAAGAATGGCAAGAAAGCAGGAAAAAGGAGGAAGAAAGCAAGGAGGAGCGGGAATTAAGCAGCTACAACAGGATTCTTGGCAGGTTTCGATTTGCATGTGTTGAAAATGCAACAAGATGATGGAGCTTAGTGAAATGAAGTCGCCTTCACTAAGTGGGCCCGCATGCTATTTTTGGCGCAAAGTCTATTATTAGACTATGTCTATTTTTAGACATATGGATCATGGTCTATGAGTTGCAGGATGCTATTTATGGATGATTGGTCGAGTTGGTAAAAATAGATGGACCTCTATTTTTAGACATTGGGCGGTTTCTATTTTTAGACTGTCGGGCTAAAAATAGAACAGTCAATTATTATTAACCCTTAATAATATTTAGACTATAAACATTATCTTATCCTCTTGGAGCACTTCGGTTTGATGCTTGGATGTGGCACATGCAGCTGACAGAAGGAAATACGCTTTTCCTAAGGGTTAGTTGAGCTATTGCATGGTTGACTTCAGTTAGAACTCAAGTGGCGGAGTTTGGTGGAGTTGATGAGACAGTTGGTGGAGTTGTGTTTTGTTTAACTTAGTTGAACTAGTTGTATTTAGTCTAACTAAAAAATACACTAGTGATGAGTGGTGTGAATTAATTATTAATTAATTCACTAATTATTAACTCATAAATCAACTAAATAATACATCAGTTAACTGCAGTGCATGGACAGTTCAGTGGAGACCAGTGTTAGAGGTGGGTGAAAGGGTGAGTCTATTATCAGTGGTGACCAGTGCTTGTGCATGAGATTTGCACACACTTTGATGGAGATTGCCAATGAGGATTGCGCGGTTGGAGCTAGTGGGATTCGAACTTGGATCTCATTCATTACTCACTTGGATTGCACAGTAGAGGCAGACAGACTTGTGGAGGAGATTTGAACCCTTGACTTGTTCAAATCTCAAATACTTTGTGTGTAACTTTTTGGAGATAGTACTGAGTACTTGTGAGGAGTATTGTACTATGTATTGTTACATATTCTCTATCATTATACTATACAGATAGTTGGGGGTTTTCAGCTATTGCTTTCCCCATTACATCTTGTGTTGATGTATGTGCTTGATTATGTCATTTTAATAGCGCATCCTTCTTTCCTAATGCTACATATTGATAGTCTCAATTGTAGAAGAGGTTATGTATTATGCATGAAGCTTAAATAGTGTGTAATCAGGATAATCTCGGTGAATAATTCTGCTATTATTCAAATTTCTACAGCATGTGTATGTTCCTTACTAGATTTGGCATGCATGGTATTGCATGTGGTTCTTTGTTGTCTTGGCATGGGTTTTGCCAGGTTTGACAGTGTTTTCAATTTAGCCTTGCTATTTCTGGATAGCCATGGTGTTTTGGAGTTCTCATGTTTTGGCTTAGTTTGATTTTCGAATGGATTCGAAGCTAAGTGGGGTGGATCTCTGAATTAATATAGCACATGGCCTAGTGGTCCCTGAACCGGACTGTGGATCACGATAAATACATTGGAGTAGTAACCCTTGAGCCACACTCTGGGTTGAGTTAAAGCCAATTTGTGTTGCCTCAGTGGGCCTAGGAATCCTCAAAGAGTGAATGAAAAAATATGTGGTAAAGCCTAGAGGTGGTTTGTTCTCCATTCAGGCCTAAAAATCACGGGTTTGGGATTGTAGTAAAGCCTAGAGAGTATGTCTTGGTTTAGGGCCCTGGTAGCAGACACGATTCAAATTGTGGATTGCGGTAAATCTGAGAGACACTGAAATGAGGAATATTCCTCACGGTGTGGCGGAGTATTGTATAATTGAATGCTTGTGTTGGCCTAGTGATCTAGGTTGGATCAAGGTACAGCTCGATTCCCATTTGATAAGGGTGAGATGGTTTAGCCTGGATAATAGTTGGTTCTTTCAGTTTGAGTCCCACGTTCATGCTTGGAATATGACACGAGGGTGATTGGCTAAAGTAAGAATTGGCTCAACTAATTTATGGTCAGGTGGAACATGGAAGTCCCATCTACGGTTTGTTTTTACACTCATTGATGAGAAGCTCATTCTCTTGATATTTGGTATGCAAATTTATTGATTATTATGTGGATTTAATTGATCTTATATCCATGGTATTTCTTTTGTTATTATGTTGCTTATAAGCATGTATTTTATCAGTGATGATGTATGGCCCTATCTATGTTTCATGTAGAATTAATATTACACAATGTATCTAATTCAAATGATTGTATTACAACTTATGATGTAAGGGGATTGATACTTCTTGGTGATTCTCGGAGAAGTAAGTATTGGGCCACATGTTTAATTTTAATGTTTACACCTGTAGCAATGTTTGTGACATGTTTGACGAAATTCCTGTCATGGTTGGGTGGGGTTGGATGAGTTCCTGATGATTTGATTTCTTCCATGTATTTTTTTAAATGTTATTTATCCTCCGCTAAAGTTACAGAAAGTTATGGGTAGTGACCTGGGCTCAGGGGCTAAAAATGTGGCACAAATCCCAGAGCTGCAGGCACAAAATTGACCTTTTGGGGCCCTGACCGCGGCCTTGCCAAGACATAACCATGGTTATAGGTTCCTAGTTGCTCCCTTGCCCTTATATGCTCGCGGTTAAGGCTCAAGAGGGTCAAAATTTAGCCCCCCTTCAAGTTTCAGGGGTCTGGGAGGGTAGTTTACCTCCTGGAGGTGTTGTTGATGTTGTGTAAGGTGTGTTTGTTGTGTTTCCGCTGGTTCCACTTCCTTAAGGTCATTTAGGATGTTGAATCTCATATTAGTAGCCTCTTGTCACATGTTTACCCCGATTTGTTGGTTACTTGGGTAGATGTGGGAAGAGGGTGTTACAGAGTGGTATCAGAGCCAGGTTCAACTCTTGGATCGATGGGTGGTGTGTTGGTCATGCTTTTATGTTGATTGCTTATGTATTTTTCATACCTATGTTGTATGTGGTTGTTGCATTCATGTTGTGTTGGCCATGCTTTTATGTTGATTGCTTATGTATTTTTCATACCTATGTTGTATGTGGTTGTTGCATCCATGTTGTGTTGGCCATGGTGGCAGTGATGTCACCATGGAAGTTCAGATGATGTTGTCGTCAATATTTTTTCATGAATGTATGATTGATTGTGTCTTTTTCTTGTTTATGTATTATGTGTGCACTCTTTTTTACATATTGTTACATGTTGTACATGCATTGCTTGGTTATGCTAGGTCACTTTTGGGTCATGCTTGTGTATTAGTTGTGCATACTTTCTTGTGTAATGTTATCTGTTGAATATGCATTGGTCGATCATGTTGGGTTACATGTCGCTCATGCTCATGTATGGTTTGTGCTTATGGTTGTGTGTGGTCAAGCTTGCATTGGTGTGTATTTGGTATGGTCATGCATGGATGACTGGACTCCAACTTGAATGATATTTATATGTTTATATGCCTAGACATTATATGTTTATATACTATCATGATTATATCTATACATGTATTACATTGATTGATTGATCTTGCAGGAAGTATCCTCCCTAAATTACACTAAGGTACGTTGGTTTGTCGTTATTTGGTTTAGCTGACATAGTATGCTTGACAAGAAGAAATATCAACATGGATAGAAAAATGGTAGACTACAAGGAATATCCCTATGAGTCATATGAGCAGCATGGTGGGAACTCTTTTGATTTGGCAGACACATTGAGAAGCCTAAAGGAAGAAATAAGGAGTTGTAAGGGAGACAATGACAAGATCATACAGGCACAAGAGAAACAAGCAAAGGTGAACGCAATACTTCTTCAGAGCTTGTCATATTTGCAGAAACAAGGGCCGCTATGGATCAATTATGGACATGAGGATAGAACCAATGGGGCATATGGCAGTAGTTCTCCTGGTAGACACATGTCGAATATAGTTGATACAATGAGAAATGGAAAGTTGTTGGACACTCTAGATAGGCGTCATGATAAGTACATGTATCATTCTAGTTCTGATTCGGATAGACATCATGATCATCATCGGTATCATCCTTACAGGAGGAATGAAAGGGGGTACTTTCCAAATGAATTTAAGAAAGCCAAACCACCTAATTTTGATGGAGACTTGAAGAAACCAGAATATACATAGGCTTGGATACTGGGAACGAAAAAATTATTTGATTTGCATGAGTACATAGAAAACATGAAGGTTAGGATTGATATCTTTAGTTTGAAAGGTAAAGCGGACATTTGGTGGGAAGATATGAAGCAGGTCAAGGACATCATAACAAAGGACTTGAGTTGGCATGAGTTCAAGAAGCTTTTCAGGAAGAAGTACTTGTTAGAGAGGTATTACAATAGTAAGGTTAAAGAGTTATATGAGCTAAGAATGGGATCTATGACATATGAGGAGTACAAAACCAAGTTCTTGGAGCTATTGAGGTATGTGTATATCTTACAGTAGAGAGCTAAATTTCAACGATTTTTCAATGGTTTTCCATTAGCATTTAGAGCTCAGATTGAGTATGATGAGCCTCGGTCACTTGAGGAAGTCATTGGGAAGTTGAAGCACTGTTATGAATAGTTAAAGCGCAAAAATGAATCTCGACCAGCATGGAAAGGGAAGGGCAAAGGTAAATGGAAACTAAAAATAGCAAGGCCTTATAATGCAGAAGAGAAAGAAAATGTGGCACCACTAAAGAATTTTAATGCAAGTGGACAAGGAAATAGGCCACACCAGCAGATTAGATCACATCAACAACATGGAGGTAATGGTATGAGATGGTTGGAGTGTTGGGCATTGCTATACAACAAAATGACCTCCTTAGTAGCTCAGAGGAGAAGGACACATTGATGGAAGAAATTTCCCAAGACAGAGACCTATTTTTCCATGGTAATGCACCCCAGAAACTGCCAAGTTGAGTTATAATGCATCCCAGCTTCTTGCAGAGAGAATTAATGCCTAGGTTAACACATTGTTTTTCCTAAATGGCAGTGTTACATGTGTTCCATGAAATTTTAGGGGCGGATTCTGAGTTAACTGATTGATATTTCTAGATTTTTCTCAAAGATTCAGTCTAAAATGTTGGCAACCTGTAGTTTAGTCCTCTGAATGGACATTGCTAAACCCAACTAAGTCATCCAAAGAGGGAAAAAGGAATAAAAGCATGGAAACATCATGGATTTTTCCCTATCCGAACTAATGGAGAATAATGGCAAGGTTTGTCCTCCCAATTCCTATAAATTGGAGGCAAGGGCTCATTGTCAAAGGTCAATTGGTTGAAGGTGTGAGGAATTAAATTTTGATAGTGTGAGGTCTTATTGTTTGCATAGTTCATTGAGAACTAGTTTCTCAAGCATTGTCACACTAGGGAGATTGAAGAGAGAGAGTTTGCAATTGAAGGATTGAGGGAAGCTTGATTAAGCTGATTGTTGTAATCCTCCTTCATTTAATATACAGAACTGCCTCTGTTATGTCCACTTGGTGTCTTATGATTGCATCTATTTAATTATTTGTTTAAGATACATGTTATAAGTGGCTGAGACTCATATTTTTTCATGTTAAGTTATATGCTTGTCTTTGATTGCTTTAGCTTGATAATACTGTGAATATTACTAATTTCTTTGTTTGCTTACAGGATCTTATCTTAGAGCTAGTGAGGCGAGCTTCCACCACACTACCTTGAGCTCTCCAGCAGATATGCACTATACATTGAGGTAATCCTTCTCTACTTCATCTTGTCAATCAATTACTTGTATGAACATGTATATGTTATCTTTGTAAATGTTGCAGCTAATCTGACAGTTTGCCTCGGGTCCCGGGAAGGCTCGAGAGGCTTACATCCGCTACCCCCTATGCATTTTACCCTTAAGTAGAATTGGTGACTCCACTGGGGATTAATACTTAGTTCCCGATTTTTATTTCAAACAATTGATTCTCTCCTTCTATGATTATTCGTTCCTCTCACATCCCTTTATGACCATTCTGTGTGCTCCACAACCATCTCAGCTGCTCACAATTTTCAGATTAGGCCTTGGTTGACCCTATCCTGCAATCTACCCTCTGTAACACATCCTACTTGTGCATCCCAGAGATGTTCCTGACTGTGAACAATGTGTTAGTCAAGCTATTAACGCATTGTATGCTCCGCTAGAGAGCGTTACCCACCCAAAACTTTTCCATTTTACCCCCTGTTGTGATTTCCTTGGTTGTTAGGTTGTTGGCTATCAGTTATTGGTTCCTGCAACTAAAACATTGTGCTTGGTTGTTTGTCTACATACTAGTTTTTCTTTTTTGGTAGTTATCCTAACTGCATTTTCTTTTTGAAAGAGAAAAGAAAAATTTTGTTTTTTCATTTTAGTTTTTTTGATATAGCTGATTTCATTCTGTAAATATATTGGGTCAGTTAGTTGTTAGAGAGCATTGGTATATGTATATTTTATAGGTTGAACTATATTTTGGATGTGTTTTGTTGCATGGATGTATAAATGAATTTCTCCCTGTAGAATAAATCTTTCATCGAACAAAATTGAAAAACATTTTCTTCATGGTTTGTATCAGAGTCACATAAATTCCATACGTCCAATCCTCCTTTGGAGACTTAAATGAAAGTACACTAAAAACAAGCGCTTAATAAAATCAATCTATAACTCTTTTGAGATTACACAAAGATTAGTTTAGGCTAGGATCTTGGGTTAGTCAATGTGAGAAAATTGCCCAAGATCGCAAAACTTGAGACTAGTGTCATTAAAGAGTGAAAATCCTTCTACACTCATACTATCCGGGACCACTCCCCTCACAAAGGAGTTAAATGCAAGACAAGATTGGTGTGTGTGATAATTTAGCCTGCCTTCAATCACATATCCAGTGGGCATTATGTATATTGGGGTTCCCTTGGAGGATGTCGAAACTGGATCGGGGATCCAAGTGTTCTGCCCATACAGTGTGTTGTCCATGACTGTGACCCCCTCGGTAGTGTCTGTGATTTGAGGTATCCATAGTGGCCGTACTTTAGGGACGAACACAAGGTGACTGGGGCAGGTTTCCTTGGTACCTAACACAGATGGACCTACTTTGTCTTCGGTTTTTGGGAGGGTGCTCGTCTTCACAAGAGTACTTGGCCCCATTATCTAAGTTTCGGGTGAAGCTCAAGAGTAACCAAAACTATACATATGGCTAGCTCTCTCTGTTTTCTATTGTGATACTGGGTTTCATATCCAATGAACGATGGTTCTCAGACAGGATCATTCCCCTTTGGCTACTTGTTGATTGACTTTTAGAGTTTTTAATTTTTAGGTGTTGGTTTGATTATCACTGAGACTAAATAAATATCACTTTAAAATTTTGATAAAATTTATTGGTCATCATGGCGTCCTTCGACCCTCGTCGTCTATCTAGGCGACAAAGAGGTCTTCCTCCATTGAACCGGAGGATTTGTTGAGTCTTGGTGACCCAGATTATTTTTTGGAAGAACAATCTCTAGTGTCAAACCCAGTTTCACACGTAGCTTCCCGGGATACTATATTTCCTAAGGATCCTTTCACTGAAGGAGTAGTACCTCCTAATCATCCTCCTCTCACTGACCCTCTTTGGCCTGTGTTGGTTTAGGTAGCACCAATACTTGTGATGTCTTCGACTACACCCACATCCAATATACAACGACAACCAATGGGTCATTGGTTTTGGTGGCCAACTCGGTTCCACATCCACCTCCCCCGCTTGTCATCAGTTCTTCACAACTGTTAGGACACCCTACTAGCCAGAATATGCCTGGTCCCAAAAACTTAGTTACACCCTCTATGAGTGGAGTTCCGCACCTTCCAGCCTCCACTCCTTTCGTTCTGCTCCTGAAATTCCAGCTATCGCTTCTATTAGCGTGGCTACCGTGGTTCCTTTCAGTAACCCTTTCAGTTGGAATCCCTTGCTGAGTTCGAACCCCCTGGTCTTGATGGCAGGGGGCAGTGTTACCAACACATATATGTCGGGGGGCACTTTGGTATCCCTCCAATCTATGGGACAAACATGTCCATCCATTGTTAATTCAATTCCTCTTAGTGGTCAACCCTCTGGTGTAGATTCTATACCAAATGTAAATTATGCGGCCAACAGTATTCCACAAGCAAACATCATCGCGTCTATTTTGGAAACCCTTCCCCAAACCCAATTGGTACAAGGGGGGAACTATTATCCTGGGGGCAACTAGCCTTTTGTCCCACATCTTAACAACCCTTATGGACAATCACCTTACATCCCTACACCGTTGCTACCATGAAATTATTATCTGATTAGTCCTGCATATCCCGTTGGGAACACTTTGATGGGAGAACCCTATGGTCCTATTGGTCATCCAACACCTCCTTAGTCATATTCGGGTGCAACCACGCAATTTCCATTTTCGGAAACTTTAGACATCCCCAATCTATATAAATTGACCAATGATCCCATCAACCACAACCTGATTTGGCCTCCTATACCACATAAGGTTCCTACATATATCCCTAAGTTTGATGGGAAACAAGGGGATGACCTAGCCACACATGTCACCACCTATCATCTATGTTCTGTCTCTAATTCCATGGTGGACGGAAATATTCTGCTCATACTCTTCCCCCGCGCCCTCACAGGCAACGCGACCAAGTGGTACATCGAGTTACCACTTGCGTCAGTTAACGCATTTGGTGCCTTAGACATGGAAATTATCAAAAAAATTCAGCTCCCTACCCGCTACGAAACCGGAATGAAACTTATCACCACGTTGCACCAAGACATCGCCACCCACATATCCGATCACATCCATGAATGGAGGCATATGTAGAGGCTTGTTAAGGCCCTAATTCTAAATCATCTATTAGTAGATTGGTTCTACAAGTCGCTCCTTCCTCCCATTTCTAAGGATGTTGCCTTAGCTAGTGCGGTCATGGAAGACTAATCCATCCATTGTGCATAGCATCTGGACTTGATTTATTCGCAATTTGGCATGTTGTATGATTCACTCCCCCATGCCCCTAGAAACTCCAATGCTCTCGTTACTCAACCCAGAGTGCATACCGACGGTCTCGTTGGTGCAACCTCCAGGGTTGCTGTAAAACAACTCAGAGGGAAATCTTACCAGCTATCTTCAGCTACCACTGCTGCTACCCAATCGACTCCTCTTCTGACAGCTGTGGTAAACTCTGTGCAGTCTACACAAAAACCCGGTGGTAAGAACAAGAAAAATACCTCTCATTCTGAGGAGAAGCCTATTACCTAGAATAATCAAAATTGGAAAAATGCTGCTAAAACTGACAAAGGGAAAGACAAGACTACCAGATTCCCTTGCAAAATTCGTGTCAAGGACCAGTTGACATATAAATGTCCTCGTCTTCAGGAATGCATAGAATTTATTACGCAAAAGGATACTGGGAGGACCCCTGCTGTCCTACACAACCCTTTCCCTAATCAATAGCAGCAAAAACATCTTGTTGCAAACCCACCACAACCCCTGTAAGGGGGCAAGGGTGATTCTCATCCTTGTGGCGAAGGAACATCCACCATTTATGGCTTGGAGACAGTTGATATCCAAACGCGAGCCAAGACCTATGGAAATTTTTTCATTGATTCTCAAGATGCTGCCTCGATTTCAAATCCACCACTGCCCAACAATATTCATATCGAAAGGCCTACTAATGACCATGTCATTCGTCCCCCTAAAGGGACCCTTCGTCGCATGACTCATAATACTTCTGCATGTGCTTCCCAAAACTACAACATTGTAGAATAATTGGCGCAAACATCATTAACTATGTATGTTCTTGAAGTATTGCAAACCTTTCCGGATTCTATGCTAGCTATCTTTTCCATGGAAAAATGTAAACCTCACCATTCTCATCAACTCGCCTTTCAAGTGCAAGTTGTGTTGAAGGGCAAGCCTATCCATTGCACTGTAATTGATGAAGGTGATTTGACCTGCATAATGTCAAATTCTTGTTGGTTCGTTTTGGGTTCTTCTACTCTATCTCCACCGTAAAACTCCCTTAAAGCCTTCGACGATCACACCTTCCTCCCAAAATGATACCTTGCTAGCTACCCCATTACTCTTAGTGGGAAAATGATAACAGTGGACATTGAAGTCATAGATCGTCATCTCCACTATAATATCCTTTTGGGCCATAGTTGGTCTTACGCCATGACTGCCATTGTCTCTTTGGTTTTCTGACTCATCTTATTTCCTTTGGATGGGAAAATAATTACAGTGGACTAGCTATCCTTCTGCACCCCAGATTATTCCATATTGTCCAGCAGCACTATACCCCTAGTAGGAGGAATTAGTGACTCTTATGTCAGTATTGTTACTAGTCTTCTGAAGGCATCTTCTCTTATGGGTTTTTTTCCTCTCCCATTGCCTGAGGTTCCACAAACGATTTCAATGATATCCACCATCTCGGATGGCTCTATCGATCCCTGGATCCTACCGAACCCTTCAAGCATTGATTCCTATGGAGAAGAGATGTCGCTTTCACCAGTTGAGTTGTCTTATCAAGCCATCCAATCTACATCTAACCCCTCCGTTGCTTTGGTTTTGACCGATAGTACCATCTTCTCTCCCATCATGACTCCTTGTAAATATCTCCTCGATGAAGTCCTACCTTCGGACGAAGCTATTCGAGAGATCATGTCTGTAGAAGAGTGACCTTGGGATGATTTCATCACCTCTCTTCAATATCTAATTCAGACACGAAAACTATACAAATCATGCCTTTTGACCTACCTGAGATCATTCCATCTGCTTGTACGAATTTTCAGACTATCGATGTGGAAGGCAACTTGGGAAATATTTCAAAGACTATGCTCATAGACATCTTGGTCAAAACAGGCATCGTGGAAAACATACAGATTGGAGCAAATTTCAGTCCTGAGGAAATTACACGCTTCACATCCCTTTTTAAGGAATTATACGATGTTTTCACTTGGTCTTATGAAGAAATGCCCAGCATAGATCCTTCTATTTATGAGCACGAGATCAAGAAGTTTTGAGAATTATTTTTATGGTATTTTTCTTGCTTGTTAAACCAAAAAACCTCGAGTTCCCTTCTTTGGGCTCGTTAAACCTACACGAAGGAGCTTTGAGCCTTCTTTTTAGGGACTTTTTCTAGCTCATAAAACTGAAAAAAAAAACCTCGAGCCTTCTTTTTAGGGACTTTTTCTAGCTCGTAAAACTGAAAAAACCCTGAGTTTCCTTCTTCAGGCTCGTTAAACTCCCACGAAGAAGATTATGAGCCATTCTTTTTCTATATTTTTCTGGCTCTTTAAAATTGAAAAAGACACTGATTTTTTCTTCGTTGGACTTGTTAAAATTTCACGAAGAGCATTGAATTTTTTCTTCATCTAACTCATTAAAATTTCATGAAGAATATTGAGTTTACTTTGTCTCATCATACTCATAACAAAATGAGGCAGACGTCCATTGAACATAGGTTTATCACTTTATCTAGACTCAATTGACTACCTTACAGAAAAGGAACTGTGTCGGGCATACTATTAACCCTTTTTCACACCTGGTCATTAACCATGACAAAGGTACCCCCTTGGAGTTGTCTTTTACGATCTCTTTCAGACTCTCTAAACATGAAAAGATCACCGAGTTTACCCTTTTGGACTTGTTAAACCTAATAAGATGGGGAAAATTTTTGGACAAAACAAAGACTCACTCTTTATATTTTGAAGGATGTTTAGGCAACAGTACCTTGAACATGGCACCGCTGAGAAAACTCCTCTTCGTCAGCTTCTCGACAAACCCTACCATTCTATGAGTTTAGCCTTCATACTTCGATGTTCCTGCATATTTTTATCCTAACACTCTATGGTTTTATTGAGTCTAACTTGCTTTGTACCCTATGTGCCGTGCCTTCTATTGTTCAAGAGATCCAGCTATCTTCTGCTACATGTATCAACCTAACCATCATATGCCAAAAATTTCCCTTCGCCTGTTTACACCATTTCTCTACACTATCTTCAAAACAAAATCATCTTTGTCCCATTTTGTGTCAACTAATGTAGGACACCTTATTTCCTACCTTTTGACAAATCCATTCCTATCGACTTCAACATATTATCTAGGAAGGCGATCTAGAAACATATCAGTACCTTGGAACTTGTAGACCTTAGTGGCAAGTTACCTTTTATTTGATTGGGGGTTTTCATCATTGGCTCCAGATCGAATTATTCTATGAGTGTTTGACATCAACACCATTTTTCACACTCGATAGAATTTACTAGGCATCTTGGAGACCATCATCCTTATCAGTGGCCATCATCACGTCTGTTAACAATTTTCATTATTGACTAGTAATCAGACGATTTCTCACATGTTCGACTATAACTCCTTTATTCACATGTGTAGAAATAGGTAGTTTAGAGAAGTGACAAACAAGACCTTGGGAAGAGGTTTACATCACTAAGCCTTGTTTCCTCTCCCAAGATGCATATATTGTTTTCAGAGACAACTCGTCAGATTGATCCTGTCATGACACAAACTTCCACATTATGATTATCGGTGTACATACTAGTCATGTCTCTTCCTGGAGAAATCACTCAAATACAACTACTGGGCATGGGAATGCCCAACTCAGGACATATTTATATATTTTTGACATATGTTGCTTGTTTCAGGTTTTCCACAGTCTTGCAACTCCTCTCTCTCTCTAAATATAAAGTATTTCGACCAGTGTCTTTGTCTCTAACCTCACACCTTAGGGGGCATCTGTTATACACAAAAATGAACTCCTTAGCAGCTCAGAGGAGAAGGACACATTGATGGAAGAAATTGCCCAAGACAGAGACCTATTTTGCCATGGTAACACACCCCAGAAACTGCTAGGCTGAGTTATAACGCATCCCATATTCTTGAATAGAGCATTAATGCCTAGGTTAATGCACTGTTTTTCCTAAAGGGAAGAGTTACCCATGTTCCATGAAGTTTGAGGGGAGGATTCCAAGTTAAATGACTAAAATTTCTATATTTTTCTCAAAGAGTCAGTCTAAAAAGCTAGCAACCTATGGTTCAGTCCTCTGAATGGACATTGTTAAACCCAAATAAGTCATCCAAAGAGGGAAAAAGCAATATAAGCATGGAAACATCATGGATTTTTCCCTATTCGAACTAATGGAGAAGAATGGCAAGGTTTTTCATCCCAATTCCTATAAATTGGAGGCAAGGGCTCATTGTCAAAGGTTGATTGGTTGAAGGTGCGAGGAATGAAATTTTTCTAGTGTGAGGTATTATTATTTGCATAGTTCATTGAGAGCTAGTTGCTCAAGCATTATCACACTAGGGATATTGAAGAGAGAGAGCTTGGAGTTGAAGGACCGAGGGAGGCTTGATCAAGATGATGGTTGTAATATCCTTCATTTAATATATAGAACTACCTTTGTTATGTCCACTTGGTGTCTTATGATTACATCTATTTAATTATTTTCTTAAGATACATGTTATAAGTGGCTCAGACTCATACTATTTTATGTCCAATTACATGCTTTTCTTTGATTGATTTAGCTTGATAATACTATGAAGATTATTAGTTTCTTTATTTTCTTGTAGGATCTGATCTTGGAGCTAGTGAGGCGGGCTTCCACCACACTACTTTGAGCTCTCCAGTATATTTGCACTATACATTGAGGTAATCCTTCTCTACTTCATATTTTCAATCAATTACTTGTATGAACATGTATATGTTGTCTTTGTGATTGTTGCAGCTAATCTGATAGTCTGCCTTGGGTCCCAGGAAGGCCTGAGAGGGAACTTACATCCGCTACCACCTATGGATTTTACCCTTAAGAAGACATGCGATGAGGAGAATCTTAAGAGATATTGTCCATAGAATCAAGGAGGTAGGACTAAGATATACAATGCAAAGGATGCACATAATTTTGGGGATGTTGGGCATAACATTCCTCACATTTATGCAGCAGTGGAAAACAGATGGACATATCACCAGGCTTCTATTAGTGAGATGGATGGTAAGATTTGTGATGAAGTTATTTATATTTTTATTGACCCTAGATCTAATTATAGCTATGTTAGTCCTAACTTGGTGGATAAGTGAATGAATAAGGAAATGCATGCAGAATCTTGGTTAGTGTGGCTGTTTACAGGTACGAAGAAAATATTTCACCATTGGGTAAGAGCTTGTGCATTTGAGTTAAACGGTATGCCTACAACATCACACTTGAAAATATTGCCATTGGGTTCCTACATTATGCTATTGGATATGGATTTGTTATACTTTCATAGGACCAAGGTAGATTTCTATGACAAAGCTATTGAATGCTTGGATGATAATGGGGAACCAAGAGTCTTACAGGGAAAGAAGAAAGGCACACCAGTTAGGATGGTGACATCTATGCAAGACAAGCACATTCATAGGAAAGGGTGTGTACTATTTTTAGTTCATATCTCTAGTGACAAAGGTAAGGAGGTTGAGGATGTAGATGTTTTAATCAAGTATCTAGTTTTGCAGCAGTTTCAGGATGTGTTTCTAGTAGAGATTTTAGAGTTTCCATCACACATGGAAGTATAATTTTCTATTGAGTTGGTTCTAGGGGAAAATCAAACATCAAAAGCACCTTATAGGATGAGTACACCAAAGTTGTTAGAGTTAAAGTTGCAGTTGAAGGAAATTTTTGAAAAAGGGTACATTAGGCCAAGTGTATCACCATGGGGTGCACCGATGTTGTTTGTGAAGAAGAAGGATGACACTCTTAGATTATGCATTGAAGACAGGAAACTGAACAAAGAAACCATCAAGAATAGGTACACATTACCGAGGATTGATAATTTGTTTGATCAGCTGAAGGGAGCAGTAGTGCTCTCTAAGATTGACTTGAGATCAGGATATCATCAGGTATGGATCAAAGAGAAAGACATCTACGAGACCACTTTCAGGATCAGGTACGAGAATTATGAGTTTGTTGTAGTTCAATTTGGTTTGATTGATTCCCAATCTACATTAATGTGTTTGATTAACAATATGTTGCGTCCTTATTTGGACAAGTTTGTGATTTTTTTCATTGATGGAATATTGGTGTATTCTAAAAATGAGGAAGAACATGCTTAGCATTTGGTAACAGTGTTGAGGTTGTTGAGAGAGCATCGGTTGTATGCTAAGCTTAACAAATGTAGTTTCTCTCAAATTTAGGTACACTACTCGGGACATGTTGTCTCCAAGGAGGGCATTGTAGTAGATCCAGAGAAGATAAGGGCCATCATGGAGTGGATAGCTGCTAAGAATGTAGAAGATGTGAGATCATTCATGGGATTGGTAGGTTACTACAGGAGGTTAATTAGGAACTTCTCATGGATTGCTTATCATATTACATCACTGCAGAGGAAAGGTAAGAAGTTTGATTGGACAAAGGGGTGTGAGGCTAGTTTTGAGCACCTCGAGCAGTTGTTGACACATGCTCCAGCGTTAAATATAGTATATCCAGACAAGGAGTCTGTAGTGTGCACAGATGCTTGCAATAGAGGACATGTCATGGTCCTTATGCAGGATGGATAGGTGGTATGCTATGAGTAATGAAAAATAAATGAACATGAGCAAAACTACCCAACACATGATATTAAGCTAGCAATGATCATTCATGCATTGAAGATGTGGAGGCACTATCTTCTTGGCAGGTGGTTTTTATTGATGAGTGATCACATTGGGTTGAGGTAATTGTTTGACCAGCCAAATTTGAATGCCAGGTAGGCTTGATGGTTGGGCACGATCAGTGAGTTCGACTTTGAGATTGGGTACATAAAGGGAAAGGAAAACAAGGTCGCAAATGCTCTTAGCAGGTGAGTATAGGTAAAGCACTTAGCAACGATGATCTCCTATGGGACAAACTTACAAGATAGGATCTTGCAAGCAGGTTAGCATGATCACAGGTATATGGAGATTGTGCACAGGTTGCAGCAGAGTATACGTACAGGTACAAGTATAGGTCTTGGTACATGTATAGGTACATGTGTTGGTATAGGTACATGTACGTGTGTTTGTACATGTACAGGTGCAAGTACAGGTACAGGTACATGTACACGTGTACAAGATTTGGATTACCGTCTCACAACCAATGGATTGGTTAGATTTAGAGACATAATATATGTATTGGATAGTAGTGAGCTCAAGAAGGTGATCTTGAGGGAGTTTCACACAAAACCATATTCAGGTCACCTAGGCTACTAGAAGACTTTGACTGAACTGAAGAGATTCTAGTATTGGCCAAATATAAAGAGGGATGTGGCAGATTTTGTAACCATATATTTAGATTATCAGATGGTTAAGGTAGAGTGTAAACATCCAGGTGGATTGCGACAACTGATCGCGATACCATAGTGGAAATGGAAGGTAATTTCCATGGAATTCATCACAGGTTTTCATAAGATAGCTAGGAAGCATGATTCCATTATGGTTGTGGTGGAAATATTAACAAAGGTTGCACATTTCATACCGGTGAAGACTACATACTCATCTAGTGATGTAGTACAGGTGTTTATCTGAGACATAGTCAGATTGCATGGTGTTCCAAAGAATATTGTGTTTGACACGGATGAAAAGTTCACTTCTAAGTTTTGGAAGGAGTTGTTTGCAGGTTTGGGCATTGATTTGTTTTTTAGCACAACTTAGCATCCACGGACAAATGGACAGACTGAGAGGGTCAATAGGATACTAGATAATATGTTGAGGATGTATGTGATGCATCAACATCGCATGTGGGAAGAATATATTCCACTGGTAGAGTTCTTGCTTATTCAAATAAAGGGATTTTTATCTAAATTTTTTAAAAGGGTCCCCATTATTTATTAGCTCTCTTATTAACCATAATGGAGGTTGTTGAGTACTACAACAATTGGCAACACACTCAGAGAAGCAATTATCTCTGTAAGAAAAAAAATGAAATTTAAAATTATCAAAGAAAAGACTTAGAAAGGAAAAACTATTTGAAATTTAGATTGGTAAAGATAACTTTGAATAAAAGAACTCATTTAATTGTAAATCTCTCAGAACTTGTTATAGATGAAGATCACAATTTTCTGAGTCAGACATTAATCAATTGCAAAGATAAAGTAGGGGGCTATTGAAACTTAGCATTCTAAATAGACTTCTTTGTCACTGGTAGAGCCATTGCTGCCAACAGGTGTCCATAGCCTCGACAGGGCTACCATTTAAGCAAAAATGGACCAATATCCCATCCACTTATTGTAGTATTCTTAGAAGAACTGAAATTTCTTTTAAGTCTTCTTTTATATTTATTTAAAATCCATTGTCCTAGTTTGGTGACTAGATAATGACAATGTCGTTCACAGGTTATAATAAAGTTGAACAAGCCGACTCATGATGAGACCTTTTGTCTTATAGTTATGTAACTAGAAGCCATTATCCTAGTTTGGTGGCCAGTTATGATAATGCCAAAATTATTAGTTTCCCATGATCATGGTAAGTAGGCTCGTGATGAGACCTCTTATCTTTCAAGCTTTATATATTTTTGAATTACACTCTAAAAAATGTAAAATTAGTGGATTGGGAGGTAAATCTACTCCTTAAGAGTCATGGATGACAATTGAAGTGAAAATATGCTATAGTTTCAAAATAGACTTTACTTTTTTTAGAGAAAAATTTTCATGACCAATCATAAGAATGGTAGATCTTTTAAAGTTTCAAGCTACAAGAGTCTACAATTTAATGGATATAAAAATTTCAGAGGCTTTCAATAGATGGAATACTAAATTTCAATCTTGTAATTGCTTTCTAAATTCTTTCCTTAAAAATCCAATCTCAATAAAATGATGAGATACCCCAATGTGAAACCATCAGTGTATTACCTAACATTATTAAGGCTAAAAGACACCGATATGTACATATGAATATTTACATATTTACAGTAGGACCAATGTTTCTTAAATTTTTTTTTTTTTTTAAGAATTAGTCCATTAACAGGAAGAACATCCCTCTTTCCCTATAAATATTGTAAAATAAAGGTTGATGGACCTAATTTCTCAATGATTTGAAATGGACCAAGCCATGACTTTTGAAATTTAGTGTGTTTTCCATTTTACTCATGTGCTTTGTCCCATTTAAGAACTAAGTCTCTAATTTCAAAAATTATGTTATTAACTGAACTTGCATCAAATAAAGACTTGACCAATTTCTGATGATGGGCATGGACCTATTTGGCTTTGTTTCTTTCTTCTTATAACTTAAGGATTTGGGACATTATTAATTGTAAAGGAGAAGATGGTTTTTCTTTAATAAATTGCACTAAGGCTAGTGAGGGAAGAGCTAAATTAGAAGATAGGATAACTTCTTTCTCATACACTAAATGAAAAGGAGAAGTACCTATAGAGGCCTTCTGATTGATTCTATCAGCCCATAAAGCAAACATTAAAGATTTGTGCCAATTCTTTTGATTTTGGTCAATTGTTTGTTTTATGATTCTAATGAGGTTTTTATTTGTAGATTTTGCTATACCATTTCCTTGAGGATAGTAGTTTGCATAATATTTGATATTAAATCCTCTTTTTACAGAAAAATAAGTTATAGTCTTTCCGAAAAAATAAGAGGCATTATAAAAAATAAGGGCATGAGGAAGACCAAACCTGGTAATGATGAATTGATTAACAAATTCAATAATGCTTTCAGAATTGGCCACATTTAAGGTATTTCTTCCACCCATTTTGTGAGGTAATCCATAGCAGTCAAGATGTATTTATGATGTTTGGAAAAGCGAGGAACGATCTCACCTATTATGTCCAATCCCCATTGCTCAAAAGGTTATTCAATGTTGATCGGTTGCAAAGGTAGGGTTGGTTTCTTTTGTATCCCCGTAGCAGTTTGGAAAATTTTGCATTTTCTAACATAAGCACGAGTGTCCTTGAACAAAGTTGGCTAGTATTAACCAACATGCAAAATCTTATGAGCAGTGGTGTCTCCACTATAGTTTCCACCTGTTGTTCCAATGTGTAGTTCCTGCAAAACCTTTTCTGCTTCAAGTTTTTCCAAACATCTTAATAAAATAGAATCATAGTTTTTTCTAAACAAAACATCATTGATGAGTTAATACTGATTAGCTTTCAGTCTTAAGGATATTTTTCTTTTATAATTGAGTTCATATGGAGCATAACCATTTCATAAATAAAATATCAAATCAACATACTAGATTTGGTATTGATAGGACATATCTCTGTGATTTGGACATTATTACCCGAATCTTCATCAACTGATGTATCATATAAGGCTCCAACAATCAATATGCAAAAAGCTTGAACTATTAATATTTTAGCTGTTTTTATTTCTAGGTCATATTATTGCAAGGCGGTGACCCAATTAGCTCTTTTATCCCCTAAATCTTTTTGGAAAAGCAACTGTCTAACTGTTTAGAAAGGGACAATTACTTTAGTATGAGTTTTTCAAAGAAAAGGTCTGAAATTCTTAATTGACTTGAAAAATGTAAAGGCTTACTTGTATACTTATGAATAATTCAACTCATCTCCCTAAAAATTAGAGCTAAAGAAAGAAATAGGAGCTTCAAACTTTTGTTCATTGGGTTGTGTCAAGATTGTTGCATAAGTCCGTTCAGAAGAAAAAGTATATAAAATAAATTGATCAGAAAATTTAGGTGTTGAAAAATAAGGAGCATCAATAATGGCTTGTTTTATTGATTCAAATGATTCTCTCTCATTCTGTCCCCATTTGAAAACTGAATTCTTCTTGATCATGGTTTGTAAGGGTAAGACAATCTGTGAAAAATATGGGACAATCCTCTTGATAAAATTGATTTTCCCAAGGAAGGATTGCATTGATTTCTTGTTATGTGGTAAGAGGATTTTAGAAATCGCCTTAATTATTTTTGGATCTATGTAGATTACTTCTTTGGATACAATAAAACCAGATTTTTTCCTTCACTGAGGGAAAAAATTGACTTCTTAGGATTTAAGGAGATTCCATATCTTTCACATCTTTCAAATATCTACTTCAAATAATGAAAATTCATTTATCAGTCCAAAAGGTATTTTTTTTATATGCATACGTTCCTCATTTAGTTATGAATGTGGTCTTTAGCCTATCTTTTAGATGTACACGAATTTGATTATAATATCAAAATCCATCTAGAAAAGACATTAGCTCAGAACCAACAACTGATTGTAATATTTGTTCCATTGGTGGGAGAGGAAATTGTTGGCGAAAAGTCAGGTCTCGCGGGCAAGACCCAGGTTCAAGGGTTTTGGGCCAACAAGGGGTCCGGTGTAGTCTAGTAACACGCCGGCATTTTCAGCCTGCTCTAAGAGAGCAGTGCGTCTCACCCGAGGCGTGCCGCGACTACATGCATGAGGGGAAAAGATCACTGGTAGGGACTAAACCCGCAACCAAAGAAAGAGGGTGCAACCATTACATATACCAAATAATACATGCAAGATCATTAACAAAGTATTCAGATAGTCGCAACTTAAAAATTTTAAATCAGTGCAAACCCATTACAACACAGGAACAACACATTGAGACAGCAATCCCTCCTTATATTATTTCTCTGGCCGAATACAGAATTACATAGCTTTCTTCTCTGATAGCTCATAAGTCAGATACAAAAGGATTGAGAACAGAAAGGAAGAACATAGAAAGTAAGAAACCACAGGAAGCACAAACTGGATCCTTTCTCAGGCCTTGCCCTTCGCGACTTCTCTCTCATCCGTTCAAGCTTTCACAATAACCAACCAACCTCTTTCTTCAGCCGGGTGATCACCTTTTATTCACCCGCTCGTCGCGACTAGCAACTTTTCTGTGTCTTTGCTCTGGCTTTTCCCAGCTTCTCTTCTGATGTGTGCCTGTTCCACTTCCTGTTTTCTGTTGTATGTCTTTCATCTGCACTTATCTCTGTTTGATCTCCAGTTATCAAGTGCTTCCGCGCCGCCTTGGTAGCTCCGCAACTCCTGGTCGCTGCGGCGCGGTCGCGATTGCTATGTGCATGTATTCCGCAACTCAAACAGAGTCGAAGTTCAACATGTTTTGGCCAAAAGTTCAAAACTTAAACAAAAACAAGGGCCCCAACAGGCCCCGACCACAATTATTTGACTCGTTCGCGAGTCAATCACAAATGACAGTTTCTATTTCCATTCCCCCGCTGGCTTCCACGCCCTGCTCTGCTGTTCCTTCTTCCGCCACCCTTTCCTGCTGTGCTCCGCCATTTGCTGGTTCAAACAAGGGCCCCAACTCCGGGACCTGGCGGAGTGCTGAATCTCTAAGCTCTGTGAAGGTCGCCACTGCTTGCTGCCATCCCTGCATAAGAAAGTCGGCGTCTTGGGCGATGCGGTTGGCAACAGCTTCGTCGATGGGCGTTGGGGCAGCCCCGAACAGATCGGTGAGCTGAGACTCGGCCCCGGCATCCAGCTGGTGCATAACATCAGCGTGTGTGCGAATGGCCGGACGAATCTCCCGGAGGACGTGCTTGGCCGCTGCTGATTTGGCCTCAGTCATCTGCAGGTGAAGTTCCAGCTCGTCCGACTGTGCGTAGAGCTGATCTAACCTGGCGGGGTCCCTGGTCGCCCGAATTTCACTGGAGATTTGTTGTAGCTGGGAAGCAATGGGCTGCGTCTTGACAGTTAACGCGAGTGAGCACTCTTGTAAACTGCGTAGAAGGGCGGAAGCTGCGGCTGTTGTGGAATGGAGAGTAGCTTGTAGACTAACTGCCTGCGTCCGCTTGGCAGTTACTTGTCCGGAATGGTCACTGGGTGGATCAGGAAGGGTAGGCCGTGCGGCTAACGCCGCCTGTAACTCCTGGTTCTCCCTGCAAACAGTAGTGAAAACCTCCCTGAGCTGGTGAGCCTGTACCGCTATAATGTCCTCCTCTATGCGAACAGGGATTGGGGCATGCTGAGCCCGTGCCTCCAGCCATACACTGGAGAGCGCCTGATTAACAATGTTGGCCTGCTCTTGGAGGTAGGTCTTCTCGTGCAGCAACTGATTGCGCTGTTCAGTAAGCGCCGTGATCTGATTCCGCTGCTCTGTGCACCGCCGCTCTAGCTCGGTATGAATCTGCTCGGCTTTGATGGCCGCCCGCTGAATGAGCAGGTACAACTGTGTTGGGCTCAATTGTACTGCATTCGTTGTGCTGGGTGCACCCTGTTCTGGCGTTTGTTCCTGCGAAGCTTGGCCCATGGCCGCTGCTCGGTCTGAGATCTCTGGATGCTGGGCCGGTGTCTGCTGCTGTACTGAGGTAGCCATATCTGGCTCGGGCCGGTCCGGCTGCGTGGTTTTCTCTGTAGAAGGGGCAGCTGAATCAGCCCCAACTACAGCTGGTTGAGCAGATATATCCCGGGATGTGGCCACGGGGTCAACAGGTGGTACCACGGCTGCAGTGCTGGAGGTAACCTCCGCCCCGTGGTCACCGCCGAAAAGTTCCCGGACCAAAGAATCGGACACAGTGGCTGATGAATTGGACGGACTGAGGGAGGTGGCATGGGGTCGGCTGGTGGAGGGGGCAGTAGATGGAGTGAACGAGGTGGGAGGGAATCGAAGGTTGAGGAAATCGGCTGGTGGAGGGGGCAGTAGATGGAGTGAACGAGGTGGGAGGGAATCGAAGGTTGAGGAAATCGGCTGGATCAATCAGCGGTTCCTCCGGAATCAAGGTTGCTGTGGGTGGCGTGGCTGGTGGATCATCCTTTGTAAGATCCACCACGGGATCTGTGGCTGTAGTGCGGGCCCTCTTGGATGGGGGTGGGTCGGCGGAAAGGGGATTCGGGGCCCGGTTCACTCATTGGCGTGATGAGGGGGGTGGCAGAAGTGAACAGATTAGTGGGAATGGGGGACGTGAGGGGGGTGGTGCTGGAGAGACCAATGGACCGATTAATGCGAAATTCACTAAAAGAAGGAAATATAGGGGCGCCGCTGGAGACAACCTGGGTTACCACATTGAGACGCCGGGCCTGGTCGTTGAAATGCTCGACGATGGGGACCAGCGATTCAGGCAGGTCCGCTGCCGTCCCCGCTGCATCCGGGGTTGTCTCTGCCGCAACTTGGGACGATCCCCCTGCGCTGGTCGCGGCAGGCTGCTGTGCGGCCCTCATCCCCTCAAAGTTGTATCGGATGACTCCGTCGCTAACATGCTGGACGACCCCCGGCCACGTAGAAACCTCCCTGTGGAAGCCACTATCTGTCAGCTGGAAGCGAAGGGGCGCCATATGAAAGGTATGGTGCGGTACACAAGTCGGCCGGATGAAAGTGTGGTTGTGGCTGACGCCAAACCACACCTGTTCGCTGTATGCATCCAACAGGTGCCGAGGCACCCGTTGCTGGGAAGCGACCACATCGGTCATCCTCCCATACCATTCACGGAACGCCTCTGTGTTCACCTGCTTGCTGCTGGGGGTGTTACACCATTTTTTGGTCATCTAACCTTTCATCATTAGATGGACCCAAGTACACCATGTAAGACCAGTTTTACCCCAAGTAAAACTGCTTTCACTATGTTAATTAGGAAACCCCAAAAGGAATAATTAATTAAAACATAATTTAATTATTATTCCCAGTCATGTTTAACCCAAAAACAAAGAAATTAATGAGATAAACCCATAGTTATCTTATTATTTTCTAGGAATAATTATTTAAATAATATTCCTTGTTAAATATGACCAAATCAACTACCATTAATTAAATAAATCATTATTTATTTGATTATATCCCAACCACTTCCTTAAAAAGATAAATAAATCATTTATTTATTTATTCTTCACTAATCAAGGGATTTGACCCAAGTCAAAACACCCTTTCCCTCCAACAAATAATAATAAAATATTCCATGAGGTGGATCTAGATTTGATTAACATTATTTTAATCATGCATCAAGATCTAGAATGACCCAATATTTTGTTATAAATAGGAGGGTTTTCCCCATCATTCTTCACCTTTTGTTGCCTATTAGATCACTCTGGATCTATACACTTGGTCTCATTTCCACCATTTTGCTCCCATTGAGCTCTACTTTCTGCATTGGGTTTTCTACATCTACAAGAGAGAGAAAGCTTAGATCTGAAGTGCTGAGGACTACAAAGAACCCATCCCATTGAGGAGATCGGGATACACCTTCTTGTTTCCTCCCAGGTGCCCTGTAATATAAAAATTCATTCAAAAATCGTGTTCTTGTCTTGTCTGTTGGATGCATGGAGCAAACTCTTTACTTTACTACTTAATGTCTTTCCATTTATAGATCTGTTTGTTGCAGCATTTTAACTACTAATCACAGATCTGAAGATGTTTGGCAGCCTCTATTGTTGTTAGGGCTATTAGTTATGCGTAGCTAAAGTGGTTCTTTTTCGTACACTTCGACGAAGAATTCATACTAACAAATGGCGACTCCACACGGGTTTTAAAATTACGACCGCTGTCGTTTCTCATATTCCTGCATATCCAGCTACTTCAGGCCCTAGGGCTTCTTTTCAGCTGCTTAGTTTTTCTCTTTTCATGTCATTTTTTTCACATAAAACCCTAAAAACCTAAAATTTCTAACTTCCGTGTGTTTACGGCCCTATTCTTGCGATCGCAAACTTGTGCTGAGAGACGACAACTTTTACGAAAATGCGCAGCAGGACAGCGAGAACGGGGAATTCGCATTTTCAGCCCATAACTGCCCGACCTGGACCTCCAGTCACAACGCCTCTGCCCATTTTCCTACGACTGCTGTAGCAATTCGAAGCTGAAACCTGCCATTTTTTCAGCAATTTTTCTGCAATTTTTCTGGGTTCTGCTGCAGCATCTGTCAGGGTCTTCCAGCCTCTGTCTCAGCCCGCCTTGACCAAGATCTGATTTGTTTTTACTCATCTAAGTGGGAACCCAACCCCTTAGGGCTTTAGTACCCTCCACTTTTTGTGGAAGAGTTTTAGCTGTTTCAGCCGTCGGTTTTTCAGAGCTTCAGCCCCCTCTGTTCCAGATCTGTTACCTCCCTTTCAGATCCATTGAAATCAGCTTCTTTTCCTTTCAAATCACCTCTTGTCGTTTTGTTTGGACCCCCTTTGAAGGCCTCCGCCTTGCCCCCTCCGGTTTTTGCTGATTTCCTTCCTTTTTCCAGCCACCTTGCCTCTGCCTCTTGGCTATGATCTGCACCTCTTTCCTGGAGCTTTATCCTCCAGATCCCTGTCCCTTTCGACCCTAGATCTGTTGAGCTCTTTTTGTGTGTGTTTACATAGTTTTTCCCTTTCTTTTCAACATAGTTTTGAGAGACCCACCTTCTTGGGTTAGATAGATGCACAAGTAGCTGTTGTTTTTCTGTTATTTCTACATTTTATTCTGTTCTCTGTAGGTTTATTTTCAGCTATGCAACACACTTTTTTATTGCTCTCAAAACGGAAAGGGTTTAAAAATTAAAATTAACGCACGCCACACACTGACCCTAAGTGAAGAAGCGCCTGGTTAACACCGCCAGGCAAAGACTCTAAAATCAATCGTCACTGCACCTTTTCTGCCCTTGACCTGAGTTGATTCTGTCTCTTTCTGCCCCTGTCGGTTTCCTTCTTCCTGTCATCATTGCGCCCCCAAGGCACCTTTCCCGGAGCCTCCTTGGCCTTCACCCTCAGTCTCCGGTCGATCGACCTGCTCTGTCCCACCATCATCGAGCCAGTCCTTCTCTGATTCTTTGGGTTCTCCTTTTCCTTCTGGTTCTCCCCCCTGTCACCTCCACTATGTCTGGTCCAGGGCCTAACACTAGCGGGAATCCCGGCCCTAATGCCGGGACTACTACTATCAGAACCACCACAGGAACTACCTCGGCTTCACCCGTGCTCCCCTTCTTGGCAGGCCTCAGCCTCCCCGATTTGGACCGGTTGATAAACGACCCTATACATCATGACGCTAGTTGGCCCGCTATGCCGACAAAGCTCCCTTCCGACATCCCAAAGTTTGAAGGTCGTGCTAGAGAAGATCCTTCAAATCATGTTCGATCTTTCCACATGTGGTGTTCATCTACCTCCATTATCGATGACTCTGTTCGTCTTAGACTGTTCCAACGCACGCTTACAGGCGAAGCTTCTAAGTGGTATGTTGACCAGCCCACTTCCTCCCATACCACCTTTGCAACTCTTGCCGGGGCTTTTTTATCTTACTTCCAGCTTCCCCTTCGTTATGACACTGGTATCGAACTCTTGACTTCCTTCAAGCAAACCTCTTCGACCCGCCTTTCTACCCATGTCCAGGAATGGCGAAGACGACGGAGCTTATGCCAATCTCCTCCCTTCGAAGACCGTGTCTACATGGACTGGTTCCTTAGATCTCTCTTGTCCCCTATCGGAAAAGATGTCGCATCCCATTTTCCTCAAACCGAAAAAGATGCCCTCCAAATGGCGTTAAAGTATGACCTGATCTACGCTCAAACAGGTTATGATCCTACTGTCCTACCTGATCTTCCCACACCCAATGATGCCCATACACCGGGGGCACCTCATGCCGCCAACAATATCATTGGACCCATCTCTCATCCATCCGCTCAACCTCACATGAGCTATGGTTTTCCTGGGGGAGGGGGCACCACTTCCTGCACTTCTCCCCCTCCCGGTAGCATGCATCCAGGATACGGCATGCCTCATCCTTTTGCCCAACCTCCTGCTTACCTCAATGTTTCCCAACCTAACCATTACCCTTATCCACAGCCTGGCGCGCCAACTCCTCCAGCATATGCACTTTCACCTCCCTTGCCTTCTCAACCCCTGCAACAACGCTCCCCGCCCCCTCAAGCGCAGGTGGATGCACAACAGGGATTCATGGCTACCCAACCACCTGACGGACAGGTGGCCACTCCACCTTCCCCTTCTGGTTCCTCCAATTACCAGATCCTCATGATGAACTCTGATCCGCCTCTAACAGTCGACCTTAACCTTCAAACTCGGTCTCGCCAGTACCCCAAGCCTCCTGCTCAGTCTGCTCCCGAGCCCCCCTCTTCAGGTTCTGCAGAGCCTCTTTCGACATCCAATGGCCCCTTACACATCCCTCAACCCAAAGTTGAGGTTCATCCAAAGATTCCAAAGGGACCATTACGCCGAAATGCTGCTTCCGGTCGAGCCGCTCCGTCGTATAACATAGTAGATGATTTGGCGCAGTCCCCTGCTGCCATTTTCACACTGGAACTCCTCCAGTCATGCCCTTCCCAAAAGAAGGCTCTACTATCTGCCGTGGGCGCTGTAGATCCTGCTGACGACCAGATGATTGTTTTCGACGCCACTCAATCGGACCACCCTCCCCTCCCTCCTTCCACCGCCTTCCAAATCTCAGTCAAAATACGAAACGCCATCGTTTCCCGGTGTATCATTGACGAGGGGGCATCCACCTGCGTGATGTCCACTTCGGTTTGGAAGCAACTCGGATCCTCTGAGCTGGCCCCTTCCACGATCACCCTTAGAGCATGGGACGGTCATGCCTCCCAGCCCATTGGCTTGTTCCGTAATTGCCCTATCACACTCGCCGGTAAGACTGTTTGCGTTGACGTCGAAGTCATTGACGCCCCACTAGACTACAACATTCTTTTGGGGCGAAGCTACACCTATGCTATGTCCGTTGTTCCATTCGCGGTCTTTCGCAAGATGTCTTTCCCCCATAATGGGAAGATAGTCACCATTGACCAGTTGACATATCATGAGCCAAAATCTCAGACCTCACCTGAGACGACCATCTCTTCTGTAGCCAACAAGCAAACCGTCAACTCCTTGACTAGTGTCTCCCCCGGCGTTTACAAGGATTCCTCCCTGCTTGGCACTTTTCCTAGTCTTCCCCCTCCTCCTATCTCTGACCCCAGCTCATCGAATGTTTGCATGATGCAATCGTCTCGGGCTGCTCTCAAGCAACCTGCTTCGGCTAGTCAGCAACCTTGCCCTCCGCAACCTGCCCTTAGCCCTTCACCTGCAGTTGGTAGTCATGAGCCCCTTTATCCCCCTGGCACGGTTCCTCCAGGCCTTAGCCATTTAAGAGCCATCCCACCTGGCCATGCCCCCTCTGGTCAGATACCGTTCCTAGCTCCTCCACCAGGAGTGTACACGGTACCAGTCATGGCCACCCTCTCTCTTCCTAACTTGACACTTGGGATTCCCGTTTGGTACCTTGATCCTCCAGCCCCCACCTTGCCTGGTCAACCCAAACCTTATATCGCTTTGACCCCGGTTCAACCGGTCCCCATGGCTTCTACCGTTGCATCAGTGCCTCAGTCACTTCAACAGGAACCACCTCCTGTTGCGACCGCTTCGGGTAAGAAGGGCAAAGCTCGCAAGGGGGCATCAAAGGACAAGGCTGCCCCGACAAACCCTGCTCCTCCTCAGCCTCCAAAGCATACCATCCAGGGTGCTTTGTGTGATGTTGTCGGTCACGCCTCCCATACCTGTCCTGAATTACTTCATCTAAAGCCCATGGTTAATGTCACGTTCCCTGAGTCTGCGGTCCCAGAAGCCTTTGTTCCTTCCACAACCGTGGCCAAGAAACCCAAGACTATTCACACCAACCACCCCCGTGCTTTGTGTGATCTCCATGGCCATCACACCCATATTTGTCCCCGCCTCGAGGACTTCCGCACCTCTATTGCCGCGGTCCACCAATTCGAGGCCAAGCGCAATGAGTACACCTCTCCCATATTTGTGCATTCTGATTCAGCAGAACTACCAGATATGACTGCTCCCATTGACATTCCCCCTCCTGATGTCGAGATGACGGAGCCTTCGTCCCACATTTTCTACCTATCATCATCCATGAGACCCTCGGGGACCATTCCATCTGAATCCTCCCCTGTTGTTTCGCTTGACCTTTCTTCAGCGATCATCTTGGGCTCAACATCAGTAGATCTTTTATCTACTTACTCTTCGGTCACCCCTTGTGACGATGCGCATGTGAACCTCTCTTCTCATGATGATGATTCAGGCCACTTCACCACGTCAGGTGGTTCTTCTTCCACCAGTCACCCCATCTTCTATCACGATGACGACATTATGGAAGAAATTCCCACCCCTGACTTCATCTATTCCCCCTTACATCGAACCCATGCGTTCACACCACATCCACTTTGTGGCCATTACATCGAAACCCAATGTTTGGGTAAGGGGGCACCCACATTTGAGAGACCAAGAGAAGCCATTCTCCACCACTCTCCTAGTGTATCTGGTCGTGTTGACTCTAGACCCAGTATTCTTCCACATTTAGAAGAACCTCTAGAGTCTCATATCACTTCAGATCACTCTCGGGACGATACCCCTTATCGTTCCCTCATCTTACATCAGCAACCCAGTCGCTTAGACATTATTGTTGACCAACCTATAGCTTTTCTACGAGAGCATCGGTTCATTATCTCCAAATCCTCCTTTTGGGATAGTGACACCAGGTATGCCAATTCGGAAACTTAAAGTCCATTTGATCCCTATATGCAGTACCAAAAGAGATTTGTAATCCTCCATTTCCTTTCTCAAACTGCATAACCATAACCAGAACAAATGGCACACCACATCATTAAAATGTGTTTAGATTCCCATTTTTCTAAATACATTTTCGCATGACCACACCATGCTTGGGGGCACCTCTGCCCCCCAACCATAACCCTCCTCACTTCGTTTTTGGAGAGGAGGTTGTCTTACCAATCGAATGTGAAATTCCTTCTCTACAACTAGCCGTTGAACTTCTCCCTGACACCTCACCGCTAGAACAACGACTTATCATGCCTGAGCGCGCCTCTGAAGACCGCCGTGTTGCCTTGCAAACCATGGAAGCGGCCAAAAAACGCACCAAAGCTCAGTATGACCGAAAAGTACAGCCTCGTACCTTTCACGAAGGCGACCTTGTTCTAGTATATGACCAGGCCCAGGATGTCCTTGGTCATGGGAAGTTCGACTCATTATGGCTAGACCCTTACATCATCAGTAAGGCGCTCGGTAAAGGGGCGTACCTCTTAGAGGATTTCGAAGGCCATCCCCTTCCTAGTCCTCGCAACGCACTCTATCTTAAGAAATATTACCCTTAGCATTTCCCTTCTGAAATGCATGTTTTATTTTCTTTTTAGATAGCCAGCATTTGTTCTTTATTTTTTTTTCCTTCCCCGGACCCATTTTGTCCAAGAGGGGCCAACTCACCTCCTTAAAATCGAATTTCCTCACTTACGCCACTTGTACTTGGGGCACCATATTGCTCCCTTACTTGTCCATGTTCGTGTCGATTTTCGTCATGAGTTCCCATCTTGTACTCATGCTTCCATGGTCCCCCATTAGGGCCCTTACTGTGTGGCAGCACCATCGAGTCGCCCTTGTTTAGAGCATCCAAGATGAGTCATCATTGCATCCATGGAGTCTATACCACGTCCCTTTGCACCCCACTATAGCCCTCCACCCATCATTGCTTGGTCTCTCTCTTGTGTCGCACATTTTGACCTTCAGTCTCACTGTCCCCTATCCCCCATGATCTTGTGTCAGTGGCTACCATGTCATCCATGCTCTTTATGCTCTAACAAGGGAAGTCGTCCATTCGCTACTCAGTCCTTCCCATTCCCATTGCCACTATCGTCATTAGTGTCAGTCTGTCTGCCGCTCTATTGTTTTCTCTCGTGCCTTAGTTGAGGATCTCTCATTTCCTCACCTATGGCGGACCTCCTTCTGTCGACATTAGCACATTCCTTCCAGAAGCAAGGTCTAGAGGGCAGTGTACCTTGGTTCCAGCTTCCACTCTTGTTCGGTGCCTCGGATCAGGCAGGGGGATCTCTCACTTCCCTTTGACCTGATTGCTTCTCCAGCTCCTTTCAGCATGATCGAGATTCGTATACTGGACAGTCCAGTGACCCAGCAGCAGCTCTGGATGATTCCCGGGCGTGTGTGAGATGTCTCAAGCCTCATGAGGGGGTGGCCCTACAGGTAGCCCCCCACATGCCCGGATGACCTCTTCATTGCAGCCTCTGATGCCGCTCCAGATTTTGATGATGTTGGCCTTAGCCACTTGCAGCACCTCTATGATTTGCATGTATCAGTCAGATTTTGCGAGTCCTTCCCCATTTACAGGGGGCATTTGGGTTGTAGTTATCTCATGTACTCAGATATTATTGTACTAGTCCTGGCTGCTATCCCAGGCACAGCATGTATGTGAGACTCTTCACTGTATTTTTATCTGGCCCTTGATTATGCCAGCTGTACTCTATAGTTCGGTCCCTTGTTTACTGGACACACTATTATTTTGTACTTTTTCACGGCGGGCATAGGTATGCCTCCCCCGCCGCCTTCAGCACAGGTACCCTCTCATAAAAAGAGACTTGTTGCACCTGCGAGTCTCATCTCCTCAGGGTCTAGTCCTTCAGCACACTATCTACCTCCTACTTCTCTCTCTGACATACCCTTTTGTTGTCTAGTGATTGTCTTCTTACACCGTACTTCGGTCATACGATTTGCTCCTGACACTCGCACGCTGGGGGGCAATCTGTTACACCATTTTTTGGTCATCTAACCTTTCATCATTAGATGGACCCAAGTACACCATGTAAGACCGGTTTTACCCCAAGTAAAACTGCTTTCACTATGTTAATTAGGAAACCCCAAAAGGAATAATTAATTAAACCATAATTTAATTATTATTCCCAGTCATGTTTAACCCAAAAACAAAGAAATTAATGAGATAAACCCATAGTTATCTTATTATTTTTCTAGGAATAATTATTTAAATAATATTCCTTGTTAAATATGACCAAATCAACCACCATTAATCAAATAAATCATTATTTATTTGATTATATCCCAACCACTTCCTTAAAAAGATAAATAAATCATTTATTTATTTATTTTTCACTAATCAAGGGATTTGACCCAAGTCAAAACACCCTTTCCCTCCAACAAATAATAATAAAATATTCCATAGAGGTGGATCTAGATTTGGTTAACATTATTTTAATCATGCACCAAGATCTAGAATGACCCAATATTTTGTTATAAATAGGAGGGTTTCCCCCATCATTCTTCACCTTTTGTTGCCTACTAGATCACTCTGGATCTACACACTTGGTCTCATTTCTACCATTTGCTCCCATTGAGCTCTACTTTCTGCATTGGGTTTTCTACATCTACAAGAGAGAGAAAGCTTAGATCTGAAGTGCTGAGGACTACAAAGAACCCATCCCATTGAGGAGATCTGGATACACCTTCTTGTTTCCTCCCGGGTGCCCTGTAATATAAAAATTCATTCAAAAATCGTGTTCTTGTCTTGTCTGTTGGATGCATGGAGCAAACTCTTTACTTTACTGCTTAATGTCTTTCCATTTATAGATCTATTTGTTGCAGCATTTTAACTACTAATCACAGATCTGAAGATGTTTTGCAGCCTCTATTGTTGTTAGGGCTATTAGTTATGCGTAGCTAAAGTGGTTCTTTTTCGTACGCTTCGACAAAGAATTCATACTAACAGGGGGCCATGGACACCTGCCAAGGGGAATATCGCATCGCGAGCGGCTGGCTCGCTGTGATCTCTGCCGGTGTCCGTATCGGGGGAAGATGCCATTTCCACATGGCGAACGCTAAAAGCAGGTACCCGTAGATGAAACTGGTAGTCCGCTTGTAATTGTCTTCGCAAGCCGCGAAGAGCTCCTTCAACACAAACGCACTCCAATTCAACTTGGCTCCCCGGACGCAGTGCTCTGCAATGGAGATCGTGTCCAGAGTGCACTCTCCCTTTGTGTAATGGCACATGGTCTTGCTAGCTATCAGGTAGCAAGCAAACCGGATTGCTGGTACATTTATCAGATCGATCTTGGCACCTTTGCCACCCCGGCGAGTGCCATATTTGGTGTAGAGGTCCGCCTCGGCCGTCTTCCGGGCGCGCTTGGAGGCTGTCTGTCCCGCAGAAGAGACATCTGCACCAGTTTGTGATAATCCCGTAAGCCGACTAATGTCTGCTGCATGTATGGGAATTTCTTCGTTCAACCACAGGGACCCGTTCTGCACCCGACTGAGGAGGAACCGGGTACATTGCAGAACTGGTCCGGTGGTGCCAAAGACGGGAAGACTCCTCAAATTCATCAAAGTTGACGACTGTAAGCCCCGGAATTCGTCCCGCACTCGACTTTTAGCGCTGCTCCCGGGCGTGTAGTGGTGTTCCATGAATGTCTGCCAATGGAGGTGAGGAAACTCGGCCGGGTCGGACAAGTTGGCATCCATGCAGGGTGCATTGTCGTACTTGCCGACCAGTGACTCTAGTCGGTGAATTCTGCCATCTATTGCTGGTTCAGGAACTGAGAGAACGGCTTTCGGCATCTTGGCGCGTCTCTGATAGACTTGGACGATTCTTCTGTGCCTTCTTTCCGGGTGCTGTGTGCTCTGGTACTGCGAATGCTCCAGATGCGCTGCAACTTCCAAATTGAACTGGTCCGTCATCCTCGTGCTGATAGCCTTCATGCAAATTGGGCCATCTGCTGGCACGCGCGGAGTTGATGAGACTCCATAACGGCAATTAATTCTTGCTGTCTTTCTGGCCTGTGATAATCGTGCGATCAATCGCAGGCCTGTGTGTAATCTGACAGTTGCTGACGGCGTCATGGGGAGATGGGCGGACTCGGCGGCGGGGAGAACTGCGGTTGATGGGGAATGATTACGGTATGATTACTGTCCATTAAGGGAATTTATGACCAAATCTGAGCTATCTTATGGACTGACGAAAGTACTGACGGACATGACCTGGACTGACACTGGCACTGGGACGGATCCTACGCGATCGACAGGCTGGCCGGACGTGGTGACACGCTGGACTGGCATGGTGACACGCTGGACTGGCGTGCCCCGACCACAGTCGGTTGCGGTGTGGTCCCCGCAACTGACTAATTTATTTGACTGATTACCTATGAATGGAAGAACTACCTACGCTCATCCCGGTTGCGGGAGAGTTATTCAACTCCGCTACTCTACGGGTGCTCTCGGTTGCGAGAGTTATTGATGGAAAGTGAGAAGTACCTACTCTTGGTAGGGTTTCAGGCGTGCGCCATTCACCCATCCCGAAAGAACTGTGCCATCCAGTTGTGCCAAACGAACGACTCCTGAGTCACGGATCTCGATAACGAAATACGGTCCCAGCCAGTGCATCTGGAGCTTGCCTGGAAACTTCTGGAACCGGTTGTCATATAAAAGAACTTTGCCGCCAACTTGGAAAGCTTTGGTTTTGATGTGGCGGTCGTGCCATGCTTTCTGTCTGGCCTTCTGAACCTTCTGGTGGAATTCCGCAAGAAATCGAGCCTCATCCAGCTCCTGTAGCTCCTGGAGGCGTTCCTTCAGTGATGCCTCGTCTGAGAAGCCCCAACAGAAATTTGTCTTTCTCACATGCCTTATTCAAATTCCTAGAATCAATACAAATACGAATATCTCCATTCTTTTTTCTAACAGGTACAAGATTTGAAACCCATTTGGAATGTCTCATTGGAAAAATGGTTTTAGCCTTGAGAAGCTTGTTTAACTCAATTTTAATTTGATTTTCTAGATTAGGATGATTCTTCCTAAGATTCTGTTGAATGGGTTTTACATCAGGTAGCATAGGAATAGTATGTTGAATGATGGATGTGTCAGAAGTTTTGAGATCCTCATAGTTCCAAGAAAAAACATTCTTATACCTTTTTAACAAATGAATGAATGCATATCTCTCATTTGGTGTGATTCTGAGGCATAAATTGATATTATGGGGTTTGAGATCAGAACCAAGGTTAACCAGCTCAAATCTCAAAGTTGAACTTTGAAGCTTACAATTGGTAACCCTTTTAAACCTATATTTAAAATGATATAAATATTAAAGCTTAGGTAAATAGTTTTTTTACTATTTATCATGCTCATCTCCATCGATAATTTGGTCAGAGTAAGACCCTTTAGATGTCAGAAAACTTAAGATATCATTATCATCATTGAACACATGCCAATTGGTGATGTTGTCAGGAATGGAGGGGTGAAAAATCAATTCAATAGAAAACCTATCAGGGCTAAAATATTCAGGTGGAATAAGCTTAGAAGCGACATTGGACAAAATATCAACATTGGCATTTTGTAATATTGGAATTGGAGAAATGCTAAATGCAATGAAGTGTGAAGTAAGATTTTGAATCAAGGATTGATAATGCTTGAGATGACCAGAAACATAATGAATGTTGTTTCTTACCTGTTTTATGAAAATTTTAGAGTCACAAAACACTTGGAGGTATTTAACATTAAGGCTGATAGCTTTCTGCAATCCTTGTACTAATGCTTCATATCCAACATTATTATTTGATCCGAATTTGATTGTTAGTTTTTGTTGTGCTAATATTTGTTTCATATTTATATTAAAAGTTCTTATGTTTGCTTCTTATACAAGGGTTTATGGAAGTGTTTATGATTGATAAACAAGTAAAATTGTGGAGATTAAGTTGAATTCATGAACATAGAAGCATGGAAACTAAATGTCGAACAAAAACATATAAAAACACAACAAACCATGACAATTGAATCAATAACACATTGTTTTGATGAAGGAATTCACCCCTCTTGGGCTACATCTCCTTGGTCCAGCTTCCATGGCATGGGTCTTTGTATTAGCTTCAATTGTGCAAAAATGATGTTTACAGTCTCCTATTGCCTTTGCAACTTGATCTAGTGGCTCCAAAACATCAAAATCTAACAAGAATGACTCTTCCTGAGCCAAAATTGGTTGAAAATTGGCTAAATTATGGCAAAAACAATTTTCCCTAACATAATTAACATAATTCCCGTCGATTTTTTTAGCCTCGCACTTTAGCATTGAGATCCCATTTGAGGGGGTTGGCCCCCTCCGAACCCCCACCGTCGGTACCGATAAAACTTAAATAACAATGGTGAACTATATGGGTTAAGATCCATCATGTGGAAGAGATGGTAAGGCGTATGCGTAGCGCGGGGGTGGTCGTGGGTTCGACCTCGACCCCCACACCAATATTTTGTTCCACCATATATTGATTAACCCAGTAGTCGAAAAATTTGGCATAAAATTAATACATCTGCCCACATATCTTGACCCCGCTCGAAGGTATAAACTTTGGATTATATAATATGTACATCCGCCATTCAAATGATCATGTCCTCCATAATTAGATTATGTCCACCATAATAAAGCCTGTCCACCATAATAGAGCATGTCTGCCATAGTTAGAGCCTGTCTACCATAATAGAGTATGTCCACTAGTTTAGTTAGTCTGTCCACAAACCAATAGTTAGAGCCTGAATGTAATATGTCAAGAACCATATAAATTGAATAAATTTAGAAATTATCTCAAGGTTGGATGGGTCCACCAGAGGGGGCATGTGGCGACCCCTAGCTGCACCACGTGTCTAGCTCTGGTTGGACTATTCCAACCTAAAAAAAATTCTCCTTCAACCTTAAGAGTAGATGTAAAAAAAATTCACTTCCAAAGTTCACTAGCGAATTTGATTGTGACACTTGTCACATTGTCATTAGGCTAAAATTGGATAATATTCTCTGAATATACCTGGAGTGCTGACTAGACTGCCATTTCATCAATCTATCATTGTTCTGCAAATTTTTTACCTGTTTGGGAAAATTGACAATAGGTCATAACTTCTTCATCCGGAGTCGTATTTTGATGAAACAAATTATGTCAGAATCCTAGAAATGAGCTCTACACGGTCATTCTGATTAGGAGCTGTTGGACACCTAATCCTATATGGGTAGGTGTGGAAGCCGAATGGACAAAAGGAGTCCAAGTGACCTTGGAATGCGGAATCGAAGAGTCACATCAATGTAATATAAATGTACATCTATGAGTAATAGTAATGCAATCAATGCTTATATTTCCCTTTGTGTGAGTTTTACCGTGTATTGTTTAACATGGTATCAGAGCGGACGTTCTCCTCCCCTCTTCCAATCAGCTAAATTTTAGTTGTCCTCTACGCCTTCATGCACTATCCTTCCTACATAAACTTACATTTAAATGAGAGAGAATTATGTCAGCTATATTCTAGCTACAATCTCTGCCCATAATCCGTTTATGGGAACATCAAGCGTGTCTCTCTGTCCTATCAGCCCATGTGTTATTGTGTTTCAGTAAGAGTCTGATGCTCCACATTACACTGCTGCATTGCGCTCTCGACTCTCCCTTCGCCGACAATCATCGTGGCTCTCTACTCCCTCACCGTGGCATCGGCCCTCCTTCCACTGTATACAACTACACTCCTTGGCATATGCTTAGTTGTTGTTGCGCCCAACAAATTTCGTGTTGTTGTGGCTCTGCAACAACATTTTGTTTCCAAAATTACTTTATGTTTTCCTTAAAAGTGAGATTTCACCATTGCCATGCTAAGTTCCCAAAAGCATCACTATTATTCCTCCCCACTAGAAGCCTTTTGGACCCCAAAAGATACTATCAATTGTTCAGTAGGTGAGGGTACAACTCCCTCACCCTTTCAATCTCCATCCATTTGGCCTTGGAAGGATTTTGTCCCTTGAGTCCCACTCTAAAGTACTCGACATTCCCTCTCCTTGAAGTTCTAGTTCTTCTTTCAAGTATGAGATCTTGCTGAATTTAATCAATATATTTTGGTGAGAAATTATCTATTGATGGAAGTTGAACATGCTCTCCTTGATCATCAATCAAAGGAGACTCAAACAATCTTATATTCTCAACATTAATGACAGAATATATTTTCATTTAATGAGGCAAGTCTAGCTTAAATGCATTGCTACCAATCTTTTCCAGAATTTTAAAAGGATAATGGATTGGCTTAAGCTTTTTACCTTCCCCTTGCAATCTTTCTTTGTTGATAGATAACCAAACTTCATCTCCAACCTGGAGTTTGTGATCAACATGGTGTTTATCATGCCTTTGCTTGTAGCTTCTTTGAATCTTCTCAAGTTGTTCTTTCACTATGTAATGTACCAAATGAATTTTCTCAATGAAATTCCTTGCCTTATCTATGTCACTATGACCATCTCTAGTGAAATATTTCTTAAATATGAAGTCCAAAGGTGATCTTGGCAAGTACCCAAGAGATGCCTCAAATGACGATGTGCTTGTGGAAGAATGCTTTGCCCTGTTGTATGCATGCTGAATGTAATGCAACTATTCATCCCACAACTTGAGATGTTTGCTGCAATAACCTCTAAGAAGATGAATAAATTTCCTGTTAACCACCTCGGTCTAATCATCTGTTTGTGGATGAAAGGTTGCACTCTTCTTCAAATTTGTGTCCATCATGTCCTACAATTTTGACCAAAAATTCCCAACAAACCAAGAATCTCGATCACTTACAATAGAAGTAGGAAGACCAAAATGAACCCATACATTTTGAAAGAAAAGATGAGCTGTTTTTTTAGCTGTAATTTGTTTTTTACATGGCATCAAAAGACACATTTTTCTGAACCTATCTACCACAACATATAAGTAATCATGAACTTTCCTTGACATTGGAAGACCTCCTACAAAATTCATTGAGATACTCTCCCAAGGATGTGAAGGAACCAGAACTAGAGTGTACAATCCAAGTTTCCTATTACTAGGATTACTTATTTCACACAAAGAAAATCCTCTAATAAAACGAGATACACTATCAATCATGCGTCACCAATAACAATACCTTTCGAGATTATCTACCCTCTTTCCTACACCGAAATGTCCAACAATCAATGAATTGTGCGCCTCCCTTATGATATTGTTTCTTTCTCCCCGTGGAATACATAAATTTCCCAAGTGATACAACAAACTGTTATGCACATGATAATCTAACTCTTCAATTTGGTTTCCTTGACTCAAACTTTCAACAAGATCTTGAAATTCACTATCATATGCATATTTTTCAATGTAACTTTCATGCATAACTGAATTGTGCTTGAGTATAATAGATGAATTTACAATAGGCCTAGACAACATATCAACTACCTTATTGTAGATTCCCTTTTTATACCTTATAAACAAATGAAATTTTTGTAGAAATCCCATCCATCTGAAATTTCTTGATTGTTGCAACTTTGACTGTGATTGTAAGTACTGCAATGGCTGATGGTCAGTATGTATAATGGTCTCTTTACCCATCAAATAGTGCTTCCATGTCTTTACACTTTGCACCAAGGCATATAACTCTTTGTCATAGGTGGGATAGTTAGTCACAGCTCCATCAAAAATTTCAGAATGAAACGAAATAGGCTTACCATGCTACATGAGAATTGCTCCCATGGCGTAATCACTTGCATCTATTTGAATCTCAAATGGATGTCTAAGATTCGAAAGAGCCAATACTGATGCTGAAATGATCTTTTGTTTTAAAGAATAAAATGATTTTTTCTACATATCTACCCAATGGAAGACTTTCTTGACACTTATCAATGCATGTAATAGAGCTGCAATGGAAGAAAAATTAGCAATGAAGTTCCTCTAATACTTTGCTATCTTATGAAATCCTCTTACCACCATAACTGTATTGGGCTTAGGCCAATTCAGAATGACCTATACTTTGGAAGGGTTTATCTTCAACTCACCTCCTCCAATAATGTGTCCCAAATACACTAAAGAAGTCTTGCCAAACTCACACTTTGACATCTTTAAAAATAACTGCTCTTTTTTCAAGACATCAAGTACCTTGTTCACATGCATGACATGTTCATTTCTTGATTTGTTGAATATAAAAATATCATCTAAGTAAACAATGACGAAGTCATCTAGAAATGGTCTTAGAACATCACTCGTAACTCTCATGAAATTAGCTGGAGCATTTGTTAGACCGAATGCATAACTAGCCACTCAAGCACTCCTTGTCTAGTTTTAAATGCAGTTTTCCAAATGTCCTCCTTAGCTATTCTAACTTGATGATAACCACTTCGTAAGTCTAGATTAGTGAAATAATTTTCATACCTTAACTGATCAAGAAAATCATCAATGCGTGGGAGTGGATAGCGATTCTTTACCATGATTTTATTTAGTGCACGTAAATCTATGCACATGTGCCAAGTCCCATCCTTCTTTGGTACCAAAACAATCGGTGAACCACATGGCGAAGTAGATGGGCATATGATACCTTTGTTCAGAAGTTCTTGGATTTGCTTCTTGATTTCCAAACTCTCCATAATTTACATGTGATATATACCAATGTTTGGAAGTGGAACATCCTGCTGCAACTGAATCTGATATTGAATTCCCCTCTTGGGAGGTAACCCACTTGGTTCTTGAAACATCTCGCCATGCTGACTTACCACATCAAAAAAATCAGATTTTAGTTTTTCATCACATCCTTCAAAAGATTCATAGTCAACATCATCCTTTTTCTTGATCATGAGAAGCACAAAATATTTACTTGCATTAACTAGTATCTTCATCTGCCCTGCATTAACTAAAGAAATATTCAGCTTTTTGCGATGAGCTCTCACAATATACTCCACCCCATCCTTAAGAAAATGATATTTTTTCTCATGGCGATAAAATACCGCTTTCCTTTCATACAAATAGGACTTCCCAAGATACTCCTGGAAATGTCAAGTGGAACCACATCTAACTCGACTTCAACAACAAAGTTTGCAGTAATGGAAAATCGAAATATGCATTCCCTTGTAACCTATAAATTGGAATTCTTAACTATCCAACCCAAAGGGTATGGTTTATGATGTGGTATGGTTTCAAGGTTAAGCTTTTTGACGAAGTCTTATAAAATCAGGTTTGCTTGTGACCCACTATCAAACAATGCATTAATCTTTGTATGATTTGAAATCACCCTTACATGGAACAATTTTATCCTTGTGTCTTCATTTGGAGTGTTGTTGTGACAATTTGAGGAACTAGTACTTTTTATGGCTTATTTTCCCTTCTTGACCATGGCTACAATCTTGGTCTCATCACTGGAATCAGATCCAAAATCATGTTGTGTGGTGGCAGTCATCTTTTGTTTCCCCTTGTTGTTTGGTTTCCTAGGCCTTAGTTCGGGATGCAGTTTCAAACAACGGGCTTCAGCATACCCTTCTTTGGAACAATGTTTGCATGTAGTTTTATCCCCTTCTTTCTTAACACTTACATTCTTCTTTCCCTTCCATTTTCCTCCCTTCTCTTTTCACTTACCCTTGAATGGCTTCTTCTTACTACCCTCTTCCTGAATATTATTTCCCCTTGCTTCAAGATGTGTGGCTTGCACACATAATTCATCCAAATTTCTTGGGTTAAACATAAGGATAGTATGTTTCAAATAGGAATGTAAACCCCCAATGTATTTCGAGAGTGTGTCTTGGGAATTCAAGTTCACTCCTAACAATAAAGCCATCTTTCTAAACTCCTGGGTATACTCTTGAACTGTTTGGCCTTGAGTTGCCTAAAGTTTTGCCAACTCAAAATTTATTTTTTCATATAGGCTAATGGATAAAATTTTCTTTTAATGGAATAAATAAATTCAACCCAAGAAATGGATACCTTACCATGGATTTGCATTTCCTCTTGAGTATTTGCTTCCCACCAGACTAGTGTTGTTGCTTCTAGCCTCAATGAAGCCAACTGGATCTTTATGTCGTCCTCTTGTAGATTTTGAATTCTGAAGTATACCTCCAATTGATGGATCCAATTTCCCAACTTTTCTGCATTTACCTCACCATTATACATGGGAAGTTCAAACTTAATGTCCAATTTGAGTAATGGAGTTTTTCCTTTTGGGGTTTTTGAATGAGTGTGGGTGGTTTTTGTGGTGGAAGTGGAATATGATGTTGATGAAGATGATGAGGATGAGGATGGTGGGGATGGAGGTGGCTTTCCTCCACTTCCCTTTGAACTCTTCTCTTCATCCTTCTTATCATCTGAAGTTCCTTCTCCATGTGGAGGCTTAGAACCTTCTCTCGCCCTTTCAGCAGTGAATGCATCAAACATAATTTTAACCATCCTTTTAATGTCATTGAAGTCTCTCTTGAAATATTCCTCTTCTGAATGTCCTTGAGTCTCTCCAATTCCTGACATGATGGCTAAGGATTCAAGCTCAACTTTTGATGTTTGTACCTCTTCAATCAACTCAACTTCTTGTGCAAATTGTACCTCTTCAATATCAACTTCTGGAGATAGAACTTGAGGTGATTCAAGTGCAGCTATGAGTGGAAATTTGGGTGAAGATGATGCTTTATCATCTCTCCTTCTTTTGTTCCTAACCTCAGGACTAGCAACCAATAACTTCCCTTCTCCTCTCTGCAACTTCAGCCTTGTAAGCATCACAAAATTCAAACTATTAAAACCCTTCTTGCAAAATCTCAAGAAAAATAAGCAAATAACCTTTGCTCTGATACCATCTTGATTTGAATTTTATTTTTAGTTTTTGCTGTGCTAATATCAGTTTCAGATTTATATTAAAAGTGCTTATGTTTGCTTCTTATACAAGGGTTTATGGAAGTGTTTATGATTGATAAAAAAGTAAACTTGTGGAGATTAAGTTGAATTCATGAACATAAAAGAAAGGAAACTAAATGTTGAATAACAACATATAATCACACAACAAACCATGAAAATTGAATCAATAACACATTGTTTTGATGAAGGAGTTCACCCCTCCTAGGGTACATCTCCTTGGTCCAACTTCCATGGCATGGGCCTTTGTATTAGCTTCAATTGTGCAAAAATGTTGTTTAAACTCTCCTATCGCCTCTGCAACCTACTCCAATGGCTCCAAAACATCAAAATATACCAAGATTGACTCTTCCTGAGCCAAAATTGGTCGAAAATTGGCTCAGTTATGGAAAAAAATAAAATTCCCTACTATTTCTCCTCCAAATCTGGAAAGAATCCAGCTAACCCTGCTAATTTCGAAGCATTTCGCCTAAAAAGGCGTTGTCACCAATTCTATCACTAGTTAAAGAGTGGATTAACAAGCAGTTAATGACGACTTAGCTAGGATAAGAACGTCATTAACTGCACGTTATCCATATGTTTTATGATCAAATTAGTTTAGGCTTAATCTCGGATTAACATTTAATAAACAAGTTTATGTTGAAATAATTCCTGCCGGTTTGTTTAGCCTCATGCCTACAGTTTAGCATTGAGATCACATGGGAGGAGGCTGGCTTGCGGGGCTGGCCCCCTACGAGCCCCCATCGTCAACACTGATAAAACTTAAATAGCAGTGGTGAACTATATGGGTTAAGACCCATCGTGTGGAAGAGACGGTAAGGCGTATGCATAGCGTGGGGGTGGTCGTGGGTTCGACCCCGACTCCTGCACCAATATTTTATTCCACCATATATTGATTAACCAAATAGTCGAAAACTTTGGCATAAAATTAATACATCCGCCCACCATTGAAATATGTTTGCCCGCATATATTGACCCAGCTGCAAGGTATAAAATTTGAATTATATAATATGTCCATCTTCCATTCAAATGAGCCTGTCTGCCATAATTAGAGCTTGTCCACCATAATAGAGCCTATCCTCCATAGTTAGAGCATGTCAACCATAATAGAGTATGTCCACTAATTTAGTTATTCTATCCACCAACTAATAGTTAGAGCCCGAAAGTAATATGTCAAGAACCATAGAAATTGAATAAATTCATAAATTATCCCAAGGTGGGATGGGTCCACCAGAGGGGGCATGTGGCGACCCCTGGATGCACCATGTGTCCAGCTTTGGTTGGACTATTACAGCCTAAAAAAAATTCTCCTTCAACCTTATGAATAGATGTAAAAAAATTTCACTTCCAAAGTTCATTGGTGAATCTAACTGTGACACTTGTCATAGTGTCATTGGGCTAAAATTGGAGAATATTCCCTAGATATACCTGCAGCGCTAACTGAACTGCCATGTCATCATTCTGTCACTGTTTTGCAATTTTTTTACCTATTTGGGAAAATGGATAGCAGTTCATAACTTCTTCATCCGGAGTCAGATTTTGACGAAACGAATTGCACTGGAATCCTAGTGAAGAGCTCTACGTGGTCGTTCTGGTTTGGAGAATTTCTGAGCACTTTCATGTTTAAGCTAAATGTTGAGCCTATGATCATTATTAGTACATTCTAATTCCAATCTGCATGCTAACATGGTTTTTCCTCCATTAGGGCTTACCAAAATGCATCCAGCTCCTGCACCATCATTAGATTTAGAACCATTAAAATAATGAGTCCAAAATAAAAATCATGCTTAATTACATGTCTATCTATAATTTTAACACATTGAGATGAATCTTTCTGGGAAAAATTCTCAATTTGAGAAGTGTCAGAATCAACTAAAAAGGGAGATTCTTGTGCTGTAAAACTGCCAAAGAAAAATTCCGAAGAATAATTCCCAAGAATATTATTTGTAAAAAATATTGGTTTGTTTTCTTCATCCAGATTAGTCACTGCATACTTCATATGCTTCTCTCTGTCTACCCGAATTTCATTGGGTTTACCATTGTAAGGAACCCACATATGTGACCATTTTGTAGCAAAATAACCATATAATTTTTCGAACCAATCCTTTCTTAGAATAATACCATAAAATTGAGGAATATCAACAACCAATATATCAATGTTTTGACTTACCTTTAAATGTGAAGATACTATTATCAAGACATAATTCATTTCTCCTATTACTTTGACCTTTTTTCTATCTAACTGAACAATTTGGACAATAGATTTTTGAGGTGATATATTCAGTTTGAGCCAAACTGAATAGGGCATAATATTGGATATGCTCCAAAATATACTAAACAATTGTGAACATTTTTATTAAAGATTTCAAAGGTCAAAAGAAAAGGAGGTGTATTAGAATTTGAACTAGATCCAATCAGAATAACATCAGAAGCATCGATTTTATCTGGAATATCATTTGCACGCTTAGATTTTCCTTTAGAGGTTTTGATAGTAACAACAATTGGTAAAGGAGATGAAAGGACTACAATCAATTCTTTAAGTAAAAATTGTTGTTGTTGCTTTAATTTACTTACCTCATATAAAGAAACATTGGATTTAACCTTTTTCATATCCTCCACAATGTTATATTCTATGCTATGAGAGACAAATAAAGTTTTATATTGAGAGGGGTAATTTGAAGAAGATGGAACAAAGTCACAAGGTATATAAGAGCACCTTTTAACTGTACCCTTATCTTTAGCAAAAGCAGTAGGAGACTTTTTTTTTTAACTTGATTGTGATTGATCTACAGGTCCGTTACTTATAGTACTAACTGGTAGGGCTTCTTCCTCCTCTTCATTCTCTGAGGTGGTTAGGATAAATTCCCATAAACCATGAGCTTTGACTAGTTCTTCTTCCTGTGATTCCTCAGTAGATAAGGCTGATTCTTCTTCATCTTCGTATTCATTGAATTCAACATCAAATATGATGTTAGGGGGTTGAGGTTGTGAATTATGAGCTTTCCTAAAAGGTATAAAAGGCTTCCTTGAATATTCTGCTACTTTGTTCTTGATCTCTATCATATCATTTGACATTGTTTTGAGGACCTTCTGTAATCCTTCTAAATCAAAATAATATTTGGTAGTTTTCTTTTTAGATTCATCTTTGAAAGTAACCTTCTTCATTTTTTCTTTCTTCGAGAGCATTCTTCTTTTCTAGAGCAAGAATTATTTTCTCCACGGATAGAGTTTCTTTCATGTTATCAACTAAAGTTGTATTAGCTCTGTCTATGAATATTGCAATATTAGAAGGAAGGGAATAGATATACCATTCTATCTGTACATCATTACCAGGTTTTGAAGTATTAGGATTTTTTTTTAACAATTTTTCGAATCTAGAGTTAAAATCTTTGATCTTCACATTTGAATTTATTTTTAGATTTGATAGATCATTTATTAAAATGGATGATGTACGATCATTGCCAAATTTAGTCAAAAATTATTCTTTAAATGTATTCCAATAATTAATTAAACTTAGTGGTAACGAAAAATACCATGACCCTGCATATCCTTCAAAATTATAAGGAAAAATTCTACATACACAATCCTCTTCAACAACTCCATCAAGGTTAATGGCCAACATGAAATTATGCAGGTGTTCTTCAATAGGCGGTAAATAATTAGGATTATACTTGGGAAACTATATATATGGATGTGTTGGTAGAGGATGGAGGGGTTCTGCCATTTGGACTGCCCCGGGATTAGTCCAAGGTTTGTTTTCCATTATGTGGATTATAGGAACAGAGGAAGATGCATATGTTCTAGAGGATGATGATGAATGTGTGGAAGAAGAAGTAGCCTATGTAGTGGTACTCGTTATGATAGCACTAGTTGACTATGAATGACGAATATGGGTGAAAGGATTGATTAGATGAGAAGAAGAAAATAAATAGGATTGAACAAAGGAGTGTGAGGTGGTGAAGATGATGTAATCTCACTAGTGGATGTTTGAGTTTTTTAGGTATGGATTTTCCTTCGGTGAGAATGTAATGGAAACTCAAAAGGGGTGATTCCAAGTTTCTCACTTTGGGATCGATTCAACACATGAGAAACTTGAAGGCATGATGATACAATTCCTTCAGAGAGATTGGATTGAACACGCCTTTCTTCTGAAGTAGATATTCCTTTTAATATTTGGTTTAAGGTCTGGAATTTAGGTGTCTCTTGAGTAGAAGCTTGACCGATTAACTTAGGAAGTGTGCTAGGATATTTTGTGGATGTTCCCACAACTTCATATCTAGGAGTGGGATGTTTTGAATGGGATCTTGAAGTTGGTGGGGATTTTTAGGGGGATTAACTATTTTTATGGAATTTTGATTTTGGATTACACCTTTTTGCAATTCATAGTCTTCAGGCCCTCCTTCTAGCGCCAAAAATTTTGAAAGATCAGAATTCTCTGCCTCAACATCGGGGAAAACCACCCAATCAGGAACTTAAGTAACTCCTTTTCCATTTGGAATGGTGGTTCTGACTGCGGATAATGGGACCAATTTCCCTTGAAAATTATATAAATGGTGGGATATAGAGGTGTGAAGGTAATGATTTAACTACAGCTAATGAAATAAAAATAGATAAACTTAGAATATGTATATCTCGGGACAACTTTCTCTTTATATGTAACTTTTTAAAGATCTCATATAAAATAAGACAATATATATCATCAAATCATTTATGAGGTTAAAGAAAATAAAGATAACTAATTTAATTAAATTAGTTTATGAAAAACATAATTCATATAAGAACTTGTTGTTTTTGCATATATTTAAAATATTACAATCATACACATCAATAGTGATAAATGCTTGATTGTTTGTAAAACATATATATGATAAAAACAATTAAAATGACCATTTATCTCATTAGTGTTGAATTTCCTTGACCTTGGGTCTAGGTTAGAGTCTTAAATCAGTGACACTAACAAACCAATAATCTCAATCATAAACTACTTTTCACAATGGAGAATATAAAGCAGTAAATTACATATGCACAATATATACAATTTTAAACAAAATTGTACAAAATTATACAATCACCAAATCTTCGTTATATTAAACCAAATATGAATAATAAAATAGTCTATGGTATACAAGATACATTGACAAACACAATGTCGTATCTCGTCTTGTCTGTCCTTCACTTCTGTATTGCTCACTAGTAGTGTTGTTATGAAACCAACTCAAAAAATAGAAGAAAAGATAAATCAACGAATTAGAAATCAGCCTCTTCAAGGGGGAAACCTCCTTTACATTACATAAATGAACAATTCTTGGATGATAAAAATGAAAAAACCTCCTTTCTATATATAGGAGTCCATGAGGTCACAATATAATCCTAGCTGACCTAACAATAATAATGTAAGGGCACAACAATAACAATAACGGTCTTTTATGGGGCACAATAATAATAATATGGGACTACAGGGGTACAAAAATAATAATAAGGGGGCTACACTTACAATAATAAGGGAATACACTAGTAATATATGCACCTAACATGGCCCTCTCCTTCAAAAAAGTGTTTTCCTCAATGCTTGAGTAGTTCTGGATGCTTTTATATAAAATTCTCATCCTCCCATGTGGAATCTTCAGTGGGTAAGTTATTCCAATTGATGAGATACTATGAAATTGATCGATTTTGTAGCTGTCGAGTTCTTTTTTCCGTGACTGCTTCAGGTTCCAATATGATTTTTCCTTCCTCATCAAGTTGTGGCAATATTGTACTGAAATTTTGTCTCCTATAACCTTCTTTAAGCATGAAACATCGAAAACTGGGTGTACTCAGGAAGATGCAGGAAGCTCCAATTTGTATGCCATAGTACCAATCTTTTGCAACACCTTGTAAGGATGGCATAGTACTTTGGCGATAATTTATTATCCTTCTTAGCTTGCTTGAGGGAATTTTTTTGTATGGTTGTATCCGTAAAAATACGCAATCACCTACATCAAAACTTCTCTTTGCGATGTTGATATGCTTGTTGTTTCATTTGATTATGTGGCAAATTTAGCTTATCCTTTAAGCGTTGGAGAAATTTTTGTTGATGCTCAATGTGATCTTCCACTACTTGAATCTTCGATTTTTCTCTTAAAGATTATGTGATGGACAGTGGATGATATCCATAAAGTGCCATAAATGGGGTCATTTTAGCTACATTGTGAAAGGAAGTGTTATACGACTATTTAGCCAGAGGTAACCACTTGAACCATTGTGTTTTTTTATCAGATACAAATAAACGAAGATATCCTTCCAATTTTTTTTTCACTATCTCAGTTTTTGTAATATCCCCAAATTGGGACTGTCAGCAATGCATGTCTGAAAAATGCATTTTTTAGAAATGGATGCTACAGAAGGAAAAATCAACCCTTGGATCCCTTAGATCTGAAAATCTGACATCTAAATCCAAGAGGATATCAGAAACAAATCATCCTAGGTGAGGTAAACAAGTCTCCCACACCTAGTATGGCTGAAAAATGCCCAAGAATGGGAATGTAGCAATCTATGACAATACTGCTAAGAAAATATGCAGTCCAGTAAAGTAGCAGTAGGAGGCCATATGGAGGCTAAAAAATAAGATTTATATCAGAAAATCAGATCCATAATGAGGCCCATACAATGTATAACAGGAAATAGAAGACTTATATAGAAGAAATCCCTCATAAAGAGGTGCTGCAATCACATATATTCACTGTAAAGGCTTTACAACGTTATTTTATTGAGAATATAGTAGCTGAAGATTAAAAATTATATCTAGAGATTAATAATGCATGAAAAGTCAGATCTATGACAGATCCATACACTATAGAGTCTCTACTTTACATACCCCTTGGGATTTTCAGCAAAACATGAAGCACATGGAGTAGATCTGAGACCTTATGCAGCAGATCTGAAAAATTGATTCAGAATTTCTGAAGAAAATATAGGAGTATTCAGATAAGATCTGAATATGACATGGAATAGATTAGAAATCCATGGATCACCACTGTGAAGGGCAGATCCCCAACACTAGAGATCACTCCTCAAAAGTTTCCAAAACACCCTGCAACTTTCCTCCTTGTAGATAACACAGTCCTAGAAGATAAACTACACTATAGACTTGATGAACAGTTTGGCCTGATGCCAAGGTATGGATCTGAAGCTCCAATGATCCAATACACTCTTGTCAAGGGGATAGAAGACTTTCCCACTAAAAAGAGGCACTGGAATGGTCTAGATCTGAGTAGACCTAGCCTCCACTTGCTGCAGCTTACAAAGATGACCAAACCCTCAACATGATCTCCGTTGTTGTTGGAAGAAGAAGCTTGGCCTTAAGCTTGATAGTGGACAAGAAATACAAGTCTCTTCCAAGAGCTCCTTAAGGAAAGAGAAGGATTCCTAAATAAGAGATCCTTGTGCTAAACAACACTATTTTCTACTAAACAACCAAGAGAATGAGAAATGTCTAAATAGACAAATTCTTCAGAAATAATATGTTCATCAACAACCTTCTTCTGCTGTCCTCCTCTTCCTTTTATAGGATAAAAGTCTTGCAAAACCCTAAACCATCTCAATGATTTAGCTCCTTTCACATGTGTAGCCTCCATCTGAAACTGTGCTGTGGATCTAGGAGGTTCATTGCATCTAGTCAGCATTGTTGATTTGGTCATGGTTGACCCAGTCAAACAGCTCAATCCCTTCCACACATGAGGGTGTTTTATTAGAATAGACCAGATTTAACCTTGTTCACATGGGGCATTGATTTATTCATTTTTTTTAGGAGTTTTTATTGTCCTCCTTTACACATTTATTCTTGCCATAAGAAAATGAAACAAAATTGTATATTCCCATTAGCTTGGGCTAATTTGGAATATTATAGTCCTCCCCTCCAAAATTTTGCTTGTCCTCAAGCAACTGATAAGGTGAGTGTTGCAACTCCTTTCCTCCTTCATTGGTGACACAATCAAATGATAAGCTTCTCCCATGAGCTAAGTGATCATCAATCCATCCACCCATGACTTGCTCCACCAAGGTTCTCATGGGATGCAAATAGCTCATCCCATAAAGAAACAATAAATCACATGAAAAAAACATGGTTTGCCCAATGCCCTCCCTGAAATATAATACATAAAGTACAAGGAGTGTAGTCATCCCATAGGGCACATGCATGCCTTCCCCCCTTCCTCCATACATCCCAATAAAAAGTACAAGTACATCATCAATATAGGGGATCAAAACAATGTACATACAAACATAAATTTGTGCATATGGAGGTGGATCATAGTCCCACATGTGGAACCAGCGCAGAGCAACCCCTACCTGCGTCAAATCAAGATGTGGTAAGTGGTTTTCCCACCACTTACTTGCTGCCCATACCATCTCACCATAGCTGAAAGTGTGAGATATATTGGGTGCCTTTAGGAAGCACCCATCATGTTGCAAAATCTCCCTTTTCCTTCCAAGGGAGTGGCCAAATTCAGAAATGTTTGTGGCCCATTGTTTGCCATGAGATCTACAAGATGTATCACCCCTTCTTGGAGTCATGGCCTGCATAAAAATAGTGAAAGAATGCATATAAACAAAAAATGAAACATGTTTTACATATGTATGTTCTTCACCAAAATTTCTCCTTATACACGTGGAGTGGTGTATGGATCTTTCTCCTCCTCCCAAGGTAGGAAGAGATGGCTGAAATAACTCTATCTCAAAGTCTTGTTGCTGCTCCAACTCCACAAGGTTCATGCATCTTTGACAATGCTGATATAGTTCTTTTTCAAAGCCCTCCCAATAATAGCTCCTCAAGATGATGCTGTTGAGCTTCAAAGAATATGTGTGGCTGAAATAGAACCCTTCATAAGCCCTTTGTAGTAACTTCTCCTTGAGCTTGGAAGCTCTAGACAAGAATATCCTACCATGATTATAGATGACTCCATCAAGGATTGAATAGCTCTCATCATGCAGTAAGTCATCAAGAATCATGCAAGTATGAATATCCTTGGAATATTCCACCAGCAGTTGGGATTTACAATATGGATCTAATTTGCCCAACAATGACAATGTTGATAATGTGTCATATGAGATTTATGTCATGTTGTTTCTCTCCCCCTTAACATTCTCCATGTCAAAAGTGTATGTTGGAAGGTCATGCCTCCCATTTTTCTTCTCCTTGACATCTCCCATGCCAAAGGTATAAAGTGGAAGGTTGCCATTCCTTCCTTGCTACTCTTCTTGCATATGCACATGCTCAAAAGATTAGTCTCCCATGGAAGGCTATCATCTATCCAAAAACTCCTTTGTTTTTCCCAAGCATGCATGTGTGACCACCATATCTCATCATATATGGAAGAGGGTTCTCTAAGCAAGTTTGTCTCTTGGTTCAAGGATTGCCTTCCTTGCTCCATGATGGTGTCATTATTTCTCCTTGCAGTAGCTTTCTTCAGCGCAGTATGAGATGAGAGAATGGATAATTATGATAAGGGAAAAATACTTTCCCTTTCCTTGAGCCTTCCCCATACTCTCAGCGCTGTAGTTTGGTTTTCTAGTGCTCCCTTCCTCCTTGGATCTATGAAAGGAGCATCAATGCATGAAACATCTTTCATCAAATCTGAATCAGGTGGTCTCCCAGGTGGTATACCACAATATAATCATGTCTCATGGCTCATTCCCATGTGAAAAATAGATGGGAACATCTTATGACTGCTTCCACTATGCAAATCCATCTCTAATTTTTGTGTGGAAGTCTCATGGTAATGGGGCATCACTCTTATAGATGTAAGAGTGCTTTTGAGTGGAGAAACTTCCCCATCTTCTTCTTCATGTAATAGATGATCACCTCCCATCATATCAGTGTTGTGATCCTTCATCTTTCCTTCTTCACCCACCTTCTGCATGATCTCATAGTCTAAGGTGCTCCTTTTAGATGTAGCTAACTCATGAACACCCATCATCTCCTTGGTGTCAAGTGTCTTGATCACAAAGGACTGATCTATCATAATGTGTGTTCCCAAAAATGAATGAAATGTTGGAACACATTCCCTCCCTTGCTTTGTCTCATTGTATATCATCATAGACACATGCTTCTCATTCTCTTCATGTGTAAGATCCTTGGGGCCTTCTTGCGAAGTTACAAGAGCCCTCTTAGTGGAAGCAATGGCTTCATCTCCATCTCCCAATAAAAATAGATCTCCTCTTGCTGTCACAGTGCTGGAGGAACCTTTCAACTCTTCTTCTTTCTTCTCCTCATCAATGGAGCATGTCCCATCAATAAGAGATCCTTTCTCTTGATATTTCTTTGAAAAAGGAACACTCATGTCTTATTTTTGAGAATAATGTTCTTGTTGAAGTGGGGCCTTTGCCCTTGGCAAATCATGTAGCAGATCTTTAACCCCTTCAACAATGTTCCGAGATGGAGTTACTTTCATGGATATTTCCATATAATGCAAAGAATCTGAATTCTTGGGCTTAGTTTTCTTACCCAAAGAAGTTTAAGATGGTTCAACATCAAATCTTTTCACTAACCTCCTAGTGAAATTTTCATAAGTAGAGATGTTTACATTTCTTAATGAAGAAGATTCAAATAACCACTAGGCATAAGCCTTACCTTGGAGGTGCAGCGCTACTACTCTTACGGCTTCTTCTTCAGAAAATTGATGCAACTGGAAATATGTGTCAAGCTTCTTTACCCAAGACTTGGATGAGCTCTCGGGTGATCCATCAAATGTAGGTAGAAAAGTCCTACCCAAAGTGGGCTGCATGCACCCTCTTCTTCTCTTGTATATGCTGGATCTTCTTTCTTCTTTGAGTTGACAAAAATATGGGAAGCTTAGATGCTCTTTGAATCTTTTAGACCGAGATTCATATTCCTAGAGATAGTCACCAAGAGTCTCCTCTTTTGGTGTCTCTCCTTTTGCTTCTTCTCTTGCTAGGAATGTAGGCATGCTACAACGTTGCAGATATGATTGTGTGGCTGAATGCTCACACACAAGGTATGAAGAACTGGGGCTTCCTTCATGTGCAAATATCTTCAAAGGATCTTCATGTCTTTCTTTCCTCATTCCCCTGATTTCATTTTTCAACTCATGTATAGTTTGGAACAGAGTTTTTGAAAACTATTTCCCTTTCATTCTTCCAGATAAAGGGGCTTGACCCTTGTCTTCTTTGTCTTTAGTGTAATCAATATTCTTCTTCAGTATTTTATTTTCATGAAAATACATATTGGCTCCTTAGAATGCAAAGCATAGGCTATTCCAAGATGGTTGCTCTGATACGACTGTAATATCCCCAAATTGGGACTGTCAGCAATGCATGTCTGAAAAGCGCATTTTTCAGAAATGGATGCTACAAAAGGAAAATTCAACCCTTGGATCCCTTAGATATGACAATCTGACATCTAAATCCAAGAGGATATTAGAAAAAAATCATTATAGGTGAGGTAAACAAGTCTCCCACAACTAGTATGGCTGAAAAATGCCCAAGAATGGGACTACAACAATCTATGACAATACTGCTCAGAAAATAATGCAGTTCAGCAAAGTAGCAGCAGGAGGCCAATATGGATGCTCAAGAATAAGATTTATATCAGCAAATCAGATCCATAATGAGGCCCATACAATGTATAACAGGAAATAGAAGACTTATACAGAATAAATCCCTCATAAAGAGGTGCTGCAATCACATATATTCACTGCAAAGGCTTGAAAACGTTATTTTATTGAGCATACAATAGATTAAGATTAAAAATTAGATCTAGAGCTGAATAATGCATGAACATTAAGTTCTATGACAGATCCATACACTATAGAGTCTCTACTTTATATACCCCTTGGGGTTTTCAACAAAACATGAAGCACATGGAGTAGATCTGAGATCTTATGCAGCAGATCTGCAGATTGATTCATAATTTTTGAATCAAATGCAAGAGTATTCAAATCAGATCTGAATATGACATGGAATAGATCAGAAACCCATGGATCACCATAGTGAAGGGCAGATCCTCAACACTAGAGGTCACTCCTCAAAAGTTGCCAAAACACCCTGCAACTTTCCTCCTTGTAGATAACGTAGTCCTGGAAGATAAATTGCACTGTAGACTTGATGAACAGTTTGGCCTGATGCCAAGGTATGGATCTGAAGCTCCAATGATCCAATACACTCTTGTCAAGGGGATAGAATACTTTCCCACTGAAAAGAGGCACTAGAATGGTCTAGATTTGAGTAGATCTAGCCTCCACTTGCTGCAGCTTACAAAGACAACCAAACCCTCAATAGGATCTGCATTGTAGGTAGAAGAAGAAGCTTGGCCTTAAGCCTGATAGTAGACAAGAAATACAAGTCTCTTCCAAGAGCTCGCCAAGGAAAGAGAAGGATTCCTAAATAGGAGATCCTTGTGCTAAACAACAGTATTCTCTGCTAAAAAACCAAGAGAATGAGAAATGTCTAAACAGACAAATTCTTCAGAAATAATATGTTCATTAACAACCTTCTTCTGTTGTCCTCCTCTTCCTTTTATAGGATAAAAGTCTTGCAAAACCCTAAACCATCTCAATGTTTTAGCTCCTTTCACATGCGTAGCCTCCATCTGAAACTGCGCTGTGCATCTAGGAGGTTCACTGCATCTAGACAACGTTGTTGATTTGGTCATGGTTGACCTAGTCAAACAGCTCAATGCCTTCCACACATGAGGGTGTTTTATTATAATAGCCAATATTTAACCTTGTTCACATGGGGCATTGATTTATTCACTATTTTTAGGAGTTTTTATTGTCCTCCTTTACACATTTATTCTTGCCATAAGAAAATGAAACAAAATTTTATATTCCCATTAGCTTGGGCTAATTGGGAATATTACAGTTTTCCCATCGGTTTGAGGATGATAAGATGAGCTATGAGCTAGTTGAGTACCCAAACAAGAAAATAATTCCGTCCAAAAATTTCCAGTGAAAATGGGATCTTTGTCACATACAATAATATTAGGGTTTCCATGTAGCTTTTGAATTGTTTCCATAAATGCAATAGAAACTGTACTCACTTTAAATGGATGAGATAATGCACAAAAGTGTGCATACTTGGTAAGTTTATCAACTACCACCATGATGAAACTCTTTCCTTCAGACTTAGGTAAAACTGTGATAAAATCCATTGAAACCTCCTCCCGATGTTGACTTGGAATGGATAAAGGTTGTAGCAGACCCGTGATCTTAATTGTATCAACTTTATTTTGTTGGCAAACCAAAAATTCCACCACAAAATTTTGAATATCAGAATTAAGGCCATCCAAAAAAAATTCTTTCTTCACCCTATGGTAAGTTTTTAAAAATCCTGAGTGTCCTCCTAAGGGAGAGGTGTGCAATTCCAAAAGAATATTTTGTTTTAGTTGGGAACTCTTACAAAGATATAAGTGATATTTGTACCGTAAGGAATCATTTTCCCAATTGAATGTATCATATGTACTGGGATATTTCTGCAACTTTTGAATGAGCATCCACACTTCTTCATCATTCTTCCATCTCTCCCTTGCTTCGGTTATCCAATCTAGTTGGATAATAGAAATGGCACAAAGCAATGCTTCCACATCCTCATCCTTTCCTGAGAGTGCATCTGCAACAAAATTTAGATTCCCTTTTTTTTAGATGATTTCAAAGTCATAACCCAAAATCTGTGTGACCCATTTTTGTTGCTCTTCTAAAGATAGTCTTTGTTCCAAAAAGTATTTAAGACTATCATGATCATTTTTTACCTTCAAGTGTCTTCCCATTAGGTAAGGTTGCCATTTCTTTAGTGCATGTAGTATTGCCAAAATTTCCTTCTCATAAATAGGTTTCCATAAATACTTTCCTTTGATTGGACGACTTTAAAAAGAAATGGGTCTTCCTTCTTGCATTAAAACAACACTAATTCTGTTTCCTGAGACATCACATTCCACAATAAAGGTTTTTTTGAAGTTTGGCGTAGCTAAGACCTGTGCTTTGCACATTGCCTCTTTAAGATGTTCAAAGGCCTTAGTTTCTTCAGGAGTCCATGAAAATGCATCTTTCTTCAATAATGTTGTTATAGGTGTTGCTATTCTCCCATAATTCTTAACAAACTTGCGAGAATACCCTGTTAACCTGAGAAATCCTCGCAACTGCTTTATGGTTGTGGGGAATTTCCATTCCTTAATGGATTTAATTTTTTTAGGGTCTACCTTAACACCCTCATGGGATACAATATGACCCAGATATTCCACCTCTTGTACTCCAAAGAAACATTTGGAGGTTTTTTCATATAATTGTTTCTCCTCCAATAGTTTGAGGACCCTATCAACATGTTGAACATGATCCTTCCAAGACCTACTGTAGATTAGTATATCATCAAAAAATACTAACACAATTTTCTAAGGAAGGGTTTGAAAATGGAATTCATCAACCCTTGAAATGTAGAAGGTGCATTGGTAAGGCCAAAAGGCATGCCCAAAAATTCATAATGACCCTCACGAGTTCTAAACATTGTTTTCATAATGTCTTCAGTCTTCATTCTAATTTGATGATATCTTGAATCAAGATCCTACTTGGTGAAATAAATTGCTCCATGTAATTCATCAATCACAGGAATGGGAAATTTATCTTTAATAGTGAGCTTATTGAGCTCCCTATATCCAGACACATGCGCCATGATCCATCCTTCTTGTGCACCAATACTACTGGAGCAAAGAAATAACTTTGACTAGGTTGAATTATACCAGCCTCTAGCATTTCTACAATCATACGTTCAATTCCACTCTTTGGAAATAAGGATATCTGTAAGGCTTGATGTTTGGAGGAACACTTCCTGGAATCAAATGAATAGCATGATTATGATCACGAATAGGTGGGAGTCCTTTGGGGGTTTCAAACACCTTAGAATGATTGTCCAAGAATTTTTGGAGATATATATAAATAAATTATTTTGATATTGGAACTTCTAGTGAGCACTATTGTGAAATTATGCCCCGTTGTTCTTTCTTCAAAATCTTTGTCATGAAATTAGAGCTTATTATCTTTCTCGAATTCCCTACAATACCCCGTACTTCAACTTCCTTTCCCTCTGAAAAAAATTTGAAGAAAATTTCTTGAAAATTAAAAGCTATTGTCCCCAAATATTGTAAGCATTGTACTCCTAGTACAACATCAGGACCACCCATTGGAATGAGGAGAATTGGAATATTCAATACATATTCCCCTATGGTTAGATTGATACTATGGAAATTTCCAGAGCAATTTATAGTTCCTCCATTGGAAACCATCACTTGACACTTTGATGCTAGGTATAGGAAGCAATTCAATTTCTTGGCTACCTTACAATGAATAAAATTATGGGTATTACCCAAATCAATAAACACTATTACATTATTCTTCTTGATATGTCCTTCTATATTGAGTGTTTGAGGAGTGGCAATTATTGCCAACGCATTATAGGATATGGTCATATTCATTTCTTCTTTCTCTATGGTGGGTTCCTGGTGTATATCCTCTTCTTTTGAAGTTTCTTGTTCATTTTATTCCTCCTCTTCACAATCTATGTAAAATAGTTTATTCTTAGCACACTTATGACCTTTAGTGTATTTTCTATAACAATTGTAGCAAAGCCATTTTGCTCTTTTTTCTTCCAATTGTTGTGGTCTCAACACTGTAGGTTGTGGAAGTCTAGGAGTAGCAACACTTCCATCTTTATAGTTGTGAGTGGTAGGATTCCTTGTCGCCATAATTTTGCTTTCAATTTTTCTTGCCAACCTGAATGCCTTCTCCAATGAATTAGGTTCCCAAAGGCGAACCTCATGTTGGATGCTATCATTTAAAGTCCCTGTGAATACATTGATCATGTGTTCCTCTGGAATATTAGTTACCCTTATATTTAATTTTTGGAATTGCTTAGTGTACTCCACCATTGAACCCTTTTGTTTGAGATTTATCAATTCGCTAAGAAGGTGTTTCTCTTTGAATCCTCATAATGCGCTATCATTTCCTCCATAAAATTAACCAAGTGACAATTTGTTTACGAGAGAAAAACCATCGATACCATAAAAATGTATTTTTTTATAAATATAAAATTGCAGTACATACCTTTTGTGTGTTTTGCACATTATGGAGATCAAAATATTGCTCCTTCTGTAGTTTTTATGTTACAGGATCCTTGCCATCAAACTTCCTCATATCGATATTTTGAATATGGTTGGTCTTCAATCCAAAATTAGAGTTTATTAAAACATGATTAAAATTTATTTTTTTCTCATCATGAGTTTCCTCTACTACCTTTTCTCCATTAGGAATAATTTCTTATAGCAACTTTGTCAAACCTTCCTTCAAATCTTCCATGTTTGCTTTTAGTTTTTATTCTATACCATAGATCTTAGCTTCCATTCCATTTTTCAAACTATCCATGCCATTCTTCCACACCATTGATCTTAGCTTCCACGCCATTGATCTTAGCTTCCATGAATTTCTTCAAACCATCCATTTTAACTTCCATTTCATTTTTTGTTACTTTTTGTGAGAGCGACATTTGTTGCACTTGGTCTTGTAATTTTGATATATCATGTTGCACTTCTTCCTCTTCATGCATCATAGTAGAAGTTTTTGAGGAATTAATGGGTGTGGAATTATTTTTTGGATGCATTTTATAACCCAATACTGATATCTATGCTTCAATATGCCCTTGGAATCACTTCAAACTGATTTTTCAAACAAACATTATGCAATTTAAAAAAATGATACACAACTTTTTCTTTCTTTTGAGGAGCTCGATATTGATCCTGTTATATCTCTGAGATTTTGGATCCCCAAGATTTTAACTTCGAACCTGTAGTAGCCCTATGAGTCTTCTTTCCAATGCCACATGTCATACCTGATTTGGATTCTTCAAGGCAAAGTTATGTGCAATCTCCCACAATGACCTAATTATGGAGTGGTTTAGTAGAGTGAACTTGTACGACGTGCCATGTGTCACTTTTTAATCTTTCGGTTCTAAAATTGATACACAAGAAACTAAAGTCTGTACACTTTTGGCCACTTTTAAAGTATTCGAATCGATGCTCAGAGAGAAAGTTATGAATATTTTCTCAAGGTCACCTCTTTGAGATGAAATTCTAGAGCCTGCAAAAACCCTAACTTCCTCAGATTATATCTCTGAAAATACAAAGAACCAACATCTAAAATTTTTCCATGAAGTTCATTAGGATTTTAGCTCAAATGGGTTTTTTTTCAACGTCTAAAACTTCGTAGACCTGTTTGCTGCAGCAAAACCCTATAATCCAAAGCTCTGATACCAAATGTTATGAAACTAGCTCACAAAATAGAAGAAAAGATAGATCAACGAATTATAAATCAACCTCTTTGAGGGGGACAACTCCTTTACATTAAATAAATGAACAATTATTGGATGATATAAATGAAAAAACCTCCTTCCTATATAGGAGTCCATGGGGTCACAATATAATCCTAGTTGACCTAACAATAATAATGTAAGGGCACAACAATAACAATAGTGGTCTTTTATGGGGCACAATAATACCAATATGGGGACTACAGGTGTACAACAATAACAATAAGGGGGCTACACTAACAATACTAAGGGACTACACTAGTAATATAGGGACCTAACAAATGCCTTAGTCCATCAAGGCATATACACATCAAGACTCCAGGAGGGATGCCACCTAACTCTGCTGTACGTCCTTCTGTAGAGTGTATACGGGCTGAACCAATATGCTCTCTAGGTAGGCCTAATTCCAGAGCTCCAAAATTCCAAGCTAGCAACAAATTTTTTCCATCAAAGTGTTTCACTTCGGCAGCAAACTTCACCCAACCTTCAACTTCTCTTAGTCCTTCAAGATAACTCATCTAGGGCTACTTTGGGTAGCCAACACATTGTCTTCCAACATACCTATGGAACCTAATCTCGTCACTATTGAATCAGTTCCTAATATGACACTTCACCACCTCGGAATTTCATATACATGGCATCAACATGCCGCTCAATAAATTTGATCCAACACTGGTCATCAACTTGACCCAATACACCTCCAAGTACTGTGTTGCACCTTGGTACACTTCTAAATGCTGCACCACTAGTTAGTGCACACCACGCTACCCTTAACCTCCACACAACTCAGCAAGCAACCCTCTAAGTGATTGCGGTCCACCCTAGAGAGACTCCTCCATGGAAATGTTGCCTTGTAGGGTTTCAATCCACCCTCTATGCAACTCCTAAAGGCTCTAACTACTGGCTATGTCTTGCAGCCTAGCCCAATAATGGAATGTACCTTCGATCCCCTCTAAAGAGTTCGAAATTATTCCCTAAAACAACAATAACACACTCCTCTATGTTGTGGCCTTCCTACCCTTCAAACACACTAAGAACAACCCTTAAAACATGCCCAAACCGCCCTAAAATATGCCACGTTTTCACCTACATCACTGTGGGTAAACACAAAAGATACCCATGCTATTCTGGCTTCCCTCGGGTTGTTCTAGTCCTCTCTTACTGCAACTCCTTCGCCATGAAAATTTCAGAGGTACTTTTTGGTGATGTATTTCCATAATGGATGCTCTAATGCTCTCAAATCATCCTTAATTTATAGAAATTAAGGCTCAACGAATTATTTGAAGTGACACACCTATGAGACAACTTTTACACCAAGCCTACATGACTTTGTAACCAATAATTACCTTGTCAAATTCAAAAATTCATTTATCTCTAATGAAAAATTAGATTCAAATGATTCTCGATGCTTTGGGATCGTATCACCGAGCACCATCATGCTCATCCATAACATGTCATACCTCTGTTAGCACTCCTCTATTTCACAAGGCTAAGAAAGGAGACCGAAGGAGGTAACCTCAGACCCACTTTGGATTTGGTATCTATCCCTACCAAATTAGAGAGGTCTCTCTCTGCAATATCACAACCAATGAAGTGACTAGAGAGAAAATAGATCTTAGGCTAGATATTCAACTCACTAGGGTTTGATTTTAGGGTTTTGTTGGATAAGATCTCTAAAAATAGGAACTAGGTCAAAAATCTCTAAAGGTCAGCTGCAAGCATAACATGGGGCAAGTTAGATGCAATCAATGGCTCAAAAAGGTTTGTCGTTGTAGTAATGGTGAGGAAGATGTAGCAGAGATAAACTGAGTAAGAGCATGAACTCACTTATGAAAGAAAAACACTTAAATGCTTATCTTGAACAAAAAAAACATACATGTGATGGTTTCCATTTTAAACCTTAGAATATAAAGCATAAGAAGCATGTAGATGGTATCTATATAGATATAATCATCAAATATAAATAAAATACTAGAAAAACAGAGCCACGAACCACAACACAAGAATCCCACGAAAATAACTACAGTTGTCTGTTGTATCTCTGCAAAATAGGTAAGTACACAAGTCTAAGTTTGAGATACAAGTATCCAACCCTTTATTTGACTTAAATTAGGCTACATATAGATTAGAAACCACATTCCCCCTCTCAGGGGTCGAATCCATCATCCTATGAACTAATTACACCAATATCTCTAACCATGCCAAAAACTAGGGAGGTTAGAAACCAACTCCCTTTTTACACTAACTGACTTAGTTTGAATTTGAAAGCATTGACTACAATGATATTGACTCTAACCATCACTATTACACTTAATTAAATCATGTGAAATCATTATAATATTAATTATATCAAGCAAAGTTGACTTTGACCATGAAAACTTGAAAACAAGGTTTTCTCCACAGAAGCGTAGCGAAATCCACAGAAGCGTAGCCGTTGAGTCCCTATTTTTCCTAATTTTGACACCTTTCTTAGACCTTATCTCTCCCATTTTGACCTCTCCTTAACCCCTAATATGCTTATTTCGGTTATATCATCTAGGTTTTCGCCAAAAGGGTATTATAGGCTTGAGGTATGCAAATTAACATTAAAAAGTATCATTTTTACCTTTAATATTAAGTATTCCTTAACTAGTTGTTTCATTCTTGAAATTATCATGAAAATTGATCTAAGAATCCTATGCAGATTTGATTTGATTTGAAACAACCCCAAAATTCCTGAAGATAACTCGTTCGGCCACATTTCTTGCAGACGTTTTGGGAATCCTATAACAGATTTCTTGCAGTTGCTCTGATTTCTTGCAACAGAATTAGCGGTTAGCTATGTTACACTCACTACCAAATCAAACGATAACATTGTTTTGTGGGGAATTCATCATACATGGACATTGTCCTATTGGCTGTGCCAAATCTGCCTTCAAAACTACCCAGATTCGCAGACCTCTTCTCATTGGCCGCATGAGGAGCAGCTTCAGCCAGTTGACACCTAATCCTATGGGATGGGTGTGGATATGTAATTTTGTATAATAAATAATATTAGGAAATAAGGAAGGCCAAGAGTCATTGGGAGATGAATCCCAATAGCCTCACCTCCATGTATAAATGCATGTACATTCTTCAGCTAATACATATTCTGATTTGAGGAGTTACCTCCTGGTTTGACATGGTATCAGAGCCAGTCCCACTATTGGCATTTTTTCCTGTGGTGTAACTCCCTCTCCTTTGCTCAGTCAGTTTTTAATAATAGTTTTTGCTGCTCCTAATTATTGCTATACTGTTATTCTGCATTTTTTTATCTCTTCATATCTCTGACATTTGCATCTCCTGAAGATTCTGCAATCCTGCAGTTCCTGAAACACTGCAAATTGCAGCCCCCCTCTGCAGTCCTGCAAAGATCCCATTCATAAATTTTTGTTTGGCCTCTCGACCTCTCCATCGCTCATACACTCGCACCCCCTCACTTCTATCTCTCCCTGCATTCCCACATCAATCTCGTCCCCCCTCCATTTATATTAACACAGTCATATATTTCAATATATTATAGCGCTTTTACTGCCTGGCACGCAAATGGACAAGCTCCCTACTGCTGCACACGATCCTGCGCATACCCACCGCCTCTCCAACGACCTCCAAGCCGCGATCGGCGCATTATATATACGCAACGTAATGACACGTTCTGTAAATGCTAACTCCAACAATCTACCTCGCCAGGCTGAAATGAAGTAAAACTCAAGGCTACATCAAACCACGCTCAGCCTCGTAGCTAGCCCTACGAGGACAAGAGAGGGCTCTCTCCGTCAATCTCGAGATAATAAGCAAGTAGGATGCGAGATGACTTACAATAGGAACTGATTTTAGGCTAGTAAAGAGATAGGTATGTTTGTTTTTGGTTTTTTGGGTTTTCGCTGGAGTAATGGGAAAACAAGTTTTGGGTCCGGGGATAAGGTCAGACCTTTGCAGAGTTCAAGCTGGGGCGAGGTAGGTGATGATCTTGATGTTTTAAATTGGATGTGTGGATAGATTAGACCGATGAGGAGCTGAAGAGGGCAAAGAAGAACTTGGATCCTCTCCAAACAGCTGAAAACATATAGAACTAACCGAATTCAAAGGCTAAGCACTGTAAACAATGGATTCAACCTTATTTCACTCATTCAATTTAGTTCAGAAGCATAATGAAAGGATGGCAACATTAAACATGAAGAAACTTACAGTAAACAAAGGAGAAACATCATCAAGAACAGAACACCACAAGGATCCCAACAAGTGCCGCAAAACCCCCGATCTTTCCTTAGCCAAAATATGAAAAGTATGTACAATAGTATCAAAAGTATCCCAAGAGTCCAACCTCTCCAACCTCTGAAAAGGATTGAGAAATTACAATATATAGAGCACTCTAAGACCTTTCCCCACCTCTAGGGGTCGAATTCCCTCTTCAGGGATCAGTTTCAACCAATTCTAATCATAGAACTACAATCTAGGCAGCTAACCACTTGCCTCTAAAAGAGTGGAAACTGATCCATTACATGATTTTTTTACTCATTTGAGAGTGAATCTTCTAGAAGAGATAAAAACAAGCCAAAGTTACATATCAAACATGAATTTACATCATAAAAACCCAAAAATTCTATCCATAAGCAAACTGGTCCATAATAGGCGAAATACTGAGCTGGCAGCTGAAAATTCAGAAAAATTTCTAGGTGGGTCGCTCCTGAACTGCGTGGGTCGCTCATGTTCCAGGCTGATTTTGAGGTAGCTCCCGGCATCCAAATTGAGCTCATGATAGCTCGTTGGAAAGCCCTGGATGTCTACTTTCCAACCCAAGTGGAATTTTTGAATTTGGAGTTGATTGGACCCTCCAAAACCGCATTCTCCCAGAGGTACTTCCTGCTGGTGCAAAAGGTGGCAGCAAGGTGATTTTCATGGTGTTTTTGAGCTGTTTGACCATCCAGATTTTGTTGAAATGCTAAGTTGACTTCAGAGGATGCATAATTAACCATGAAAAACCCAAAAATGTAAAAATCTCCTCCAGCAAGTGTCTCAAAAAAATGCGAGCGCATGAGCGCGCGACCCACGTAGCTGCAAAACCTGTTTTTTAGACCAAAAATTTGAAAATGACAAAATTTTCTCCGAATTTGCCCAAATTCAGAGCGGAGGTCCTCCATCATGTGTCCTACCCAGTCAATGAAGCCTCGGCCAAAATCCGAAGTGGATTAGGCCTTTTCTGCCGTCTAAGTGCCTTGCGCAACCTCCTCTTCATGATCTTCATTCTCGCTTTGCACACATGCATGCGAGCCCAATAATGGCCTTTCATGTGGCGAAGCATGTATTTGTCTCGATTGGCCTTCGCCAACAACTTCTCCAGATGGATATTCACATGTGTGAGTACAGTATCTCTGTCAGCTGGTGTCATGTCACCGGGTCTCTTTCGATTCCACTGTCGGTCCTCACGGATTCGACGCAACTCATAGTATGTGAGCTCATCCTCAAGCTGTTTGTTGCGCTGCTCCACATAGTTAATCACCCATTGAGCCTTCTGCAATTGATCTCTCAGCTTGTCATTCTCGGCCCTCTGCTCCTGGATGACTTCCCTCAGTTTCGAGCTGGGAGAACTCGCATCAACATCAATGACTGGTGGAAATCCGCAAGTTGTCATGATGGATGGGCCCCTCATCATGCATGGGCCTCTTGCTCGTCCCGTACCGTACCCACCGAAGAAGAAGGTTAGACCCCTTCCACATCATGTGGAGATAATACTCGCTCGTAACGATGAAGCCCGCAAGACCCCTTCCACCTCACGTGAGATCGGAATCGCCGTGTCGCTCGCAAATAAGGCTCCGTGGCCTCGCTTCGATGTCTAGGCTTGAGGAGGCCGATATACCGAACTGTAGAATGTCCAACTGGTGAAGGCTCTCCGCATCATGAATCGTCTTGAGAAAGTCATGGCCGTGGCACTCTGAAAAAGTCTCTAGAAATGAAATCCTCCCTAGTGATGCCCTGCTCTGCCAACTGATGTGACACCAAGATTTTGATCAAAGCGAAATGATATATACTCCTGTACTGCTGCACTGGGCTCGTCTTCTTCTGCACAAATGTAACCATCTTCTCTATGTTGCGGTATATGAAATAAGGAATATTCATCATACGCTCCCTTGTGAAGTGCATCAGCAAACGAACATGATATGAGAAAAGACGAGCATACCTGCCCTCACAACTAAAATACCGAATGATGAGTCGACCACGTGCATACCATCTCTCGAAATCCGAATGGAAAAATCATTTTCAAGTAACCCATAGTCCACGGACATATGGCTCATAGTAGCCTTTCACTGCTGAATTCCGTTCCATTCCTCGCCCATGTTTGGTATACCAGTGGCTTGAGCAATAGTCAAGGGAGACACAATGAAATCAACCCCAGCAAGACTTACCCGGCCATCCCGTAAATGTAGAACAAACAAACGGGCCAATTCACGATGAGGCCGGGTTTGTGCAACCATCTCACAAAATCTAAAACATGACAAGTATCGAAAACAATCCATAGCTAATGGGCATGCCTGCAACCGAGCCAAAGAAGTAGGCTCCTCTCTGCGATGATTACCACTTATGTGATCTCTGTGGGACCCCCGTGGCACATTACCTTCAGTCACCGAATCACTGCCTGACCCTAGCTCATATTCTGACTCTGTCTCCGACATGGCTCTGACCAAGCTATTGGCACTATGTATACTGATATGAAAGCAGTGCAAACAAAGTTATGATATGTGTTTCAACACCCAACAAATATCCCCACCGTCAAAACACCATAAGGAAACAAACCATGATAATATCTCTGTTTTAAATGGATTGGAAAAGAGGCACAATCTCTGTTTTAAATGCAAGTGAAACTTTGACCAAAGGGAGCAGGCAACCTTCGGAATATTGAACAAATCTTGTCAAAGGGAGCATGGCATCATATGAATGTGTTTGTCTATGAACAATTACAACAGAGTTATAAGGGTCAATGGGCAATGAAACAGAGTTATGAGAGTGTTTTTATCATTGGGCAGTGAGACACAATACACCATAGTCACCATGGAATGAAAGTCTTGAACATGGTAAAGTAATAGCAATGGTCACAATGGTATAATGGGTATGAGAATAATAGGGTTTTGATAATATATGCAAGGCTGGATATATCACTGACATAAAATAGGAGACAAACTCATGCAACCATCCATATTCATTTTAAAACCCTGAAAAACGATATTGCCATGACTGTGGGGTTTAAATCCTCCATTTGAAGTGTTTGAAATCATCAATGATGCCACCAACACATTTAAAAACATCAAGAAATTGCTAAAAACCTGTTTGAAGGCCGATGGGGGCGATCCCAAACAAGACTGGGCGCTCAAAACGAATTTTTGAACCTCCGTTGATGCGTGGGTCGCTCACCTCTGCGTGGGTCGCTCGACCCAGGTGGGTCGCTCACCTTGTAAGTTCACACTGCGGAAATAACCCAGGTGGGTCGCTCTGCCCAGATGGGTCGCTCGCGCCCAGGTGGGTCGCTCGAGCTCCAAGACCCTGTCAACGCAGTTTTAAAACGTGAATTCGGCCCTCCAACTCCAAATCTCGACTTGGGTGCTGTAGATTGGTGCAAATGAAATTGGTTTGGCTTTTATATATGCTGCAAATATCTTCCACACTCAGATTTGTTTCAAATCTAATTGAAAACCCATATTACAATGTTTTTGTAATTTCACATTTGGCTTTTTAAATACAATCTTCTTTTGGCTTTTCTGAGCTCGATTTTGATGATTTTGCTGTCTTCTTGCAGAGATATGGCTATTCAGCTAAGGAAAAGACCAGGGGTCTGCTTTTGACATTTTCTTCTTGGTGGAATAAGTACAATTTATTACAACAATAATAATAATCAATTTCTAGTTCCAAAACAGAGTTTTGGACTAGAAATGTTTTTTTTTTTAAAATGCTGATGATAATAAAACAAAAAATCACAATATGCGGAACCTTCCTCACCTTGCAGGCTTTATGAATGGTATACAAATGACTCAAAAACCCTAGACACTAGGACCAAAGACACTTATTGACATTTTAATGACCATATATGAAACGACAATGACTTTGAGTGATTTTTTGAGGAAAATTTTTAAAATAGCGCTGCAGGTGTAAACATGAGGAAACATAAGACGACAGACCCCTTTGTCAGTCCATGGCATGCTCCTAGTGAAATGCAACGAAGTGGAACAAGCGAGACACCTAAAAATGAATATGCAAAAGACGAAATGATCACTGACGGAGGGCTGTAAGGGCCGACTCTAACATTGGCTCCAATGGGGATGGTAGCTCCAGCTCCGTGGAGGTGCCAAGAACCGTAGAACTTTGGGAGAGCAGACAGTGCCTCCATCCATTGGGCTATGGAATCATTATTTGACAAAACAACTCAAGATTGAATTTATTTGACTGAAACTTGATTAAAAATTGACTCAGACCGACTCGATGGCAAACCGAAATAACTTGAAAAAAGTGACTCAACAGACCAAACACAAATGACTCATGACTGACTTAAAACAAGACTTTACAAAGCTTTTCGAAAAAAAAGGCAGCAATCCATCAAGATTTGGAATCATGATGACAACCACCTGCATACTAATGAAATATATACAATCATGTATAATTGGCTTTCCAATGTAACCAGTCCAGCAGATGGCTACACCTCAAATTTCTGCTCTTACTCTCTTCAAGTAGGCAGAATGCTAAACCTGTAGGCAACTCAACACAATCACTGAAACCAAAGCTCATGACAATAAACCAGGCAACATTTATCCTTTCTAATGCTTGCAGAAGAATGCTGAAGGGATCTTGAAAATCTTGAAGCACTGGCTTATCTGGAGATCTAGTTGCAAAAATACTAGTATCTACTTCATTCTGATCTGAAAGGACAATTGATTTCTGAGGGATAGAAATGCACAAATCTTCCATCTGAGTGTTAGCTGTAGGTTCCTTGACCATGAGCAATTCTGGAATATACTCTTCAATTTCATGATCTAGTTCATTCTTAAACAAAAAACAATCTTCAAGGTTATCAAACATGACAGCCTTTTCATCTTTGTGAAGGAAAAAATTATCTGTTTGCTGATCTACATAACTGAGTACAAGACAGTCATCTTTTTCAACAGAGGAAGAAATTTCACCAACACTTTCCTGATTATGTATGCACTGCAAATCTGTTGTAGTTTTGGCTGAAACATGACCTTTCAAAAGTAGATCTATCTCATCTTCAGACAAAGGAGACAATGCCTTTTGTTTTCTTCTGCTTAAACATTAATTATCTTCATATGATAGGGCATTCAAACTATCATTCATTACTGAGTTATTGAAAGGAGATTTATCACTTACTTGCACAAAGATCTCATTTTGTCTTCCATGAACTAACTGGATTGCTTCTTCATGAAGGCTGTGTTCTAATGATGAGCTGACAGTATGACTGAGAACATTTGGATCCACTACTGTGTCTTCTGCATCCCAGATGATTTCAACAGCAGAGTTCTCCTTGATGGGCTTCAACACAATATATGCTTGGTCATCATGATCTGAATCTGAAGTAGCTGTCTGGACATTATCACAATCTGCAATTGGAACTGGACTTACTTGCATGCTGCTGTCTTCCGTGGGCAGATCTGAAATAACATTCTGCCTTTCATCATTTTCAGCCATATGGCCATCAACCTGCTGCAAAGTCTCTTGAGCACCTTGATAAGTATCCTTTAGGTTCTCTTCATGTTGCTGAAATGGATTTTCATACAGGGCCTCCATGATTTCATCATTCATGAAATTATCATCTTCATAATATTTCTCCAGGCTTTCAATAAAAGAATAAGCATGTTTGCAACAGTCATGAACTAAATTTAACGATGGATAAGATGTTTGATATTTTTCAATGAACAGGGCATGAAAATCCTCTAAACAATAAATACAGGCCAGTGGAAAATTTTCATACCATGACTGAGCTTCACCTTCCAGAGTGGCCAGGAATATCTTCATCAAGCAATCTTCAGGAAATTCAACCTTTAACTTGCGAATATGCATGTGAAATCTAATCAGATGTAAAGTAGCATCCTTCTTACCATCATCGTTAAACGTAGGCAGATTCCTTGACCAATCTACCTTGGGCATCTTATTCGGAAAACCTGGAATGTGATCTCGGCTCATGGGAGCATATCTTCTTGTGATTCGGTCCATCTCGAAAATCTCACAGCTACTGATCTCCCTGCAGTGAAGTCACCATGAAGCATCGATTTCTGGATTTGTTCAGTGAATGAAGTCACCAGGTGAATGATTTCAGCCTTGCGATGTCCGACCGTTGTTCACCATCAACGATCAGATCTGAACTTGATACACGTACTGGGGCAATTTATAAGTTAAGTGCTACGATTACAAGTTAAACCGGAGATCGACTGAAGCAGCGTTTATCTACTTCGCTGATGCATAGCAACAGCGTTTCGAAGGCTACCTGGCGTGACTTCAGACTCCGTCTATAACAAGCAAACCATTGAGATCTTCCCCAGTATGGTCGCCACTATGTTAGCACTCAAATCTACCTCAGGCTGAAATGAAGTAAAACTCAAGGCTACATCAAACCACGCTCAGCCTCGTAGCTAGCCCTACGAGGACAGGAGAGGGCTCTCTCCGTCAATCTCGAGATAATAAGCAAGTAGGATGCGAGATTACTTACAATAGGAACTGATTTTAGGCTAGTAAAGAGATAGGTATGTTTGGTTTTTGGTTTTTGGGTTTTCGCTGGAGAAATGGGAAAACAAATTTTGGGTCCGGGGATAAGGTCAGACCTTTGCAGAGTTCAAGATGGGGCGAGGTAGGTGATGATCTTGATGCTTTAAATTGGATATATGGATAGATAAGACTGAGGAGGAGCTGAAGAGGGCAAAGAAGAACTTGGATCCTCTCCAAACAGCTGAAAACATATAGAACTAACTGAATTCAAAGGCCAAGCACTGTAAACAATGGATTCAACCTTATTTCACTCATTCAACTTAGTTCAGAGGCATAATGAAAGGATGGCATACATTAAACATGAAGAAACTTACAGGACACAAAGAAGAAACACCATCAAGAAAAGAACACCACAAGGATCCCAACAAGTGCCGCAAAACCCCTGATCTTTCCTTAGCCAAAATATGAAAAATATGTACAATGATATCAAAAGTATCCCAAGAGTCCAACCTCTCCAACCCCTGAAAATGATCGAGAAATTACAATATATAGATCACTCTAACACCTTTCCCCACCTCTAGGGGTCGAATTCCCTCTTCAGGGATCAGTTTCAACCAATTCTAATCATGGAACTACAATCTAGGCAGCTAACAACTTGCCTCTAAAAGAGTGGAAACTGATCCATTACATGATTTTTACTCATTTGAGAGTGAATCTTCTAGAAGAGATAAAAATAAGCCAAAGTTACATGCCAAACATGAATTTACATCATAAAAACCCAAAAATTCTATCCATAAGCAAAAATGGTCCATACTAGGCGAAAAACTGAGCTGGCAGCTGAAAATTCAGGAAAAATTTCAAGTGGGTCGCTCCTGAGCCGTGTGGGTCGCTCATGTTCCAGGCTGAATTTGAGGTACTTCTCGGCATCCAAATTGAGCTCATGATAGCTCGTTGGAAAGCCCTAGATGTCTACTTTCCAACCCAAGTGGAATTTTTGAATTTAGAGCTCATTTGACCCTCCAAAACCTCATTCTCCCAGAGGTACTCCCTGCTGGTGCAAAAGGTGGCAGCAAGGTGGTTTTCATGGTGTTTTTGAGCTTTTTGACTACCCAGATTTCGATGAAATGCTAAGTTGACTTCAGAGAATGCATAATTAACCATGAAAAACCCAAAAATGTAAAAATTTCCTCCAGCAAGTGTCCCAAAAAAAAGTGAGCGCATGAGCGCGCGACCCACTTAACTGCAAAACATGTTTTTTGACCCAAAAATTTGAAAATGACAAAATTTTCTCCGAATTTGCCCAAATTCGGAGCGGAGGTCCTCCATCATGTGTCCTACCCAGTCAATGAAGCCTCGGCCAAAATCCGAAGTGGATTAGGCCTTTTCTGCCGTCTAAGTGCCTTGCGCAACCTCCTCTTCATGATCTTCATTCTCGCTTTGCACACATGCATGCGAGCCCAATAATGGCCTTTCATGTGGCGAAGCATGTCTTTGTCTCGATTGGCCTTCGCCAACAACTTCTCCAGATGGATATTCACATGTGTGAGTACAGTATCTCTGTCAGCTGGTGTCATGTCACCGGGTCTCTTTCGATTCCACTGTCGGTCCTCACGGATTCGACGCAACTCATAGTATGTGAGCTCATCCTCAAGCTGTTTGTTGCACTGCTCCACATAGTTAATCACCCATTGAGCCTTCTGCAATTGATCTCTCAGCTGGTCATTCTCGACCCTCTGCTCCTGGATGACTTCCCTCAGCTTCGAGCTGGGAGAACTCGCATCAACATCAATGACTGTGAAATCTGTGTCCAGGCCTCCTGATGGGCCCTCATCATGCATGGGCCTCTTGCCCCTGTCCTGTACCTGTACCTGCACTGAAGAAGAAGGCGAGACCCCTTCCACATCATGTGGAGATAATAATCGCCGTGTCGATGAAGTCGGCAAGACCCCTTCCACCTCACGTGGAGATAATACTCGCCGTGTCGCTGCAAATAAGGCCCTGTGGCCTCGCTGATATGTCTGAATCAAAGGAGTGCTGATATGCTCAACCTCAAGTATGTCCGGCTGGTGTGAAGGCTCTCCTTCATCATGAACTGTCTCAAGAAGCGGCTGTGGCACTCTGAAAAAGTCTCTAGAAATGAAATCCTCCCAAGTGATGCCCTGCTCTGCCAACTGATGTGACACCATGATCTTGATCAAGGCGAAATGATATATACTCCTGTACTGCTGCACTGGGCTCGTCTTCTTCTGCACAAACATCACCATCCTCTCTATGTTGCGGTATATGAAATACGGGATATTCATCATACGTACCCTTGTGAAGTGCATCAACAAACGAATATGATACGCGAAAAGACGAGCATACCTGCCCTCACAACTAAAATACTGAATGATGAGCTTCATCAGCGGTGCATACTCATCTCTCAAGAATCTGAATGGAAAAACTCTGCTCAAGTAACCCATATATCCAGTTTTAATATATGGCTCATAGTGGAATTTCTCTAAATGCTGACGCTTGTTCCATTCCTCGCCCATGTTTGGTATGCCAGTGGCTTGAGCAATAGTCAAGGGTGACACAATGAAATCAACCCCGGCAAGATTTACCCGGCCATCCTGTAAATGTAGAACAAACAAACGGGCCAATTCACAATGAGGCCGGGTTTGTGCAACCATCTCACAAAATCTGAAACATGACAAGTATCGAAAACAATCCATAGCTAATGGACATGCCTGCAACCGAGCCAAAGAAGTAGGCTCCTCTCTGCGATGATTACCACTTCTGTGATCTCTGTGGGACCCCCGTGGCACATTATCTTCAGTGACCGAATCACTGCCTGACCCTAGCTCATATTCTGACTCTGTCTCCGACATGGCTCTGACCAAGCTATTGGCACTATGTATACTGATATGAAAGCAGTGCAAACAAAGTTATGATGTGTGTTTCAACACCCAACAAATATCCCCACCGTCAAAACACCATAAGGAAACAAACCATGATAATATATCTGTTTTAAATGGATCAGAGAAGAGGCACAATCTCTGTTTTAAATGCAAGTGAAACTTTGACCAAAGGGAGCAGGCAACCTTCAGAATATTGAACAAATCTTGTCAAAGGGAGCATGGCATCATATGAATGCGTTTGTCTATGAGCAATTACAACAGAGTTATAAGTGTCAATGGGCAATGAAACAAAGTTATGAGAGTGTTTTTATCATTGGGCAGTGAGACACAATACAACCATAGTCACCATGGAACGAAAGTCTTGAACATGGTAAAGTAATAGCAATGGTCACAATGGTATAATGGGCATGAGAATAATATGGTTTTGATAATATATGCAAGGCTGGATATATCACTGACATAAAATAGGGGACAAACTCATGCAACCACCCATTACCATTTTAAAACCCTGAAAACGATATTGCCATGACTGTGGGGTTTAAATCCTCCATTTGAAACGTTTGAAACCATCAATGATGCCACCAACGCATTTAAAAACATCAAGCAATTGCAAAAAACCTGTTTGAAGGCCGATGGGGGCGATCCCAAACAAGACTGGGCGCTCAAAACGAAATTTCGAACCTCTGTTGACGCGTGGGTCGCTCACCTCTACGTGGGTCGCTCTGCCCAGGTGGGTCGCTCACCTTGTAAGCTCACACTGCGAAAATAACCCAGGTGGGTCGCTCTGCCCAGGTGGGTCGCTCGAGCTCCAAGACCCTGTCAACGCAATTTTAAAACTTGAAATCGGCCATCCAACTCCAAATCTCGACTTGGGTGCTGTAGATTGGTGCAAATGAAATTGGTTTGGCTTTTATATATGCTGCAAATATCTTCCACAATCTGATTTGTTTCAAATCTAATTGAAAACCCATATTACAATGTTTTTGAAATTTCACATTTGGCTTTTTTAAATACAATCTTCTTTTGGCTTTTCTGAGCTCGATTTTGATGATTTTGCTGTCTTCTTGCAGGGATATGGCTATTCAGCTAAGGAAAAGACCAGGGGTCTGCTTTTGACATTTTCTTCTTGGTGGAATAAGTACAATTTATTACAACAATAATAATGATCAATTTCTAGTTCCAAAACAGAGTTTTGGACTAGAAATGTTTTTTTTTTTTAAAATGCTGATGATAATAAAACAAAAAATCACAATATGCGGAACTTTCCTCACCTTGCAGGCTTTATGACTGGTATACAAATGACTCAAAAAACCCTAGACACTAGGACCAAAGACACTTATTGACATTTTAATGACCATATATGAAATAACAATGACTTTGAGTAATTTTTTGAGGAAATTTTTAAAATAGCACTGCAGGTGTAAATATGAGGAAACATAAGACAACAGACCCCTTCGTCAGTCCATGGCATGCTCCTAGTGAAATGCAACGAAGTGGAACAAGCGAGACACCTAAGAATGAATATGCAAAGACGAAATGATCACTGACGGAGGGCTGTAAGGGCCAACTCTAACACCCACCACCATTATATCACGCCCTCCATGACTGCATATATAACACCGAGCCGTCGCTCATACACAGCTCTGTCTGGCGGTATTTTTAATAGTTTATACATCCACGCTGTCATTATAACACGCTGCATACTGCCCTCATATGTTATTCTGTTTGGCTCATACGTATTACAACAGAGTACAGTACTCCTACAACGCTGTCTGGCATTTCTAATACGTCCCTTCACCTCCTACAACACTGTTTGGCGCCCTCCTTTGCATTACAACCTTGCAATACAGTCTCAGATACCGCCCTCGACTCCTGGTTTGGCTCCGTTTAGCTGTCGACTGCAAATAAACCGTGGCCTGTCGGCCCTCCCAACGCTGTCACACATCCATATTACAATACACGCCTCCACGCTGCATAAATTGTGATATATAACGCTCCTCCACGCTGCATAAATTGGGATATATAACGCTCCTCCACGCTGTTTATAATATACACAGTCCACGCGTGTTCCAAATCATTGTTCCATATACCATTCTATAATACCGCCTCCCACCATAATACCGCCTCCACTTATACGCTGCATATATAACCGCCCACCATTATCGTTCAATACCATTTTCAATACACGCTGTCTTTGTAATATAAACCGCCCCTCCTCTTCCATGTTTGTAGTAAATACCACTCCCGCCCTTCATTCTATTTACAATACCACTTTATAACACCACTGTTCGCCATTTTAAATAATACCGTCCCTACTCATATATAATATTCCCGCCCTTTCAAATAATACCGCCCTTCCATAACTTCAAAATCGCCTCTCCTTTGTCATATTTAATACCATTTCATTTTTACCATCGACCCCTCCACATACACAACACCACCCCTTCCACCATTTTTTCATATAAATTTTTTCTCCAAACAAAAAAAAATATACATATATTTTTTTGTGCAGAATTCAGTATTTGCAGCAAAGATTTTTTGTCCTTTTAAATTCAGTATATTTTCCAGCAAAGAGTTTTTGTCCCCTTTAATTGAGCAAATTTCCAGAGTTGAAAGTTTTCTAGCAGAATTTTTTCCAACAAACTAATGCATTCTCTCATCTCTATTGTTGGGGTGGTTCTCTCCGGCAAAGAGAACTATCTTGAATGGTCTCGGAAGATTAAACACACACTCATTTTTAATGAGTTGTGGAGAGGAATCTGTGAAGGACAAGAAGGAAATCCACCAGCAAAGCCCACTTCAGACAAAGAGCTCGCCATTTGGGAAAACAAGAACTGCAAAGCCTATGCCTTGATTGCAGCTTCCGTAAATGAAGAGGTGAGTCTCCACATTTCATCATTCTCAAATGCCTATGATGCCTTGAGAAAGCTAAAAGAACTCCATGACTCACATTCAGAATTAGAAAATGTTCAATTGATGATTAAGTTGTTCAGTCTTGAAATGAAGAATGATTATCCCCTTTCCTTAGCTTCAGAAGTTAGATCGATCATGCATGATATTGATAGCACTGGTGTATAAATGGACATACCTCTCATAGCATATGTTAAGGCATTATATCTGACTTACTCACATTATATTCAGTCTTTGCAAGCAAGTGGGAACCTTGAGCATATCACCTTTGATACACTTGAGAAAAAGTTTGCAGAAAGAGAGAAAGCTTTTGGGAAGATGACAGTCCCTTCATCTTTCGAAGAGGCTGCATACTTGGCACATAGAGAAAAGAGTCATGCTCCAGATTCATCCAGAGGAAGAGGTGGTAGAAGAGGAAGAGGAAGAAGAAACTTCACAGAAAGGGGGGGCAGACAATCTGACAAATCCAATCTTCATTGCACACGTTGCAATAGAGATGGACATGATGCATCCAAATGCAGAACACCATGGGAGAAAATTGAGCAGAAAAGAAATCAAGACAAAGGTAAAACTAATGACAAAGACAAAGGTAAAGCACCTGAATCCGCTCACTATGTTCTAGCACATTGTAACAATGGAGTAACTGAAAACCTATTTGATGTTTCATTTACTTCATGGAGATATGATTGGTTGCTAGATTCAGGAGCAACATGTCACATGACATTTAGAAAAGATTTTTTTGAAGAATTCACTGAAAAAGTTGATGGAGCAGTATATTTCGCAGATAAATCCAAACTCAAGCCATCAGGGCTTGGCACAGTCAGGTTTAAACTGCCTGGTCTTCCTGATCATATCCTACATGAGGTTTTATACGTCCCTGAGTTGAGGAGAAACTTGCTGTCCTTGGTCCAAATCCTCCATCAAGGACACTCCATTC